>CM042381.1:17896223-17911223 GCA_023634145.1 Thymallus thymallus
TACTGTCTCTGTCTCAATCTCCTTCTGTCTCGCGCTCTCTCTTCCTCTGACTCTGTCTCTCGCTCTCTTTCCCTCTGTCTCTCTCTCTTTCTCTCTCCCTCTCTCTCACTCTGTCAATCGCACTCTCTCCCTCTCCCTCTCTCTCCCTTTGTCTTTCTCTCCCTCTCTCTGTCTCTGTCTCCCTCTCTGTCTCCCTCTCCCTCTCCCTCTGTCTCTGTCTCTGTCTCCCTCTCTCTCTCTCTCTCCCTCTGTCTCTCTCTCTCTCTCTCTCTCTCTCTCTCTCTCTCTCTCTCTCTCTCTCTCTCTCTCTCTCTCCTCTCTCTCTCTCTCCTCTCTCTCTCTCTCTCTCTCTCTCTCTCTCTCTCTCTCTCTCTCTCTCTCTCTCTCTCTCTCTCTCTCTCTCTCTCTCTCCCTCTGTCGCTCTCTTTATCTCTCTCTCTCTCCCCCTCTGTCTCTCTCTTTCCTTCCCTCTGTCTCTCTGTCTCTCTCCCTCTCTTTCTCTGTCGCTCTCTCTCTCTCTGTTGTGGCTAATGTTAGCTAGGCCAGCTAGGTGGCTACTGTTAGCTAGGCTAGATGTTAAGGTTAGGGGTAAGGGTTAAGGTTAGGGTAAGGGGGGGTTAAGGTTAGGGTTAGGGTGAGGTTTATGTAACATGCTAGCTAAGTAGTTAGATGTTTAAGGTTAGGGGTTAGCTAACATGCTCTTTAAAATGCTAAAGTTGTCCATCACCTTTGCATTATACGCCCACCCATCCTCCCTAACCAACCTCCCTCCTATCCTTTCTGTCTTACCTTCATTTGTGATTGAAATGCACTGGATACAAAATTGTTTGTTGGACAATTGTCATTTGTAATTTGTGTCTATTTCACGAGAATTCAAGATAATGGGTTGATGTGAGATTAGGCTGATAGAAATCCTCATTATTTAATTACATTTGAGTGTCATTATTTCTATATAGCAGGCACTTTCTCATTCTGAAGTTCTAACGCAAGTGGGACAGGTGTGGCTTCGTGAAAGTGACCACACGAGCAGCCTGCTCACCGATTTGATTTCTATCACATCGTTGTACATTCATGGACATCATTATTAGACATTGACACAGAGCCACATCCCTCCATAAAGTATGTGTCTCCTAACCTCGTTATGGATCGTTCAATGCCAGTATACCTTGAAGCACTATCGGCAACGATTAAATTCCAGCCTCATACCGCTTCTCAACTATGTCTTGTCCATTACAGCTACACATCCAGACAGAGTTCAATTAGTACTCATCTACACGCTATACATGGTGTGACTGGCCCTTATCTACTGGCTATACATGGTGTGACTGGCCCTTATCTACTGGCTATACATGGTGTGACTGGCCCTTATCTACACGCTATACATGGTGTGACTGGCCCTTATCTACTGGCTATACATGGTGTGACTGGCCCTTATCTACTGGCTATACATGGTGTGACTGGCCCTTATCTACTGGCTATACATGGTGTGACTCTCCCTTATCTACTGGCTATACATGGGGTGACTGGCCCTTATCTACTGGCTATACATGGTGTGACTAGCCCTTATCTACTGGCTATACATGGTGTGACTGGCCCTTATCTACTGGCTATACATGATGTGACTGGCCCTTATCTACTGGCTATACATAGTGTGACTGGCCCTTATCTACTGGCTATACATGGGGTGACTGGCCCTTATCTACTGGCTATACATGGTGTGACTGGCCCTTATCTACTGGCTATACATGGTGTGCCTGTACAGATTATATAAGGTGATAGGGACACTGTTGGCCACTGGGGTGGGTCACTCTGGGGGGACAGAGACACTGCTGGTCAGTCCAGGGTGACAGAGTGGGTCAGTATGGTGCCGGGACACTGCTGACCATAAGGGTGGGTCACTTTGGGGGGACATAGTGGGTCAGGATGGCGCTGGGAAAAGGTCATCGCCATGGTGCAGCTGTATGCCACATCATCACTCAGAGACCTTGTGGAAGAGCTGCTTGTGTGTGTGTGTGTGTGTGTGTGTGTGTGTGTGTGTGTGTGTGCCTGTGTTCATGTGTGTCTTTGATTGTGTGTGTGTGCCTGTGTGTGTGTGCGTGTGTGTGTGTGTGTGTGTGTGTGTGTGTGTGCGTGTGTGTGTGTGTGTGTGTGTGTGTGTGTGTGTGTGTGTGTGTGTGTGTGTGTGGTTGGGAGAACAAATGGGGACTTCAGCTTTAGATGATCCAGTACACCTGGTGTGTGTTATACAAGGCCTGTCCATCCATCACACAGGGGAGGACACACCAAGGGAATTGGGAAATAGTGAATGTTTGGGGGTGAGAGTGATAGCTGGATGCTAATAGAGCTACTGAGGGAACTCACTGCAGTCCCTTCAAGCCAGTGTTAGCATATAGCAATGAGCTTTGGCCAAGGCTAGCATATAGCAATGAGATTTGGTTAAGGCTAGCATATAGCAATTCGATTTGGCTAAGGCTAGCATATAGCAATGAGATTTGTCTAAGACTAGCATATAGCAATGCGATTTGGCTAAGGCTAGCATATAGCAATGAGATTTGGCTAAGACTAGCATATAGCAAGGGGAGATTGGCTAAATGCCATTTGTCAGAGAGTGCAGTCATTCATGAAAACAAAACAGTCGATATTCAATCAATCATAACATTGACAAAGTAATAAATAATACTAGCAATTCATAAAATACACTGAATTACTACATAGCATAAATCAATCAACTCAACCCACAAGGAAATCATTAAAATAATCATCTTAATGACAACGTGAGGCTATCATTCATATATCTGTGTTGTAATATAGCTAACCCATGTGACCAATAAGAAGAGAATATCTTCCAGTGCTTTCATTTCACCAAATGGTTAATATGATCAATATACCAAATGTCATATTGCTATCTGTGTTAATAAAACAGGCTATTTGGTTATTGGACCAATCCCCCACAGAGGTAATGAGGCATGAACGTGATCAAATTATTCACAACACAACAACAACAACAACAACAAAGGGGCAGCAGGTAGGTTGCTGGATCGAAACCCCAAGCTGACAAGGTAAAAAACTGTCGTTCTGCCCCCGAGCAAGGCAGTAAACCCACTGTTCACCGGTAGGCCGTCATTGTAAATAAGAATTTGTTCTTAACTGACTTGCCTAGTTAAATAAAGGTAAAAAAATTTGTCTAATTAACTAGTGTTTATCGTAGGGTGACCTTGTCATTAATCCTTCAAAGCAAAATACTACATTTATTGCTGAATGACTTAATCAATGAGTCATATGATCCATATTCTAGGGGACTATATTGGTGCATGGGGAAATCTCCTAAAGATGACTGTTATTCAACATTGAACGCTATGAGTGAGATATAAGCTATGGAACAACTGCCAACACATCAATGCAAAGGATGGTTGCATTCAAGGTTCTCTCATTCTTGGCTAAGGACTGCAGGTTGTCAGGTTGTCTCTCTGTTTCACCCTCTTTAACTCTCTTTGTCTATCTGTTCTATCCATCCCCTCTGTCCTCAAGGCTACGTGTCTCGCTAGTACCCTCTCCTCTTCTTTGCCTCTGTGTCTACCTATCGCTCTCCATTCTCCTCTCTTTCATTAAATAGTTCTGCCTATTCTCTTTTCTTTCATTCCTCTGTCTGCCCACAGCTAGCTTTCTCCATCTCTTCATTCCATTCTCTTTTTTTACCTCCATGGCCAAGTCGTCTCAGTCACTCCAACACAGCCTCTTTACCTCATTGTTACCTCTCTTCTCTCTCACTCCATTGTCTATCTCGCTCTCTTATGTCCCCCCCCCCTCTCTCTCACTCTCTCTCTCTCCTTATGTCTTCTCCAGCCCAAGTGGGGGCAGAGGTAGGAGGAGGGAGTGATTGGAATTCATTACAGTCAAATGATTGCAAACTCTGGCAGCCAAGAGGTTTTTCTAATCACAGCTGAATGGTTGGAGTGTTAATGCGGGCAGGGTAAGAGTGGAGGAGAGTAGAGCTGCCGCCAATGTAGTGTTCTCTAGGGCTCTTCAAATGTGCTTCTAATGGGGGACTTTTCTCACACTGAATAGATACACTGACATAACCAGTCTCGGCATACAGGCAAGCTCACTCATAATAAACCAAAGATGTAGGCCTACTGTAGCTAGTAGCTACTGCTATTCAGGCAAAACAAAATGGGAGGGTGAAATGCAGAAAAAAAAACCTGTGACAAAGACCTTTTGAAATGAGATTTGGATAATAAGGTAGCCTAAAGAGGTGCAACAATTTTAAGTGGCACTTGAGAAGCGTCCTTTCTGTTATAAGCTGGCCTACATCAAGTCAAGCACACTTGTTGTCAGTCTTTCAGAGCGTAAATTAGCATGTATAAAGAGCATGTACAAAGAGCATTTATAAACATATAAAGTGCATGTATAAAGAGCATGAATAAAGAGCATGTATAAAGTGCATGTATAAAGAGCATGTATAAACATATAAAGAGCATGTATAAACATATAAAGAGCATGAATAAACATATAAAGAGCATGAATAAAGAGCATGTATAAAGAGCATGTATAAAATTATAAAGATAATGAATAAAGATAATGAATAAAGAGCATGAATAAAGAGCATGTATAAAGTGCATGTATAAAGAGCATGTATAAAGTGCATGTATAAAGAGCATGAATAAACAAATATAGAGCATGTATAAAGTGCATGTATAAAGAACATGCATAAAGAGCATGTATAAACGTATGAAGAGCATGTATAAAGAGCATGAGTAAAGAGCATGTATAAAGATCATGAATAAAGAGCATGCATAAAGAGCATGTATAAACGTATAAAGAGCATGAATAAAGATAATGAATAAAGAGCATGAATAAAGAGCATGTATAAAGTGCATGTATAAAGAGCATGAATAAAGAGCATGAATAAAGAGCATGTATAAAGTGCATGTATAAAGAGCATGAATAAAGAGCATGAATAAAGAGCATGTATAAAGTGCATGTATAAAGAGCATGTATAAACGTATAAAGAGCACGAATAAAGAGCATGTATAATGAGCATGAGTAAAGAGCATGTATAAAGAGCATGAGTAAAGAGCATGAATAAAGAGCATGTATAAACGTATAAAGAGCATGAATAAAGAGCATGTATAAACTTATATTGAGCATGTATAAAGAGCATGAATAAAGAGCATGCATAAACTTATATAGAGCATGAATAAAGAGCATGTATAAAGAGGGGGCCTGTATAAAGAGCATGAATAAAGAGCATGTATAAAGAGCATGTATAAACTTATATATAGCATGTATAAAGAGCATGTATAAAGACCATGAATAAAGGGCATGTATAAAGAGCATGTTTTCACCAAACATGCTTGTGCTAAGACCCACCTGCTTTTATAATCCCAGTCACAGAGTGTGATAACCCTCAGGCCACGGTGATAACCCTCAGGTCACAGTGATAACCCTCAGGTCACAGTGATAATCCTCAGGTCACGGTGATAACCCTCAGGTCACAATGATAACCCTCAGGTCACAGTGATAACCCTCAGGTCACAGTGATAACCCTCAGGTCACGGTGATAACCCTCAGGTCATGTGCAGCACCTGGGTCGGAATCCCAAAAGGTTGTTATAGCTCAAGACAAAGAACTCCAGTTTAACTCGAAAGTGGCCCAGGGCCCTCTGTTCCAAGACGGAATGGCTGCCCCCTCCGTTTATCCAGTCCTGGAATGAGTAGCTCCTTCTATTATCCTCCTCTTCTCCCTCTCCTCTCTCTCCTCCCACTCATCTCTCTCCTGACTCTCCTTTCCTCTCCCCTCTCTCCTTCTATTTGCTCCTCCCCTGCCCATCTGGAAGCTGCTGGCACCCACAACAAAGAAGCAGAATAGTTGGCACATTCTGGGCGTCCAGAGGGCCGGGGATCAGAGGAGTAGATCATCCGCCCTGCCATCCACCCAGCTTGGGTATTCAGGGGGCCAGACTGGCTACAGATTAGCCTGCAGCGCTAACCTGCACTTCTGGAGTCTGGCAAAGACTGTCGGAAACTGTTGGCCAACTGCATCAATCCTTCACACTCCCCATAGACTTTAAAGACATACGTGCAAACGGCGGATCAAATTAAAATGCTGACGCTGAGATTGTTTCATCTCTTGGCACTATCTTCCAAAGAGCCACCTGGCCGATGCATTGTGTCTCTGTTGGTTTCAGGGTTCCTCCTTGGAGATAATGGCTAATGGCAGGGACCTTCTAGCATCTTTCCAAGGCCATATGTCTCAGTTTGCCTACATGTTTTATGTATATCCATCAAATTGTTTTGCTTTTCTATGCACTTTGTGCAGTTCATATAGTTACATGTTTCATTAGTTGGCGTTGGTGTACGGAATTATAATCTGTTCGTTATTTGTATGAAGATAATTGTGGCATCAGGCAAATCTGTAATAACATCTGAGATGCTCTCCTTTACGTCCAGTATAGAGCAATACAATGAGTTGGACTGTATACTGAAATGGAATTGCCTCGATGTCAATTATGAGATTTATGCAAAAGTTAAACTTGTTACAATTCCATCCCATCTAAAGCTAGGCATCACAACACTACCACTTCACACCGATGGTCACGCTTTCTGAAATCCAAGTGCTCAAAGAGGCACAGTCATCGCCTATCCGTCCTGGAAAGAAGGTAGGTATCTACAGTCTCTTACACCAGAGAGGAACTTCATAGAGAAAGTGGCTAAAGAGTTTCCTTGAGTGTCTGAGAAAAAGAGCTGAGAGAGAGAGAGAGAGAGAGAGAGAGAGAGAGAGAGAGAGAGAGAGAGAGAGAGAGAGAGAGAGAGAGAGAGAGAGAGAGAGAGAGAGAGAATAAGGCCCGAGAGCCTCTGAACATGCCTCATTGGGCCTTGCCCGGTGTCTGGATAGGAGTGACACCAGAGTGGCCTGAGATCTTCATTACGCTGAGCAACACTTTCAGAGACTGACGGGGGCTAGGATTCCAGCCAGCCTGCCCTGCACTCAGCACTCTACTCACACTGCTACCAACCTTTATTCCACTCCACTGCAACGCCACCCAGGACACTCGAAATAGCTGGGGCTGCTGCAGACAGTTATTACTTGTTAAAAGCACATGAGCAGCAAATAAAAAATGGCCAGAGAAGTGACCCGGGGCTCTGATTTGGCAGGGTGGCAGCCTAGTAAGTGTAAATCTAAACAGTGTTAAACTGGGCTGCAAATATTAGGTCCCCAGTTGCTAATGAGGCGGTTTATCCAGGGGACGCCAGGCATAGCTGGAAAGCCACTAACTGGTCTGCTGTTAAGAGGCATTTATTGAAGCAGGGATCTTATTTTCACACTCAGGCCGAACATGACCCCCAGTGTGTGCATATGTGGGTGTGTGTGTGAGTGTGAAAAGCTGCTTTTTGTTCTTGACTGACACAAGCCGATTTCTGGGAAGTAAGATCATGGCTGGCTAGCTGGGTGTCTGGGTAGCTGGCTGACTGGCTGGGTGGCTGGTTGGGTGGCTGACTGTGTGGGTGGCTTGCTGGCAGGGTGACTGGCTGGGTGATTGGGTGGCTGGCTGGCTGGCTGGGTGACTGGCTGGGTGGGTGGCTGGGTAGGTGGGTGCTCCACGTCCCCTGGTGTTGGATCCAGGTGGAGGACAGGCAGGAAGGGGGGCGTACCATTTTGACGTCCTCCCGTTCGGTATGTGGAATGCTCCTGAGGGGGCCTGGGTTTGGCCCCGGGCCCTCAGCATGGAGGGTAAAAGAGTGTACTGCAGTATATTTATAAAGGGCCACAATTAACCAAACGCTAATTAACAAGCTGCCCTCCTCGAGGAAACATCAGAGCAGCAAAGTGAAGTTATTAATGGCTAAGAACACTACCCAAGGAGACTAGCTTCTGCTGAATCCCCCACATCAGCTCCCCATGGGGACGCCTTCAATGTTAAATAGGGTCAAGCTACGTACCAATATACTAGGCGTACATTTTCACATGTTTCAGGTGCTGCAGTAGGTACTTTTTGTCAGTCATTTAGCAGACGCTCTTATTCAGGGCAACTTACAGGAGTGAGTGCCTACATTTTTCATACTTTTTTTCCCCCATACTGGTCCCCCGTGGGAATCGAACCCATGACCCTATCGTTGCAAGCGCCATGCTCTACCAACTGAGCCAGATGGTAAAACAGATGAAAACAAATTGCGTGTATCTGAATTCCCTCGTGGCTAGGCCTTTGGCGCATTTAGCGACGGCTATATATAGACGTGCAAATGCCCCGTGTTTGTCCCCGTCCAACATATCTGACAATACAATTCTAATCTAAGGAAACATGTCGATGTTATGTAGCGCCTCGTTTTAGGCTTGTACCCAGAGCCTAGTACCCTCCCCCTCTTTCTGGACCCAGCAAGGGGAGGGTGTGATAGGGCACAGGGGGAGGAGCGGGTGGGTGGGGGGTTAGAGACGGGGGAATGTGCGGGTGCTGAAATTTGGATTGCCAAGGCAGGCGTGCTCATCGCTCTCAGCAGGGCCCTGTTGTCACCTCGCCCCCCCCCCCCCCCCCTTACGCCCCTCCCCCCCTTACGCCCCTCTCCCCATCCCCCACCTAATACACCCCTCTCCCCATCCGCCCCCCTCTTCCGCCCCCCTCTTCCGCCCCCCTCTTACGTCCCTCTATCCCACATGACAGTCAGAGACCCCTGGACAGCTGAGTCTTGTGACGCTTGTCAGCAGGGAGATAGTGTGACCACTGTGTCTGACTGACTACATTTACAATTACATGTTAGTCATTCAGCAGACGCTCTTATCCAGAGACACTTACAATTTTCATACTTTTTTTTACTGGTCCCTCTCTCTCTCACACACACATACACTCTCTCACCCAACCCTGACAGCCAACATCATCTGATTATCCCAGGCAGGCCCCAGTGGTAAGAGGAGACCGGCCCTGCATTGACACACACACACACACACACACACACACACACACATAAACACAGTGTAGTAAGTAGTGGTGTTCTGAGCTGTCCAGGGACGTGATGTTCAAACCTCCTGTCCAAGTCTGTAACATTAGTCAGCTCATTAATGATTCACGTGTGATCGCCTCAAACCTACTAAATTCATCTGTGAATGGACAGATAACCGCATTCACACAAACCTATTTCTGTTCCCCCCTTCTCTCCAAGGATAATGTGTCTCTATGACAGCGCACTGTTATATTTCTCAACAGCTTGTTTCAAAACCCTTAAAGCAAAGACATTTCCATGGCTCTCAGAGTATGTCTATTTTTATATCAGGAACGTGGATGTGAACAGTGAAAGAAGTTGCTTCTTAAGTGTGGCAGTATATGGCAGTATATGACAATATATGATGGTGTATCACAGTGTATGTCAGTATATGGCAGCATATGATAGTATATGGCAGTATATGACAGTGTATGGCACTATAGTTATGGGCTCCCAAGTAGCGCAGTGGTCTAAGACACTGCATCTCAGTGCTAGAGGTGTCACTACAGACAACCTGGTTTGAATCCAGACTGTATCACAACCAGACGTTATTGAGAGTGCCATAGGGCGGTGCACAATTGGCCCAGTGTTGTCCGAGTTTGGCTGGTGTAGGCCGTCATTGTAAATAAGAATTTGTTCTTAACTGACTTGCCTAGTTAAATAAAGGTTAAATAAAAAATAAAAAATAAAATATGTTAGTATACTGTATGGCAGTGTATAGTCATGACATACATGGCTCATACTTACCCTCTCCCTGACTTGGTGTATTTTGAGATGCTGTGTTAGGTTGACACCCCACAACACACCGCTC
This sequence comes from Thymallus thymallus, assembly GCA_023634145.1. NCBI lineage: Eukaryota > Metazoa > Chordata > Actinopteri > Salmoniformes > Salmonidae > Thymallus > Thymallus thymallus. Next base: position 17,906,007 of record CM042381.1, read on the forward strand.
CTCTCCTCCCTCCTCTCCCAGGGTAAGGAGTGATGAAGGTGTTGTGTATCAGGCTGAATTAAAGCAATGTCAACACATTCATCCTGACAGGGTTTTATTTCAGCTGCTCAGTGGACATTTTGTCACTGTGTGTGGGAAGCGCTCAAAACACACACACACACACACGCACGGGCACACACACACACACACACACACACACGGTCACACACACACACACGGTCACACACACACGGTCACACTGTGTTACCAGATATGTGAATGTCCTTCCTGAGATATGTTACTGTTGCATACACTGAACAGTATGTGTGGATGAACACTGATATGCTTATGGGTGAGTACTCATAGTTTGTGTTTAAAAGTACATTATTATTTGAATTCATAGGATTAAGTAATACTCATTCTAATAACGATTAGATCTTGAATACCTGTAATGTAAAGTTGTCGCTGTGACATAGAAATCCCAATGAATAACACAGCCATTGATTGGTTAGCTGCTTGATAGACTGCAGGCTGCTTAAGCAGCTCTTGCTGGGGGAGTAAGAGAATATCAGCTTGGAAATGTGAACAATGCCGAACAAGGTTCTCAGCCAAAGCCTTTTCCTCTGAACTCTAGGCCTGACAAGCTTATTCACCTTGTCAGACACAGACCTGAATTGCACTTGCAGTTTACTTCAAAGGACAGTTGTAACATTTGGGCCAAAAATATATCTGTCAAAGAGGACGATTGAAAATGTCAGGGGATGACGTTCGTCAACAGTGACAGTAGCTGTGGGGTTGGCTCTGTCGGTGCAGACAAAGCTGGTGTATAACAGGGTATAAATGTGTGTATGTGTGTGTGTGTGTCTGTGTGTGTATGTGTGTGTGTGCGTGTGTGTGTATGCGTATGTGTGCGATATATGTCTACTGTATGTGTTTACAGTATGTTCCAGTCATTGTTTATAAATGTTTACGTTTGTGTATGCACACTATGCTCTCCCCTTTCCCCTCCGTATCACCCACAATCCCACTCTCCTGTTTCCCCAGGAGACGACCCCGGTAGCTCCACCTGCCTCTTGCTGCTTTTCCCTCCCACTAATTGCTCTGTCTAAAAACAATCCTCTCTCCAGGAGAGGTGGTGAGAAGCAGCGTAACAAGCTGGCCCCGCTCCTCTGTTGTTTTAATTAGCGTGTAGCTTGGCTCAGAGAGGACGAGCCAGTCAGCAGGCAGGTAAGGATGGAACGCTGTTGGAAGACGAGCCAGTCAGCAGGCAGGTAAGGATGGAACGCTGTTGGAAGACGAGCCAGTCAGCAGGCAGGTAAGGATGGAACGCTGTTGGAAGACGAGCCAGTCAGCAGGCAGGTAAGGATGGAACGCTGTTGGAAGACGAGCCAGTCAGCAGGCAGGTAAGGATGGAACGCTGTTGGAAGACGAGCCAGTCAGCAGGCAGGTAAGGATGGAACGCTGTTGAAGACGAGCCAGTCAGCAGGCAGGTAAGGATGGAACGCTGTTGAAGACGAGCCAGTCAGCAGGCAGGTAAGGATGGAACGCTGTTGAAGACGAGCCAGTCAGCAGGCAGGTAAGGATGGAACGCTGTTGAAGACGAGCCAGTCAGCAGGCAGGTAAGGATGGAACGCTGTTGAAGACGAGCCAGTCAGCAGGCAGGTAAGGATGGAATGCTGTTGAAGACGAGCCAGTCAGCAGGCAGGAAAGGATTGAATACTGTTGATTCAACTTGCTAGATGTTTGTTGTTGTTTCTTGTTTTTCTTTCCCCCCTCGCTCTCCCCTCCCTATCCCACCTCTCTTCCACCTCTCCCCCCCCTCAATACCCCCCCACCCCCCCACCTCTCTCCCACCCTCTCCTCTACAGAACTTGCAGCTTGTTTGTCAGCAGGATACTTGGAGCTTGGTGCAGTGCCCCAGAGGCGGTTGTGTGAAGGTGACATCTATCACTTAGTGTGGCGGGTGGCTCACTATAAATACCAGCGGCAGGCTCCCAGTGGTCCCGCCTTGAGAGAGAGAGAGAGAGAGAGAGAGAGAGAGAGAGAGAGAGAGAGAGAGAGAGAGAGAGAGAGAGAGAGAGAGAGAGAGAGAGAGAGAGCTAAGGAACCGTCTCATGCCTCCTATTTCCAAGAGAGATCTTAATTATACTGCACGGCTACAGCTACACAGTGGTGGATGCTGCTGCTCTGAGCAAACACACACACTCAGTTAGGAACACACACACTCAGTTAGGAACACACACAAACACACACACTCAGTTAGGAACACACACTCAGTTAGGAACACACACAAACACACACACAAACACACACACTCAGTTAGGAACACACACAAACACACACACTCAGTTAGGAACACACACACTCAGTTAGGGACACACACAAACACACACAATCAGTTAGGAACACACACACTCAGTTAGGAACACACACAAACACACACACAAACGAACACACACACACACACTCAGTTAGGAACACAGCAGTTAAACACACACACTCAGTTAGGAACACACACAAACACACACACACTCAGTTAGGAAAACACACACACATACACTCAGTTAGGAACACACACACACACACACACACACACACACACACACACACGCACTGTCAGGAACACAGCAGTTAAACACACACACACAGTTACGAACACACACAAACACACACACACTCAGTTACAAATAAACACTAATTTACAAATACCCAGTTACACACACATACACACACACACTCTCACTCTCTCTCTCTCTTCATTCTTTTCCTTTCGTTTACTCTCTCACAGACACACACTCAGAGACATACACACTCATATTGTTCTAGCAAACACAAGTGAAGACACATCAATACACTTCCTGTACTTTTGAGGCTCATAATGCATCTATTTTGTTGACTCGCTTTACTCCTCTCAAGCTCTCCAACATTATGTAAATCTCTCTACAATCAACTTTATTCAACTCCAATAAATTCTGCCATTAAAAAGTTTCCATTATCTCCAAGCTGCATGCATGGGAATACTCTCAGGCTGCGTTTGATTAATGAGCATGTGTGGCTGACCTCTAAATGCGAGTAGGCCGACTCACATGCTGGCTGTAAATGCTTATTGAAAACCCCAGAGTTCCTGACCTTCCCCTTCAGTGTGAAGGCGTAAATATAGGAGCGACGCCCCCCTTTAATGGTTCCTGGGAAAGGGGATGTTTTAACGTGGTGTGACTGATCCCTGATAGCCTGCGAGTGACGTCAGCCGCCCCCAAGGGGTCCTGCTTGCATTAGCAGGTGTGTGGTTGGCACAGTTACTGGCATAGTGGTGACTTAACGGGTGCTCTGGTTAAAGGGGTTTGGGTTTCAGTAGCAGCAACACCTGTGGTGGGAGTGAAGGACAAGACAGGAAAGTTACTGTTCACCTTCATTTGTATATTCCTTAATACGTTTCAGTGGTTGTTATTTTTTCAGTGGAACCAGATTGTTCATTTCTTAAATTTTTTTAGATATACCGTAGATGACAGAGTCTCAGTTAGTCTGGCAGATATTGGATAACTGAGATAATTTATGTTCAACTCTAAATGTACATACATCAGTATTCTGATTAATCGTTCAGTGAACAAGATTTGCAGACTTTGTATTAAAAAAATAATAATATGTTGATTTCCTACTCCAACCAACATTGATATAGCTTGTGCACATTGTTACACCTTCTAATAATCAACAAACCAATCCCACAAACCGGTCTAATCCAATGGAAACAGTTATTATGAGAGATAACATCACTACAAAACATCTCATGAACCTACTGTTTACCTCTCCTGGATACAGTTCAACGACTGACAATAACACACCCAGAAGCATGAACATCTCATCTACTTAATAGCAGCTTGTGAAAATAAAAACAGGCTGAGCGACTCCAACTGTTATTACTGCGTTCTATGCTGCCTCCTGCCAAGCTGTCTTTGTGTCTGTCAGTCATGTAATGTGTCCTCCTTCACCTTTAAAAGGTAGTGAGTTTCTAAACCTAAGGGGTTTGCTCTGTCTGAAAGACAAAAGGGGAGTTATGTTCTTTATCTGGTGACTCAGCAGACAGTTGGGTGCAGAGCCTAAAGCAACAGGGCAGGAAATGTATTTATGTGGGCCTGTCTTGCCTTGTCAGTGTTTTTAACCAGCACAGAATGCCACACTATTTTTTATTTTTATTTTTTTTATTTCACCTTTATTTAACCAGGTAGGTCAGTTGAGAACAAGTTCTCATTTGCAACTGCGACCTGCGACCAGTCACTACGTGACTGTAGTGTATCTATCTATCTATCTGTCTGTCTGTCTGTCTGTCTGTCTGTCTGTCTGTCTGTCTGTCTGTCTGTCTGTCTGTCTGTCTGTCTGTCTGTCTGTCTGTCTGTCTGTCTGTCTGTCTGTCTGTCTGTCTGTCTGTCTGTCTGTCTGTCTGTCTGTCTGTCTGTCTGTGTCACTGTATAATTACAAAATGAGTGTGAAATTATTACTGTGACTGACATTAATATTATTACTTGGCGTACATGAATCAAAAAATAAAATGTACACTATTAGTTGCTAGCAACACATTATTAAGTTAATCAGAAGAGAAAAAAAATGAAAAAATCAATGTGTCTATAACCCAAATAACTAGTTTTTTTAAATTTGCATTTAAGTCACTAAGGGTGTTACCATTGGAATGCCACCATGTGCTATCACTACTTCTGCCAGGTAATTATGTGTTCCGAGTTCCCACTGAGTTCCACATGCTGCTAGTTCCAGCGCACCCATGTCTTCTCTATAATAATATATGCCATTTAGCAGACACTTATATCCAAAGCGACAGTCATGCATGTATACATTTTACTTATGGTTGGTCCCAGGATTCAAACCCACTATCCTGGCGTTGCAAGCGCCATGCTCTTCCAACTGAGCTACAGAAAACGACACCTGACATTTTAATATACAGGGTTTGTTTACACCTTGCAACATGTAATTTATGAGACAAAACAAGCATTATTTTGACGATTTCACAGAACATTTCCTTTTAGTTATGTTAGTGCTTAGTGGCTAAGCATTGATGTACCATTTTGAGTCTCACTCTTAACTAATGGAAACATTTTCTCAGGTTTTTGATGAAAAAAATGCCAGGTCAAACATGTGTAGCCAACAACCTAAAACACTTTCAAATAAAATGTTAGGATTCCTCTGGAGTGTGTAGTTAGCCTGTCTGAGCTGCGTGTTCTTTGCCACCTC
>CM042381.1:18516223-18808723 GCA_023634145.1 Thymallus thymallus
TTGGCTCTGTTTATTCTGTAGAATAACATGCGTAGGACTGAGATTGGCTCTGTTCATTCTGTAGAATAACATGCGTAGGACTGAGATTGGCTCTGTTCATTCTGTAGAATAACATGCGTAGGACTGAGATTGGCTCTGTTCATTCTATAGAATAACATGCGTAGGATTGAGATTGGCTCTGTTCATTCTGTAGAATAACATGCGTAGGACTGAGATTGGCTCTGTTCATTCTGTAGAATAACATGCGTAGGACTGAGATTGGCTCTGTTCATTCTGTAGAATAACATGCGTAGGACTGAGATTGGCTCTGTTCATTCTGTAGAATAACATGCTTAGGACTGAGATTGGCTCTGTTTATTCTGTAGAATAACATGTGTAGGACTGAGATTGGCTCTGTTCATTCTGTAGAATAACATGCGTAGGACTGAGATTGGCTCTGTTCATTCTGTAGAATAACATGCGTAGGACTGAGATTGGCTCTGTTCATTCTGTAGAATAACATGCGTAGGATTGAGATTGGCTCTGTTCATTCTGTAGAATAACATGCGTAGGACTGAGATTGGCTCTGTTCATTCTGTAGAATAACATGCGTAGGACTGAGATTGGTTCACTCTGCTATTATCGTAAGTCTGGGAAGTGGGAAGATACTGTAGTGTAGGTGCTGTCTGACCAAGCCCTTAATATAATGTAGTGTACTGTAGGTGCTGTCTGACCAAGCCCTTACTGAACCAGATACACAGCGTCAAAAGATCCATGACACTGTCTAATCAACTCCGCTCCTCCAACACACACACCACACACAGACAGACAGACAGACAGACAGACACAGACAGACACATGCTTTTACCATGTGATTACCTCAACCTGTCAGAGTGCGTGATTACTGTTCTGTGTTCCTTCATAAAGTCCCCTCTTACTTACTCCTCCACATACAACACCCGTTCTGCCAGTCACATTCTGTTAAAGGTCCCCAAAGCACACACATCCCTGGGTCGCTTGTCTTTTCAGTTCGCTGCTGCTAGTGACTGGAACGAGCTGCAACAAACACTCAAACTGGGCAGTTTTATCTCAATCTCTTCATTCAAAGACTCAATCGTGGACACTCTTACTGACAGTTGTGGCTGCTTTGTGTGATGTATTGTCATCTCTACCTTCTTGCCCTTTGTGCTGTTGTCTGTGCCCAATAATGTTTGCACCATGTTTTGTGCTGCTACCATGTTGTTGTCATGTTACGTTGCTACAATGCTGTGTTGTCATGTGTTGCTGCCTTGCTATGTTGTTGTCTTAGGTATCTCTTTTCGTGGTGTTGTTTTGTCTCTCTTGTCGTGATGTGTTTGGTCCTATATTTATATTTTATTTATTTTTATTTATTTTTAATCCCAGCCCCCGTCCCCGCGGGAGGTCTTTTGCCTTTTGGTAGGCCGTCACTGTAAATAAGAATTTGTTCTTAACTTACTTGCCTAGTTAAATAAAGGTTGAATAAATACATTAATAAAAAATACTTTTCCCTTATTGTAATTAAGTAAACTATTATAACCCTCACTTATATCATACGCACAATTAGCTATTTAAGTATTTCTCTGCTATCGACCTGTATAGTATAGTTAACCATGCAAATATTCCTTATTTATCTATATGTCACGATCATTTCTATTCCAATGTTCTAAATTAACTTTTTAACTCTATCTGTATCCTGAAGGTTGTAATTCCTTCCGTTTGTTTAAATAATACAGAGAGAGTTCCAGCGTAAAAATGGTCAGTCTTTATTCAGAGAACGTTCTGACGAAAAAACAATACACATCGCTTTTTATACTCCCCAGTCAGAAAAGCCCCCACCCTGTTTTATGGCCTGTAAGTTCTCAGGGTCTGCCTTCAAAGACACACTGTCCTGTTATCTCATGTCACTCCCTTCAAAGACATCCTGCAGATGCTAATGTTTTACCCACATCTCAGAGAGACAAGAGACCCCACTCTGATTGATGGGGGCTGTGAACTGTTTATGGCTAATCACCTGCAAGCCTAACAGCCTTCACAAATGGTCTGCCTTCTCCTTTGTTATCTTAACCACACCCTGACTCATTTACCAAATGGTAACATTCTAACCTAGTCTAAACATTGTCTATGTTCCCACATTCTTAGAATCATAATCTTATAATTCTAATACATCTTACACATTACACAGTTTCAGGGTGAAACATCTTAGTCATTAACATTAAACATACACATTTCTCTATCACTATATCAACTTGCAATATTTGTATCATTTTCTTTCACCTAACACTCTGTAACAATGCATAGTGTACATATTCAGCCATTCACCCATACTATGCAATGTCTTTATATCTTTTGTGTATTTTTGTTCTGGCATTTTGCACCTGCCCTGTATTTTTTCGTAGCTGCTTGACGAATAAATGTTATCTCGGGAACAATAAAGTATCTATCTATCTATCTATCTATCTATCTATCTATCTATCTATCTATCTATCTATCTATCTATCTATCTATCTATCTATCTATCTATCTATCTATCTATCTATCTATCTATCTATCTATCTATCTATCTATCTATCTATCTATCTATCTATCTATCTATCTATCTATCTATCTATCTATCTATCTATCTATCTATCTATCTATCTATCTATCTATCTATCTATCTATGCCTCTGTACCTCAGCATCCAAATCAAAATAGCTGGAAATAGCCCATCACTAGACTTCCTCTGAATTGATAGTGGCGTCGTGGACAAATTGCTTCCTAACTTCTCAAAATGAACTCTTGTTCAGACAAACCAGACAAACCATTATGGCACAAAGCTCTATCAATGCTTTACTGCACAACAAAGCCATCGGGTAAGACCACAATGGTTGAGCGGTATGAATGAAGAGGCAGACAGAAACGTTGTAGAGAAGATCAGTGTTCATAACCAAATTTAATTTCTGGGAGTTTGTCTTCACTGGCCAGTCTCCATTGCATGAACATCCATTTTCCTCTGCCTTCTCTTTTATGGCCTTTGTCTGTTGTTTTCTCATTCTCATCCTCTCATAGTCTTCTTTATTATAGTTAAATATGGTTTTGTGCATGTCTTTGTCATTATGGATTACTGGGCACACGTTCCTATTTCTCTGATTAGATTTTACTGTTGTGATGTATAGGACTATGTTTACTGTTGTTGGGGTGTATAGGACTGTCTTTACTGTTGTTGTGGTGTATAGGACTTTCTTTACTGTTGTTGTGGTGTATAGGACTTTCTTTACTGTTGTTGTGGTGTATATATCTGTGTTTACTGTTGTTGTGGTGTATAGGACTGTCGTTTCTGTTGTGGCGTATAGGACTGTCATTACTGTTGTTGTGGTGCATAGGACTGTCTTTACTGTTTTTGTGGTGTATATGACTGTCTTTACTGTTTTTGTGGTGTATAGGACTGTCTTCACTGTTGTTGTGGTGTATAGGGCTATCTTTACTGTTGTTGTGATGTATAGGACTATTGTTACTGTTATTGTGGTGTATAGGACTGTTGTTTACTGTTGTTGTGGTGTATAGGACTGTCGTTTAATGTTGTTGTGATGTATAGGACTGTCGTTGAATGTTGTTGTGGTGTATAGGACTATTACTGTTGTTGTGATGTATTGGACTGTTACTGTTGTTGTGATGTATAGGACTGTTACTGTTGTTGTGATGTATAGGACTGTGTTTACTGTTGTGATGTATAGGACTATGTTTACTGTTGTTGTGATGTATAGGACTATGTTTACTGTTGTTGTGATGTATAGGACTGTTACTGTTGTTGTGATGTATATGACTGTGTTTACTGTTGTTGTGATGTATAGGACTGTGTTTAATGTTGTTGTGATGTATAGGACTGTGTTTAATGTTGTTGTGATGTATAGGACTGTTACTGTTGTTGTGGTGTATGGGACTGTTACTGTTGTTGTGGTGTATAGGACTGTTACTGTTGTTGTGGTGTATAGGACTGTGTTTACTGTTGTTGTGGTGTATAGGACTGTGTTTACTGTTGTTGTGGTGTATAGGACTGTCTTTACTGTTGTTGTGATGTATAGGACTGTGTTTACTGGTGTTGTGGTGTATAGGACTGTGTTTACTGTTGTTGTGATGTATAGGACTGTTATTGTTGTTGTGGTGTATAGGACTGTTACTGTTGTTGTGGTGTATAGGACTGTTATTGTTGTTGTGGTGTATAGGACTGTTACTGTTGTTGTGGTGTATAGGACTGTCTTTACTGTTGTTGTGGTGTATAGGACTGTGTTTACTGTTGTTGTGCTGTATAGGACTGTGTTTACTGTTGTTGTGGTGTATAGGACTGTGTTTACTGTTGTTGTGGTGTATAGGACTGTGTTTACTGTTGTTGTGGTGTATAGGACTGTTACTGTTGTTGTGGTGTATATGACTGTGTTTACTGTTGTTGTGGTGTATAGGACTATTACTGTTGTTGTGATGTATTGGACTGTTACTGTTGTTGTGATGTATAGGACTGTTACTGTTGTTGTGATGTATAGGACTGTGTTTACTGTTGTGATGTATAGGACTATGTTTACTGTTGTTGTGATGTATAGGACTATGTTTACTGTTGTTGTGATGTATAGGACTGTTACTGTTGTTGTGATGTATAGGACTGTGTTTACTGGTGTTGTGGTGTATAGGACTGTGTTTACTGTTGTTGTGGTTTATAGGACTGTCTTTACTGTTGTTGTGGTGTATAGGACTGTTATTGTTGTTGTGGTGTATAGGACTGTTACTGTTGTTGTGGTGTATGGGACTGTCTTTACTGTTGTTGTGGTGTATAAGACTGTGTTTACTGTTGTTGTGCTGTATAGGACTGTGTTTACTGTTGTTGTGGTGTATAGGACTGTGTTTACTGTTGTTGTGGTGTATAGGACTGTGTTTACTGTTGTTGTGGTGTATAGGACTGTGTTTACTGTTGTTGTGGTGTATAGGACTGTATTTACTGTTGTTGTGGTGTATAGGACTGTATTTACTGTTGTTGTGGTGTATAGGACTGTGTTTGCTGTTGTTGTGGTGTATAGGACTGTGTTTACTGTTGTTGTGGTGTATAGGACTGTTACTGTTGTGGTGTATAGGACTGTGTTTGCTGTTGTTGTGGTGTATAGGACTGTGTTTACTGTTGTTGTGGTGTATAGGACTGTTGTTACTGTTGTTGTGGTGTATAGTACTGTGTTTACTGTTGTTGTGGTATATAGGACGGTGTTTACTGTTGTTGTGGTGTATTGGACTGTGTTTACTGTTGTTGTGGTGTATATGACTGTGTTTACTGTTGTTGTGGTGTATAGGACTGTGTTTACTGTTGCTGTGGTGTATAGTACTGTGTTTACTGTTGTTGTGGTGTATGGGACTCTTTCTTTCATACCTTTATACCCTTTGAAAATCTCATCTCTCTAGCTCTCTCTCTTTCTCTCTTTCTCTCTCTCTCTCTCTCCCTCCATCCCTCCCATTTATCTCCATCTCTGTTTCTTTGTCTCCTCTTTCATGTTCCAACACAGGCATCTTCAAGAGCACCTGCTACATCGATGTACGCTGGTTCCCCTTTGATCTCCAGAGGTGTGACCTGAAGTTTGGCTCCTGGACCTATGGGGGCTGGTCTCTGGACCTACAGATGATCGAGGCAGATATCACAGGTTACATCCCCAACGGAGAGTGGGACCTAGTGGGTAAGAGAAAGCGGCTGGCCAGTATTGGATAAGATCATGTCATCATAAAACCTGGGTTCTGGCAGGTTTTTTAGGAAGTCAGTGCTCCCAACCTCAGTGGGTTGGAGTCCTGTGTGGGTCATATACCGGTATTCTTCTTACAGTATGTGATTGGATAAAATGTTACATAAAATATTACATTACATTGTTATTACAATAACTGTTTTAAACAAGCATTGAAGTTTGGGATAACTCACAAATATGACCCAGACTATTATTTGTTTATTTCGAGTTTAACAGTACAGATCTTTAGTGGTTTTGGCTTCTACAGAATCCCTGGCAAATTGACTAATGTATTTACAAGAGAGGGGTTGTAATGAAATGACATCCCGGTGCTGGCCACCAATGGTAGGCTTTACTCCTTTGAATATAGTTTATCTTGCATGTTGGATGCTTATAAAGAAAAATGTCAGACACTATTACTGTAATGGGGAACTGATGAAAACTAACAGGACCATTTCATTCAGGGTCAAACTCCCAACACCCTTAACTTACTAAAGCTTCCTTATTGTAAAACGCCATTAATTTTCCTGAAATAAAGACATTACTGCAAATAATTTCAGTCCAACCCAAATTAAGTCCTCAAACTGTAATTGACTTCCTGTATTGTTGTCTTCCTGGTGTATGACACAGGGGTGCCCGGGCGCAGGAACGAGCGCTTCTACGACTGCTGTAAGGAGCCTTACCCTGACGTGACCTTTACTGTGGTGATGCGTAGGCGTACCCTGTACTATGGCCTCAACCTCCTCATCCCCTGTGTTCTCATCTCCACCTTGGCCCTGCTCGTCTTCCTGCTGCCTGCAGACTCTGGGGAGAAGATATCACTGGGTCAGCTCCATGGATGAGTGGGTGGGTGGGTGGGTGGGTGGGTGGGTGGGTGGGTGGGTGCGTGGTTGGGTGGGTGCATGGTTGGATTATTATTATTGGACATTAAACATAAATAGGTTGATCAATTAACACCTGTAGTTAGGGGTGTGGGGTTGCCGTGTGGCAATTAAGCGTATATTTGAAGCTAGGATTTCTATACAGCCATCAACCTACATGCCAGGCAAGAGACGCTATACTTCTCACAAGGTGATGCACTTAATTATTATTATTATTCTGAGTTTATAACTTTGTATTCACTCAATACTCACTGAGAGAAACCAGCAGTGAAAAAATATTAATGAAAAGCTCCAGCAGTTGGTCATCAAGCAAATTCTTATGCACCTTCAGTCACATTTCCATCTCTCAGAACGAGTGCTGACTGCTGACTTGGAGCTGTATAAGGCATCAAGGCATGCCAGGCGATTTATGTATGTCTACACGTCTCGTTGGAAAGATTAGGAGCCTGCAATGCAGATGGTTTCCTTAATTAACACAGTGTTTCTCCAAAAGTGCTGTGTGTGTGTGTGTGTGTGTGTGTTGTGTGTGTTGTGTGTGTGTTTGTGCGTGTGTGTGCGTGTGTGTGTGCGTGCGTGCGTGCGGCAGCAGCTGTTTGGGTGTCTAGAGGGGTGATGGGGAAAGCAGGGAATGTGTTTGATGTAGTCAGTCAAACTTCAAATGATGAAAAAAACATATTGCTCTTATGTATGTCATTTAATACTGCCATGTTGTTTTTAGTACAGTATTTACACACTATGCAACATGAAGGATTTATAAATCAAACTTAGTTGAAAGTGTGACCGTCACAAAACACCATCTGCCTATATGATCAAGACTTACTGTATCAACAGCATTATCTGTCAGCCTTTTAGAAGTGATCAATGCACATGGGAAGATGTATTCAGCTTCAGTTCCTTCTGAGGGAAAGAGAGACGGGAATATCCAGGCAGGGTCAACACTGCTGTTGTCTTTCTGGTCCTTGGGTGTGCAGAGCACACCTGCCAACATTAGTCTGTGTCTCAAATGGAACTCTATTCCCTTTATAGTGCACTACCTACGGGTGAAAGGGTTCTATTTGGGATGCTGTCGACATCCCTGACCAAGCCTCACTGATGCTCTAAGGTCAATAGCTATCAGAAATTAAGTCAGCAAGCTGTCTGCTCAGTTTGTCTTTGGACAGGCCTGGCTGATTTTATTTAGCAAGGCGAGTTGTGCTTCAATCTGAGAACGCATTGAGTGAGTCACAGCCATTAATAATTATATTTCTACCATCTGTCCTAATTTTTTTTGTCTTCATATTTGTTTTTGATCCTTTATTTTCTTAGTTCAGCCATGCTCATACTCTGGGGGATTAGATGGAGGTATTTTCAACATTTGATGATATATGCCATTTAGTAGACGCTTTTATCCAAAGGGACTTACAGTAATGTGTGCATACATTTTTTACGTATGGTTGGTCCCGGGAATCAAACCCACTATCCTGGTATTACAAGAGCCATGCTCTACCAACTGAGCTACAGAGGACCTACTTAGGATATATGGCAAATTTTTGTCTTAGATTGAAATAGCTACCAAGCACCTTATTTACTGAGTTGTTACCTGGCTGGCAATTCATACTGAAAACAGGTTTGACATTGTAAGTACTCATGTGCGCCATCCACATTTCCTGGGAGAGACATGAACCTCTGACAAGTAGGGCCTCAGAGATAAGGGGAAGTAGCTGTTGCTATGGTTATTAGAAGGAATACACAGAAGAGGAGTTCCTAGCGAGTGAAAGGTGTGCCAGTGTGCTTTAAGATACCCAGGAACTGACACCTAATCACTTATAGATATCCAGCCACAGTCCTATCCCTGGAATTCAGGGGCTTAGAGACCCAGCCAGCTCGTTAGCAAGCTTCAGGGGTAATTGCCTTAAATCTCTACCCACAGGTGTTTGATGTTGTTCACACATCTCCATTCGAACCCTGTAAGCCTAAAGGCAGTAAGAGGATGAATCACAATAGTAGATGTTGCTATTTCAGATCCGTCTGTCATTGTAGGCTAAAACCCAGTGAAGCAGCACTGGATTCTAACAAAAGCATGAAACGGAAGACTGTGTAAATTAGCATAATAATACAACAGAATACTCTTTGATTACTTGGATGGAATACAAATAGAACAGAACACAGTGAAATGCAGACTAGAATAGAATAGAATACAATGCAACTCAATATACCTTGGTGAAATCCATTTGAATCCATTGGGTACACAGAAATAATATGCTGCAATGTGACACAATACAGCAGATGATTCCACCTAAATAAATTATAGATTGGTATTCATAGCAAGCCATTTTGTAAAAAAAAACAAACAAACTCAGAAACATGCTAAATAATGTCTTTGTGTAAAATAGTGTTTGTTAAAATGTGTAATTTCTGTTTAATATACTTTTAAGGATTATTTCGCATTCCAAAATAACCATACTGTTAATCACACATACTACATTAACCCCTACATGAATTAAGTGCTAACTCATTTATGTTTCGTTCCAGGGATAACAGTGCTGCTTTCACTGACCGTCTTCATGTTGCTGGTTGCAGAGATCATGCCTGCAACCTCTGACTCAGTACCTTTAATTGGTAAGATTGTCTATTTTTTTATTGTAAATGTCAGTTGTAATGGCTGCCAACAGAATAATTTCACCATCTTCGGGAGAGTAGGAGCTATTGGAGACTTGGAAGTGGCATAATGTAAATTCCTAATCTTTGTATTATCAAACCACTTAATTGTGTGAGGGGCTATTTCTCAGCCTGAAAAACATTGAGTAACAAATGACAACCTCTCATTGAGATAAAATGATGCCCATTTCAGTAACTTATGGTATGGGGCTGTTCTGTAATTTAGCCACTAGTCCTCTGTCCACCTTCAGATCTCTGTCTTCTCTTTCTCTCTCTTTCTCTCTCTCTTTCTCGCTGTCTCTCTCTCTCACTCACTATGTCTGTCTGTCTGTCTGTCTGTCTGTCTGTCTGTCTGTCTCTCGTTCTCTCTCGCTCTCTCTCGCTCTCTCGCTCTCGCTCTCTGTCTGTCTCTGTTTCTTTCTCTCTCTTGCTCTCTGTATTGTAGCTCAGTACTTTGCCACCACCATGGTCATTGTGGGTCTCTCTGTGATCGCTACGGTTCTGGTCTTACAATACCACCATCACGATCCCGATGGAAGCAAGATGCCTAAGTGGGTGAGTGTATTTTTACACAAACCTATTATGTGAAATTACAATGAAATCTTATTAGTTACTCACTATTTCTATATCCCATTATATTATTGTGATTCTGCCAAAGAAGGCCTCACAGAGCACAGAGTGCTTTTTAATAGGTCTCAAAGCCCTTTGCCTGGTAAGGGGGAAGTCATTCACTAACAATGAGTAGCACCAATCTGAGTGATGCACAGCAGCCATTTTGTGTTAGAACCCTCACCACATTGGCTATTACAGTGGAGGGCTGAGGAATACAGTTGGCCAATTAGAAGCAGGGGAGGATTAGGCAGCCAGGATAGAGGCCAGGGAACAATGTTGCTCAAGGATCGTCACCACTGACCACTTAGTGTCAGAACACCTCATTCAAAGGAGTCATGCAGGGAGGATTTGAGTAAAAGTTTAATATTCTCTCTCTTAGTATATCCAGTCAATACACTGCCGTGCTCAGTACATTCATTCTGGTTTTACTCTCTGGTTGTGTGAAGACTCGGGTGATCCTGCTCAACTGGTGCGCCTGGTTCCTGCGTATGAAACGGCCCGGTGAGGACCGCGTACGCCCGGCCTGCCACAACAAGCATCGCCGTGGGAGCCTCACCAGCATGGACCTGAACGCCAGAGCCTCGGCCCCCTACTCCACCAACGGCAACATGCTCTACATCGGCCTGGAGAGCATGCACTACGCCACAGCCGCCACCTCCCCCGACTCCGGGGTCCTGTGCGGCCGTCTGGTGTGTGGTGGGGGGGAGGACGAGGTGCTCTTGCCCACGCGACCCACCTCCTTGGCGGGGAGCCTGGAGCTCGATCTGGCCAAGATCCTGGAGGAGGTGCGCTACATCGCCAAGCGTTTCCACGACCAAGACGAGGATGAGTCGGTGTGCAACGAGTGGAAGTTTGCGGCGTCAGTGATCGACCGGCTCTGTCTCATGGCCTTCTCTCTCTTCACCATCCTCTGCACCATAGGTATCCTCATGTCGGCACCTAACTTTGTGGAAGCCATTTCCAAAGACTTCTTTACCTGAGAGCTTGAAACGTTCACATGCTTTAACCAGTAAATACACAACATGTTTTTTTTTTTCAATCTTACGTTTGCCTAATCACATTACCAGACACAGAGATGACTTCTATCAAATAATTGAATCTTTGTCTGTGATATAGAGATAGAACACATTATGTCTGCATAAATCTTCCATTTATAAGATGTACAGCTTTCCCATTCATCTATTTCCCTGCAGGATGCTGCAGGACGTCATATTAACATTGGATCTGGTGGGAAATCGTGTTGTATGTAATTGGCTGAAAGGAATCTAGGCCTTAAATGTTACAGCCAACCAACACAGAAGATTTAATAGCCATGCCTTGTATAGCTTTATAAATACCAAGGTTACTTCAATTGAATTCAATGTGTTTTTGTCCACTTGGGTAATTGCATATTGGCTACCCTTTATAACGCTCTCAGTTCAAAATCGTTTAAACGTTTTCTCTTATGTGCTGTGAACAAAAATTGATGGATACCTTCGGTTCAAGGTTTCTGTCCAAGTTATTGTTGGTTTTGTGTTTGTAGATAGTGTGGTGGTATGTAGTGTGTAGTTTTCTGTGATTTGAAAATGTCCATCACAAAAATACCTTTGAGTTTTGGCAACTTTATTGCACCATTATTATTATTATTATTATTATTATTATTATGTCTATAAGAACAAAACACAATACTCCGTCAGCATTATGTTTGTACCTGTACATTTTAAAAACTTAAACTGATTTAATTGGCTTTTTGTTTATTTACATTTTCATGCAGTGTAGTGCTCGGGCATATAAAGCCTCACTAGAGGATTTGTAACAGGTACAGCATGTCCTCCATCAGCCTGGTCTCATAGAGCAGACGTAAGATAGTAAATGTAAATCCGGGACACTCAAATTAGTATAATATGTTACGTTTGGTATGGTTACATAAGACAGAAGTTTGTTGTTTGTTTTACTGTAGAGGCTGTACATGGAATTTGAGGACTGATTA
The DNA here is from genome assembly GCA_023634145.1 of Thymallus thymallus. NCBI lineage: Eukaryota > Metazoa > Chordata > Actinopteri > Salmoniformes > Salmonidae > Thymallus > Thymallus thymallus. The sequence goes on from CM042381.1 coordinate 18,528,051, forward strand.
TTTCAGTTCATACTCCTTCTCTTAAATAAAGGTTAAATTAATGTTAAATAAAATGTTTTATTTTATCTAAAACACATGGATGGTATTTAACCTGTTTTGCATTTCAGCTTCATCTTCTTTCATTCTATTATCAAGTATGTGTGCCACATATTTGTTTTGTGGACTCTCACAAATACATGTAGTTTTCTAGATGTGAACTACAATGTGTCTTGATTTAATTACAGTTTCATTATAGTATGTGTAATGTGGAACATTTACGCAATATATTACAGTTAATATTGTTAAACTTTCAGCACTTCAGTTCATCAATAAGAGCATACACCATTACAGTATCACCGACATACCGTCTTTAAACAGCAGGAGCAAACCTGATATGGTGATCCCTCAGAAATGTAGTTATTGCTTACAGTATATGGGTATTCAAGAGCAAAAATAATTATCAGTAAGATATACATTTACTTTATAACTTGATATCTTATTTTAAGCTACTATTACGATGTTATGATTATGAATAGTTAAAGCTGTTGGCTAACCACTTTTTGAAATATATAGGATGGAAACATATTGCTATAATGCTGTTGTGTAACTTTCTATTGCAATACATTTTAAGAATCAGACTAAGCATAATGATTCTGAAATACAGCTCTAAAATGACATTGTTTAAAACATTGGGATGCCATCTGTAGCCAGCAGCACATGATATATTAAATATAAACCCACCTTTGTCAGATAGTCACCGGAGCTACAGTAAGTACCGGCACCTACATTTTTCTACTGCTAGAGCTCCTGTTCCTCATATAGAATATTTGCTCAAAAGTATTGTGGAGCTCCTGTTCCTCATATAGAATATTTGCTCAAAAGTATTGTGGAGCTCCGGTTACTCATATAGAATATTAGCTCAAACGTATTGTGGAGCTCCGGTTACTCATATAGAATATTAGCTCAAACGTATTGTGGAGCTCCTGTTCCTCATATAGAATATTTGCTCAAAAGTATTGTGGAGCTCCGGTTCCTCATATAGAATATTAGCTCAAACGTATTGTGGAGCTCCTGTTCCTCATATAGAATATTTGCTCAAAAGTATTGTGGAGCTCCGGTTCCTCATATAGAATATTAGCTCAAACGTATTGTGGAGCTCCTGTTCCTCATATAGAATATTAGCTCAAACGTATTGTGGAGCTCCGGTTACTCATATAGAATATTAGCTCAAACGTATTGTGGAGCTCCGGTTACTCATATAGAATATTAGCTCAAACGTATTGTGGAGCTCCTGTTCCTCATATAGAATATTTGCTCAAAAGTATTGTGGAGCTCCGGTTACTCATATAGAATATTAGCTCAAACGTATTGTGGAGCTCATGTTCCTCTTATAGAATAGCTCCTGCACCTAAATATTAACACTACCGGCACCCAACATTAGTACTGATACCTATTTCAGTCCAAGTCAAGCACAGCCGATAATCAAGATTTCACTTGGAGCTTATTCAAAAGAGCCATTATGCTAAGAAGGAAACTAAGTGGATTGTGCTAAATATATGCTGAGTGTGACAAACCACCAACAACCATTTCTTAACTAAATATTGTTTTATCAAAATGTAACTATGCAGTAAGGCATATTCCAATTAGTATTTTGGCACCCCTTTCCATAATCATGCTGGAAGTATAATTCTGAACAAATCAGACTTGAAGTACTGGAACTACGACCCATAAAAGGCATTGTAAATAGTATTTATCTACTATATAATAATAACGTGCCTATAAAGTTGTATTCTCCCTGCAAGTACAATGTTGAAGTTGGAATTTTGTCTCTTGATTTCAGATTGAGGCCTAGATGGATCTACGACTGACAAACTTCAGAAACAATCTATAGGCCTAGTTACTTACTGTATAAACATCTGTAAAGGCAGATTTTTTCAATTAAATTTATATGAGGCTATTTGATGTTCTCCGATTAACTCTAGGCGAGCTAGACCTCGACACACATTTCTAGCATATCTAATTACACCTAACTCAACTTTCAGGGAAAGTAGGCTATGCCTATTGCATAGTCTCCCTAGGCAGACGGGTTGCCTCCCAGGCTCTAACATGTCCTAGGTCTTGGATTGAGAATACCTATTGCATGCATGAGATAACCGTTCACTTAAATGTTCATTCCATAGAGATGTATAGAGGACTCTAGTGCCCAAAAGCCTGTTTTAAAATGGGCAGCGCCATTGAGGACTTTCAACATTTTTAAGTAGTCAACTGGGTGGGACTTCCTGTGGGTTAAGGAAGGATCACATAATTCCATCCATGTCATTAGGAGGGATCAGCAAAATAGTTATACTCGTGAGCAAACATTCCATAACTGCAGCTGCCAACCTTGACTTCATACCTGTTCCAACAACACCCTCCAGGTGGCAGTATGCACCCTTTCAGTTTGTTTACCGACTCTTTAAAAAAACGTTTTACCCCTTTTTCTCCCCAATTTCGTGATATCCTATTGGTAGTTACAGTCTTGTCCCGCTGCCCTTGCTCTCATAGACGCCATAATGGGGCAGATACAATGTTGCAATCTCAATACATCTCTATGGTTCATTCTCACAGAGGTTTTGTCTATTCCTAAACTGCCACCTAGTGACTGTAATGCTGAATCAAGCTTATAGGCAGAAGAGGGACGTGACTGTAATAAAGATGGGGTAGTAAATTGTTGTTGTACTGTATGATAGAAATGTATGATGGAAATGTTCACCTTCCATGTAAATTGATGATATGCAGACATTTTCTAATGTTTAGAACGGTATGTAGTCATTGACATGCGAGAGAGGCAGGTTGAGGTTTCTAGGGATAGAGTAGTGCAGAAGTTGTCATATGCTGAGGCAGTGGAGAAAGTAGTTGAATATGGGTCAAGGGGGAGGAGTGGTGAGAGTAGTAGATATGTACCAGTACAGAGGGATAGGCCAACAATTGATATATGTTTCAGTAAGATTACATTTTTAGCATTTATAGCAATGGTTATCAACTGTACTGCAGGGATGGAAAGTAAGTCGCAGAAAATTGAGGTTGTGGTGGCAGCTGCAGAGGTATTTGGGTTTGCGAGATTTGACATCAGAAGAGTTACAGGTTGTATTAAGTGGTGATGTCCCATCCTTTCAGGTTGTGAGTGTAGTGTTAGATGGTAGGGTATTTCTTGATTTTATTTATTTATAATTTTTTCAAGCAAATTATAAGGGAGTTGTACTCCCGTCTAGTAGGTGGTGGTAATGCAACATATTGGATGCCAACCGCCGTTAAACCTCATCGAAGAAGAAGTTGGGCAGAAACTTCAGTATCCTTCAGTATACTGTTTTTGATGGGAAGGGATTATTTGTTGCACTCTGCGTGCGCATTTGTTATTCAACCGGCTTACAACAGGAGTAGCTAACTTCCTTATCTTGAAATTGCCATATTAAAGTTGTTTATCTTTCATAATGTCGGATGCCTTGCTTCGATGGTGTGGGGACCAGTTGCAACACACCTTTGGCTTGGAGGCCAGTGAAGACATTGTCCAGTAAGTAGCTAACGTTAGCTAAATGTTGATTTAAAATAGAGAGCTAGCCATTGCTAGCAGGCTAACGTTAGTTGTCTGTCTTTTGACAATTGCCTCTCTTTTGCAAAAGTTAATACAATTGTCAACGACATCATTATTACTACTAGGTCTGTGAACTTGTCAGTCTTTCCAGTTCATTCAGCTAGCTCGATATGTAGCCATTTGCACTTGCCTGCTAGCTTGCTTTTTAAGGTGGCCATATCTTAATGTCACGTCATCAAAATGATGGTCTATTAAGCCAAAGCGTTGACTGACTGACTGACTATGAGATGGACAATACTCAAGGTTTACCAAAGTAGGCCTAGCTGTCATAGGTCAACATTTCGGGGGATTTTAACCATGCATCTCTCTTCAACGCTGCCCACGTTCAAACAGTTTGTGAAGTGCCCAACCAGGAATAATTTAACTCTGGACTTGTTATATGCTAATGTGAAGGATGCATACAACTCCACTGCACTCCCTCCCCTCGGTAGATTGGATCACAACCTTGTCCACCTCACCCTACTCTACAGGCCTATGGTCCAACAGCAGTCAGCGACCACTAGGACCATTAGGAGATGGTCCCCGGAGGCGAATGAGTCCCTACAGAACTGCTTTGAAACAACAGACTGGGATGTGCTCTGTGAGGCTCATGGGGAGGACATTGATGGACTTACAGACTGCATAACGGACTATATCAATTTTTGTGTAGACAAACCCTGGGTCACCAGCGACCTGAAGGCCCTGCTAAATGAGAAGAAGAGGGCCTTCAAGGAGGGGGATAGGGACAAATTGAAATGCGTCCAGAGGGAGCTGAAGTTGCGGATTGCTGAGGGGAAGAGAGGGTATAAGGAGAAGATGGAGGACAAGCTGAGGCAGAGCCAGGTGAGAGAGGTGTGGAAGGGTATGAGAAATATCACTGGCTTCAAACAGTGGGCAGACGGAGGGGACCCAGGACAGAGCCAATGAGCTGAACCAATTTTTTAACAGGTTCGATACTGCCCCTGTCCACCTCCCCTCCAGCTCACCAGGCCACACACCCTCACGGCTGTCCCACCCCCACTTTGCTCACAACACCTCTGTTAAGACAATCAGCAAACCTCTCCCCGCCTCAGCTCCCTCTGGACTGATCTGCAACACCTCCCTTCCCCCCACCTCTGGACTGATCCTCAACACCCCCCTTCCCCCCACCTCCCCACCTGGGCTGGCTTTCAACACCAACCAAGTGAAGAGAGAGCTGGAGAGACTACATTAGTGGAAAGCGGCGGACCCTGATGGCATCAGTCCAAGGGTGCTTAGGGTCTGTGCTGACCAATTGTGTGGAATACTCCAGCGACCCTTCAACCTTAGTCTGAGCCTGGAAAGGGTCCCTGTACTGTGGAAAACATCCTGCCTGGTCCCAGTGCCAAAGAAGGCGCACCCCACTGTCCTGAATGACCTCAGACTGTGAGGGTTATGCTGAACAGTGCGTTCAACACCGTTCAGCCCCTGCTACTGGGTGAGAAGATGAAGAGGATGAAAGTGGAAGTACCCTTAGTCTCCTGGGTTACGGACTACCTGACCGGTAGGCCACAATTTGTGCGACTACAGAGCTGTGTGTCAGAATGGGCAGAACGGTCCTGTCCCCCTTCCTGTTCACCCTCTACACCTCTGACTTCAGATATAACTCTGAAACATGCCACCTACAGAAGTTCTCGGATGACCTCGCAATTGTAGGGTGCATCAGGGGTGGGCAGGAGGAGGAGTACAGCAGCACAATCAATGACTTTGTGGTGTGTGCAGAACCACCTTCAGCTCAACCTCAGGAAAATAAAGAAGATGGTGGTGGACTTCAGGAGAACCAAGGGCCAACTGACTGCTGTCCCTATACAGTAAACTACTGCATACCTTCTACCAGTCTGTGGTGTGCTGGGGCGCCAACATAAAGGGCGGTGATGCTTCTCGGGTAAATAAGCTGATCAGGAACGCTAGCTCTGTTCTGGGGATTAGCCTTGACACTCTAGAGGAGGTGGCGGAAAGACGGATCCTGGCCAAACTGCTGTCCATCATGGACAACGTCACCTACCCTCTGCATGCCATGATAATGAGCACCTTCAGTCACAGACTGATCCCACCACGGTGTGCCAGAAAGTGCTACAGGAGGTCCTTCCTGCCGGCGGCTATTAGACTATTTAATGCCTCACTAGGGTGCCGTGCCGTCGGCAACATAGACCTGGAACTGTTGGGGTGTTAGGACCTAGTTTAACAATTATGCATCCATCCGTGAGTAACTCTGGTCTGTAATCACTCATTCACTCAGGACTTATTCATTCAGGACTGTATATTCATATTCATGTACAGTTGTTATATCATATCACGTGCAATATTGTAAGTCATTCTTGGACTGAACTTACGTAGTCATTCACTCAGGAATGCATATTAGTATCCTGTCAATTGTATATTTTTTCATTGCTTTTAGTATATCGAATGTGCAATACATGCATTTATCTGTAATAAAACCCTGCGCACTAAGGACTGTATTTTAAGGGAATTATTATTATTATTATTATTATTATTATTATTATTATTATTATTATTATTACCCTCAATTATATCATACGCACATTTAGCCATGCAAAAGATTCACTTACCTGTTCATTTAACCAGACTGTATATTAAGTCAACTATTATTACCCTCACTTATATCATACACACATTTAACTATTGAAGTATTTCTCTGCCATCGACCTGTATAGTATAGTTAACCATGCAAATATTCCTTATTTATCTATATCAACTACTGATAACAATATTTTTATAATTGTTCTTCACCTAACATGCTGTACCAATGTATAGTGTACCTACTCAGCCATTCACCCATACTATGCAATGTCTTTTTAGGCTTTTTTTTTATAGCTTTTTGCACTCCAGACTTTCCATACTGCCGCACTATGTATCGTGTATCTGTCTTTTGTTTATTTTCGTTCTGGCATTTTTCACCTGCCCTCCTATCTATCTATCTATCTATCTATCTATCTATCTATCTATCTATCTATCTATCTATCTATCTATCTATCTATCTATCTATCTATCTATCTATCTATCTATCTATCTATCTATCTATCTATCTATCTATCTATCTATCTATCTATCTATCTATCTATCTATCTATCTATCTATCTATCTATCTATCTATCTATCTATCTATCTATCTATCTATCTATCTATCTATCTATCTATCTATCTATCTATCTATCTATCTATCTATCTATCTATCTCAACAATGAACTCCGCTTTCAAAGCCATTGACATTCTTGTCACTCTCAACAGGTATATTCTGTCCATCGACAATGCAGACGAGATTGCAGAGTATGTTGGGGACCTCCTTCAGGGCACGGACAGGAGAAGAAGCAGTTTATAGATGAACTCCTGGACAGATGGCAGCGGTCTCAGACACTGACTCCTAACAGCGCTGGCCTGTTCTCCATGAGCTCTCTGTCAGGAACAGGTGGGATGCCTTCTTCAACTGCCATATTGAAACTGACCTGTTTTCAGTTATTGACACTGACCTGTTGTCAGTTATTGACACCGCCCTGTTGTCAGTTATTGACACCGCCCTGTTGTCAGTTATTGACACCGCACTGTTGTCAGTTATTGACACCGCCCTGTTGTCAGTTATTGACACCGCCCTGTTGTCAGTTATTGACACCGCCCTGCTGTCAGTTATTGACACCGACCTGCTGTCAGTTATTGACACCGACCTGCTGTCAGTTATTGACACCGACCTGCTGTCAGTTATTGACACTGACCTGTGCAAGCACAGTAACCATTACATGCATGAGAGGGAAAGCTAACCAGTCCTATGCTTCTCTAGATGCTCCAGACATGTCCAAGGACTCCCAGAAGAAATCCAAGCGCAAAGGCAGGAACAAGCAGGAGGTGCTGGCTGTTAGCCAATCAGAGCCTGAGCCTGAGGTGGTAAAAACTCCCATTGACCTGATGAAGGCCCAGGAGAGCGGCAGCTCCTCGTCACAGAAGAAGAAGAAGAATACTTTTGTGAGCCTCTACAATAAAGAGGGCCAGGACAAGCTGGCTATCCTGCTGCCCGGGCGCCATTCCTGCGAATGTCTGGCCCAGAAGCACAATCTCATCAACAACTGCATGAGCTGCGGACGCATTGTGTGTGAGCAGGAGGGATCAGGGCCCTGCATCTTTTGAGGCAGCCTGGTGAGATTCCCCAATAAGATATTTGAACTGCATGTTACTGATGCAAATTCAGTTTGGCCTCTTAGAAGTCTGTTCCCTGGTTTCTGGTGTTCTATGAATTAAACCAGGTATGCACCAAAGAGGAGCAAGATATTCTACAACGAGACTCCAACAAAAGTCATAAACTGCGCAAGAAACTCAAGGGTGAGACTATCCAACAGTAGTATCAATCGACATAGCATAGTAGAGAGTTGTTGAATTATATGGTCATATCTGTGTGTGTCTGTGTCAGAGGGGGCATCGGAGAGGGGCTATCTTCCACACCAAGAGGCTAAGATGAAGGCAGGATTAGAAAAGGCCCTTCAACATAAAGACAAACTGCTGGAATACAACAGGAACAGGTTGGGATGTAGTGTGCATATTGTATTTGATGTGGTTTCAGTCTTGTCTCTGCTTAAAGTCAAATTCTTTTTAGTTTCTTCCTGATGCGTTTGGAGGCTATGTCGTTAGATTTGGAGGCTATGTTATTATATGCTGCTGACAGGAGTGACATTACCTTCTTCATAACTCCCCCCGCCCCCCCCCCCTCCCCGTTTACATCAGTACGCGGCGAACACAGGTCCTGGATGACGAGTCAGACTACTTTGCCACCGACTCCAACCAGTGGCTGTCGCCTAGCGAGCGTGAGCACCTGAGGAAGAAAGTGGAGGAGCTACAGGAGCTTCGCCACGCCTCCAGGAAGGACAGGAAGATCACGCTGGACTTCGCAGGCCGACAGGTGCTCGACGAGGGAGCGAATAACAGTCATTACTACAACAAGTAAGTGAATGACTTGACGTCTCAATTTACACCACAGGAGGTTGGTGGCACCTTAATTGGGGAGGAGGAGCTCGTGGTAAGGGCAGGAGCGCAATAGGTGGAATGGTATTAAAGACATGGTTTCTAAGTGTTTTAATGCCATTCCATTTGGTCCGTTATTGTGAGCTGTCCTCCCCTCAGCAGCCTCCACTAATTCACACCCTACTCCCCATATAGTGCACTACTGAAGACCAGAGCCCCATGGGCTTGCTGGTAGGACAACATGTCTGATGAAGCAGAAACAGACTTAGTCCCAGGCTTAGTTCTGCGAGTGCTTCGGTTCCATAAACAAGAGGAGTTTTTAAATACACCCTTCAGACATTCATAACTCTGTGGTAAACTTTATTTCTCCTGATAATGTATCTACACTGTTACTGCCAGGGGGTAAAGTGTGTATAGTTTGAAACAAGGCATCTAAAAAGCATTATGACCACGCTCCTTGGTGTTTTTAGGTTTGACGAGACTGTCAAGGCACCTGAGAGAGCTGGTCAACCCCAACATAGTACAGGCTGCACTGAAGGTAGGACTCACACACACACACACACACACACACAGTATTTGCTCATGATGTTGTGGCGTGTGTATTTACCTTGGTAAATCCCTCTACAACTGTTAAATTTTGTCAACAGAATTGTGTGAATCTCTCCCTGTCTAATCTGTTTCTCTCCATGTATCTCCAGTGGGTGGATGTGGGCAGTGGCCCTCTGCGATCCCAGGATAAAGGTGTTGTCGTTACAGAGGGGGGCGGCGCTGCAGGCCCAGAGCGCTCCAGACTCCGGCTGCAGGACAGAGAGCTGCAGGAGATGGCCGACGGGGGCTGGTGCCTCAGCATGCACCAACCATGGGCCTCGCTATTGGTCAAAGGAATAAAGAGGTACAGAAAACTCTAATATTGGGCCTTGCTATTGGTCAACAACAACCCTACTGGCCATGCTATTGGTCAAAAACATCAGGAAGTACATAACACACTCTAAGAATAGGCCCTGCAAAGGCATTTAGTAGGAGCAAAACACACAACAACACTGGGTCTAAAGTGTCACTATTGGCCTTGTTATTGGTCAATGGCACCAAAAAGCAGCCTTTTTGACTAGCCAGAAAAAACAATGGGTAAAAACTGATATTCATATTCAGCCATCCACCCATACTATGCAATGTCTTTTTATAGCTTTTTTGCACTCCAGACTTTTTGTATTTCTATACCTTTTCATACTGCCGCTCTATGTATCATGTATCTGTCTTTTGTGTACTTTCGTTCTGGCATTTTGCACCTGCCCTGTGTTTTTGTTGTAGCTGCTTGACAAAGAAATGTCCCCCTCAGGGATCAATAAAGTATCTATCTTATCTTATCTTATCTTATCTTATCTGTCTCACTTAGTAGAGCATCCTCCTCTGTAGCTCAGTTAGTAGAACGTGGTCCTCTGTAGCTCAGTTGGTAGAACGTGGTCCTCTGTAGCTCAGTTGGTAGCACGTGGTCCTCTGTAGCTCAGTTGGTAGCACGTGGTCCTCTGTAGCTCAGTTGGTAGCACGTGGTCCTCTGTAGCTCAGTTGGTAGAACATGGCGATTGCATTGCTAGGATAGTGGGTTTGATTCCCGGCACCACCCTTACTTAAAAATGCATGCACTCATGACTGTAAGTCACTTTGGATAAAAGCGTCTGCTAAATGGCATATAATATTGTATGATATGCGTGTCCAGGGTGGAGGGGCGGAGCTGGTACACATCCCACCGGGGTCTCCTGTGGATAGCAGCTGCAGCCAAGAGGCCCACCCCTCAGGAGGTCACTATGGTGGAGAACATGTTCCTTCAGATTTACAAGAGAGGTACACACACGCACTGTTACACACACACACACACACACACTGTTACATACACACTGTTACAAACACACTGTTACAAACACACACACACACACACAGTCTAACACTTTCTCTAACCCCCCCCCTCACACACACACACACACACACACACTCACACACACTCCAATGAATAACCAATTAATAGAATGAATGTAAAAATACTGTTGACTCTCCCCAGATCCTAAGTTTCCTACAGAGTACCCCACCAGCTGCCTGCTGGGCTGTGTCAACATGACTGACTGTCTGTCTCAGGAGCAATACAAGGAGCAGGTTAGTGTGACCACATACCTGTCAACACACACACTTCTGTATGCTGGTACACATACGTACATGCTAGGACACACCTAGCACTTAGCTCTCTCTGAAGGCTATGTGATGCTCTCTTGGTTAGTGTAAGAACCACAGACACTTCTAACAGACAGACAGGACACACTCTCAGCCTGGCAAGCAGACAGGACACACTCAGCCTGGCTGGCGTGCCACACCAAACACGTCTCAAGTCTTTTCCCCACTCTCTCAGCCAAGAAAACACTCCCAACGTACAAACCGAGAGTCTGGAAAAATGTATGGAATTTTAAACTGTCTGTTCTCAGAATATTGTTTTTGACTGCTGAGTGTCTCTTGTTCAAAGTGGTAGTCATCCTCTTAGTGTAAACTGGGATGAAATACTTTGTTCATTATTGTTTGGAGGAATGCAGAAATGGATTTTAAAATGTGTTTTAAAATAGTATAATAATGTAGCAGTTATACTTCAAAGTCAACATAATTACAAGGTAATAGGTGTCAGGTAACAAGGATAGTTAATATAATCTAATACAGTTGATTACTGTATCAACATGTAACCTTAGATTGTTACTAATAGTTACGTAGCCTAGCGGTTAGAGAGTTGGGCCAGTGGTTCAAACCCCCGAGCCGAATAGGTGAAAAATCTGCCGCTGTGCCCTTGAGCAAGGCACTTGTCCCCAATTGCTTCTCTTAAGTCACTCTGAATAAGAGCGTCTGCTAAATTATTAAATTGTAAATGCAAAGATTTATTAGCCTTCCACAGCCTTTACACACACGTGTATTCCATCCCAGCACAAGCACACCTGATTCAACTAGTCCACTAGTAATCAAGCTGAAGTTGAAATAAAACCTGTGTTCAATGGCTGGCATCCCAGAGAGAAACCGATCGTCTGGGCGTCCCAGAGAGAAACCGATCGTCTGGGCGTCCCAGAGAGAAACTGATCGTCTGGGCGTCCCAGAGAAAAACCGATCGTGTGAGTGTCCCAGAGAAAAACCGATCGTGTGAGTGTCCCAGAGAGAAACGGATCGTCTGGCCGTCCCAGAGAGAAATGGATCGTCTGGGCGTCCCAGAGAGAAACGGATCGTCTGGGCGTCCCAGAGAGAAACGGATCGTCTGGGCGTCCCAGAGAGAAACGGATCGTCTGGGCGTCCCAGAGAGAAACGGATCGTCTGGGCGTCCCAGAGAGAAACGTAGCTCATTACAACTTCTCTTGTTACTGTAATTTAGTAGGTTTTTTGGTGTATTTTTCAAAGTCAGTCATTTTACTTCCTTTTCCCAGAGAGGAACAGATTGGTGATCTAGACTAGGGTGTAATCCACTCCCCTACAATGACATCATTGGCTTTCCCCTTTTCCTCACCACTGCTATACAACATCTCACCAGCAGAGGATGCACTGCACCACTTCAGCGTCAACCCACAGCCAGCCATTTTACACTGACTGGAGGCTACAGCACAATCACCATAAAGCCAACCACTGCTGAACTACAACACAATTCAACTGACATTACTCCCTTTCTCTATCGTCTAAAACACAAACGTGATCAACCAAATACCACATGGGATTAAGTTAAATCACGTTAACATTACATCTAGAGAACTTAATTAGATGGGATGGAGGGAAACCCTTTATTTCAGGGATGCAGATTGACTCGGATACCCCTTTCGTGTATAATGAATCAATCGGGTGCCCTGGTGCTCTCCATGGTCTTTAATCTTTTGCCTTTCATGCTGTTTAAATGTCGAGATTCCTCAATGCCTGCTCTTTGAACGTTTGTCTTTCAATGTTCAAATGATTGTCTGTTTTGTTTCACCATGAGGAATGGGGATCTTTGTTGGTTTGGTTAGGTTAAGGTTTATTTAGAATGGCTTGGTGGTGGGATTTTTTAACTGTTCCTATGGTTTCTATGGAGGTTTATGTCAGCCATTATGTTGACCAGTGAAATCACTGTCTTAAAAAAATTAACTAAAGCATGTTCTTTTGTGTGTGTGTGTGCCTCCAGGGAAAGAGTATTTGGCTGATTCCTACAACGAAAAAAGACCATGAGTTTAGGTATTTTCATGGAATGTAATCCATAGAACGGTCCTTTGGAGGAATATGAATATCTGTAATATGATTAAAATGTTGACACAAAATAGAAACATGAATAGTGAAAATATATATTTTTATATTTGGCAAAAATATAAACGCAACATGTAAAGTGTTGGTCCCATGTTTATTGAGTATATTATATTCAAATATAAATAAATAAATATATATAGAGAGAGAGAGAGAGAGAGAGGGAGAAATGTGGCAAATCAAAAATGATGTATTTTCAATATTCATGTTTATATTTTTATGCTTTAAGTATGCTTTAAGATACAAATGTCAAATATATGTCAACAATACATCCTCCATAGAACTCTTCTATGGATTACATTTTGTGAAAATCCCCCCAAATTCATGTTTTATTTTAAATCTAGTTTTGTGAAGAACCACGCTGTCTCTAATTGACCTGTCTGATGGTTTTATTTCCCCGGATGCGATCGTGACTGTGAAAACATCTGTGACTGCATCTCTGCCACTCCTCCCCTCCTCCCCTACACACACACCGACACACGCCACCCCTCACACACACATTTGCGCAAATGAGATATTGACACAGTTGGGGAAATTGCGCATGTTTCGTTTTCTGCTGAGATACAAACTGCTGGTGAAATGTAATTGGCTCTGCTGTTCGGGTGATTCTGAAGTCAGTGTGTGTGGGAGGGGACTAGACAATGGCAAAAAAATGACTTTTTAATTTTTTAAATTCACTTTTACAATCAAATTATAAATTGTTCATGTATTTTTCCTTAAATGGTTCATTTTAGCTGGAGTGACCTAATAGGCGTCGTACAAGGAAATAGGATAATCTACATTTGGGAAATGCCCTAAACCTTGAGACTACTATAGGCTTACTGTGTGACCCTGCATGACTACCAGGACTTAATGAATAGGAATCTTTCCCTTTGTTCAGTCGTCTTTCTCTCACCTTCTCAACCTTTTTCAGGGCCATAAAATCATGTGTCGGAGGCTGTGTGACCGCCCTTTCATCTTTGTGTGTGTGTGTGCTGGCAGAGAGGTACACATAGGGCAGCCATAAATAAAAGCCCCTTTCAATGTAGCCTTTCAGGAGACAGAGAAGGAGGATAAAGTAGAGAGCAGCTGGAAGCTACACAGGACTAGAGTCTGAATACTGGATCATCCAACGAGTAGTGTAAATGAATACTAAGGAGTGTGTTGATCGCTCTACATTACCTACACTCTAGCCATTTAGCCGTAGCCGCCTGTTTTCCCATGTTAGGTAATGGGAGTTAGCGTAACGTCGCTAGCGCTGTGGATAGCCAGCTCCCTAGAGCCGTGGTGTGTGAGGCAGGCAGGGGATTTACTGTACTGTGTTGTAGGGCTGGGAGTTGCCAGGGACCTCGCGATACGATATTATCACCGTACTTAGGTGCAGATACTATATGTATTGCGATTCGATACTATGATTTTATTGCTATTCAACGTTCCAAACATATTGCTGCTGCAGAGGGACAGAGAGCCCTGAGAAAACGATCAGTTGTGGAAATAAAAGTGCTGAAAACAAATTGCCTACATATTTAAATAGAATATGGAGAAAAAACCTGTAAGTAAAAATACCTGAATGTTGGTGCAGGTACAGCAAACTAGCAAAAAAATTATATTGAGATATTGTGAATACGATACTATATTCACTACTGCATTGGCAGGAGGGGAAATGATGCCTCCTGAGTCCCCAGAAGTCTTTTCCGCCCACCTCTCTGAAACCTGCTCCCTCGGATCATCAGCCTGCAGAGGGAAGAGGAGTGGGAGGATCGGGTTGGGAGAGAGGTGGGGGGGGGGGGGTCGATGGGGAGCACTGGGAGAAGGAGGGAGGTTGACTGAGGGTGTTGAAGTGACAAGGGTGAGGGGAAATGGGGGAGAAGAGTGAGAGGAGGAGTGGATGGAGGATGGAGAGAGAAGAGAAGAGGAGGAGTGGATGGAGAATGGAGAGAGAAGAGTGGATGGAGGATGGAGAGCGAAGAGTGAGAGGAGGAGTGGATGGAGGGAGAATAGTGAGAAGAGGAGTAGATGGCCAGGGGGAAGTGAGAGGAGGAGGAGTAGATGGAACGGGGGAAGTGAGAAGAGGGAAATATATGGGAAATGTATTTGCATTAAATATGTATAAAGACGTTATAAGTCCGTATGGACGGGGTTGTGAGTGAGTTAATGACAAGGTAAGGAATGAAGTAGGGGGTGTGTTTATTATTAGGGACAGAGAGCTGGAGAGAGAACCCGGATAAAAGGGAATTTGATTGAGAGAAAGAGAACAGGCGAGTGTGTTTTTGAGTGATTGAGGGAAGGAGGTTTCTAGTCGCACAATTGCCAGTTATTACCACTGTGCAGCAAGCATTCATGTAGGGCTGTGATGATCATGGAATTTTGGATGACGGTAATTTGGCCACAGTAAAAAAAGCACACTTTCTCCTCCCCTTCGCTCCTGACTGCATGTGCTGCCATAGCAATAGTATGGAGAGAACGGTCATCCCCATTCAAGTCAAAGATGGCGTAATGACTGGACTGGTGGCCATTGCAAGTGTACCCATAGGAGCAAAGCAGGAAGGAAAATATGTTCTGTGATTTGTTGATTCAACTCGACTGACATTACAAAAATACATTCCATTGCATAAGCTACATCAGTTAGCATAATTTGAATTAACATTCTACATTACCATGGCAATTATTGTATCACAATACCAGGCAGCCATTGCGAGTATACCCATGAGTTTACCAGTCAAATTGCAGGGTTAAGAGGTTCCAAGCCCGATCATTAATTTAATTTCTATGTGTGCTGCTGCTGCATTGTGGGGGGCATTGCCTAGGCAACCAAAGACTCATTTCTTGGGATCAGCAAGGAGCAACAAAGTTTCATCACGCTGTTAAGAGTCCATGTTACGTCCGAAATGGACTCAACTGACTATAACAATTCTTCCCCTTATTAAACACAGTGGTTTATTGATCCCTCCCTCCCTCCCTCCTATCCCTCACCTTCCTCTAATCAGCTGATCAGTGTCGAAGCACCATTATCTCTCCTCTGCCTCCACCTCCGAGAGAGACTTTCATATGCACAAAAAGCTTATTTCTCACAATTTTGGTGCACCAATTTGTTTACATCCCTGTTAGTGAGCATTTCTCCTTTGCCAAGATAATCCATCCATCTGATAGGTGTGGCATATCAAGAAGCTGATTAAACAGCATGATCATTACACAAATGCTCCTTGTGTTGGGGACAATAAAAGGCCACTCTAAAATGTGCAGTTTTGTGTCACAACACAATGCCACAGATGCCTCATGTTTTGAGGGAGCGTGCAATTGGCATGCTGACTGCAGGAATGTCCACCAGAGCTGTTGCCAGAAAATTGAATGTTAATTTCTCTACCATAAGCCTCCTCCAACGTTGTTTTAGAGAATTTCGCAGTAAGCCCATCCGGCCTCACAACCGCAGACCACGTGTAGGTTGTAGCTAAATGTTGTATGCTTAAGCAATAAGGCCTGAGGGGGCATGGTATATGGCCAATATACCACGGCAAAGGGCTGTTCTTTGGCTACAGCCCTTAGCCGTGGTATATTGGCCATATATCACAAACCCCAGAGGTGCCTTATTGCTATTATAAACTGGTTACCAACAATTATTATTATTTTTTTTATATATAATTTTTTAAATAATTAGATCAGTAACAAGAAATGTTTTCATACCCGTGGTATACCACGGCTGTCAGCCAATCAGCATTCAGGGCTCGAACCACCCAGTTCATAATACTGTATGTATCCCCCAGTATATAGACAGAACTAAAGATGGAGAGATGACCATTGGCTGTGTTGGCTACACTATTTCATCATCGGGTTGGGTGGTATACAATATTTGACTATATACCGGTACTGGAGTGCATTTGCTGTTGCTTGACCAGGAGACTTGTGTTTAGTCTGCATGGTCAATGCAGCACATGCTACAATGTTGTTGACAATGATGCTGTTTCCACTTTCCTTCTTAATATAAATCCACAAGCATTCTATAATTACATTGTTAGTTTGTGTTTCCTACATCTGAAACAGCTAGTTTGTCTTTTCTTAGCAAGTTCTAGCTAAATCGTGTTAGCCGCTAATAATAACCGCTAGTTACATGGCTAGCTAGCTAATAAATGTAATGAGTCAGAGCAAACGTAGCTAGCTATACAGCCTGATACCAGTGATGGTGTAGACTTAAATCAGCATGTTGTTTGTGCAACAGTATCTTCGAAATCAAAGGGCGATGGGCAAAGCAAGAATGTTAGCTACATGAAGTAGCTAACCGAAAACAACACTGTATTCAAAGTGCCTACTATTATATTCTAACCTAAGAATTAGAATAATAATTTTATTTCCATGATTCAAACAATTCACCTAAGGGTTTTGATCTAAATTGCAAGTCAAATTGCAATTGCAACATTTGGTAAAAAATATGGCCTATTTTTTTTGTCCCATGTTGTGCAGCCCTACGTGGCAGAGTGGAAATGATCTTGATGATGATGTGTACAGGAAATGCACAAATGTATAAAAATGCAGATATTTTTTTTAAAGTTTAATTGAAAAGTATAAAATGATCAGTATAGAGAAATACCCATTGAAATCACTTAGAATGTATATGTTGCCATCCTAGGGTCACACAATACTCATATAGAACGTTTTGAACTTTTATTATTAAAAAACAAATACCGTCAAATTCCATCATCAATTATTTATTTAATCATAGACAGAACGAAAGATGGATAAATGACCATTGGCTGTGTTGGTAAATTATTTCACAAAAATATATTCACCCACACAGTTGCTGACATAGTATTTTTAGAATCACATCAATTTATTTAGACAAAACAGATTAACATAATGTCCCACATTTTTCTACATGCACTGTGCGTACATCCTCTGTCGTGTGTGTTTTCAGATTCACTGCTAATTCATAGCCTAGGACACCTCAAGCCCCATAACGCGCACCCACAATCTACCCCGCCAAAAAGATTGGATCGATCCAAGCTCTTAATAAGAGCCAGATTTTTCACTCCATTCTTTGCCTGCCTCAGTGCTGTGTTAGCGATCGCAGGGCAGGTAGTCTAATCTGGCATGGTTAAAGGAGATCTATGCAGAGACAAAGCTAGCTCCTATTTGTCCTTTAGTGGAGCTGAGTGCTCTATTGATTTGTATTGGCTGACCACCGGCCAGGTTGTGTGGACTTGCAATTTGTGTGTGTGTGTGTTTGTGTGAGGAAGAAAGTGTGAGTTTGTCTTTATGTAGCTAATGTATCATAAGAAGATCTAAGTATTCAGACATATGTTACAATATGAGTAGCCACCTAGCGTGTCATTAGGTTAGTCATTATAACCACACGTTATGTAGCTTTTATCAGGAGTATTTATTACGTTATATTAGTTGTTATGACTTATTATAAGTAGTTAGTTCAACAATTGTTCTCCATTTTGGATTTTCCTGTCTGTGTCCTATAGCGTTCCTAAGGCTGACCTCCACAGTGTCTGTCTGTGTCCTATAGCGTTCCTAGGGCTGACCTCCACAGTGTCTGTCTGTGTCCTATAGCGTTCCTAGGGCTGACCTCCACAGTGTCTGTCTGTGTCCTATAGCGTTCCTAGGGCTGACCTCCACAGTGTCTGTCTGTGTCCTATAGCATTCCTAGGGCTGACCTCCGCAGTGGCCCTCCTCTCCTTGTTAGTGAGGCCGGAAGCTCTGACTGATGCCTGCGTTTCCTTGTGCAGTAATGCAATATATATATTCTGAAAAGCCTTCCTGCCAGACACACACACAGTGGATATATGGGAGACAGGCCAAAGGAAATCACGCTTGCCTATTTTATCCCCCTCTCTGTTTCTGTAACGTTGTGACTCTTCAGCAGCCCCGCTGTCTTTCCCTGCCTTCTCCTTTATCATCCCCCCCTTCTTCGCTTCTTTTTCCTCCCCAACAGAAAATAGAGTTGTTCCTGTCACGGCTGCGAAGGTGGATGTGGTCGTTAAGAATTCAATTTCGCTAGGAACAGGCTTCATTATCTTTGTATGTGTGTCTCCGCGTGCGTCGGCGCGAGAGGGACAGGCTTCCAACACTCACCCCAATTTGTAGACACACACACACACACACACACACACACAGCTCCACCCCCTTTCTGTTTCCGTGCTAGGCAGTTTGCCATGGCAGAGAGAGGTCAGACAACATGTGATTCTGCTGTGATGGTGTGGAATGCATTCAGCCCCAGTCCCCAGGCTCTGAATGACAGCCAGCCAGTCAGCCACCGGTCTACAATGCCATAAAACATACATATGGCCATCTGCCAGACTAAATGGTTGCACTACTTACAATTTCACTACTGTGTTCAGAACCACTTCATTACATGCCTTTCCGTTTCAATGAGGAAAGTCAGTTAGTGTTTGGTAATTTGCCCAGTTCTGTTTGTTTTTGTTTCTTAGTGCACTGAACCAGACTAATAGTATTTTACTCACTGTGTCCTTCCTTCCTCAGATATCCAAAACAGTCACATCAAATGAGTTTTATTTGATGTTTTAAAAGCTCAGTCTTAGAATGCGGAAGACTATTATACACAATCAAAGAGAAGTAATTGAATTCCAAGATTATGGATTTGGATGTTGAACAGATTCAAAGAAACTTAATTAGGTACACTGACAGTCAGTACATTTGTTGCCTTTGATTCTGAGTATAGTCAAATACTATCACTTTGTCATTCTACTTGACTGGTAACATATTACAATAATAAAAGCAATTCAGACATTTTGATTAATCTTACCAAAGTATAATATCTTCAGTTATTTTTATTCTATATACCCATTTATGTATTTTAGTGCACTGTTTACTCATCGGTTGTTGAAGAAATGCCTGGACTAATAGCTATCTGAGTATTAAGTTAGGATATTGTTGTTAGAAAGAAATCTAAGACCTCCGTTTCCTTTAACACTACAATCTCAGTGCCTTCCCAAAAACAATGTTCCCCTTCCCTCTAATAAGCTTTAAAGAAGCAAAGAGCTGGTTGCCATTGTTTTCAGTCTCCACGTCTGGTGTTCACAATAGATGCCCCAAAATGGCTCCCTGTGAGGCCTAAGTCTTTGCCAGTTTCCTGCTTGGAGCTTGAAAAGGAATGGTCCCTGACCCAGAAACAACTCCTAGCCCCCACCAACTAGACACTTACTGTAGATCTGAAAATAATTGTATAGGTATAAGCAATATGGTAGTTGGCTCCACCTTGCCCTCTGATAGACTGTGCAGTTTCCGCTATATAGCTAACACCGATCCAATCTTCTCAGATTATACACAAATGCCTAATGCCTCTGTTAGGGGCTGTTTCTAGACTTGGCCTAATACGTCTGTTAGGGGCTGTTTCTAGACTTGGCCTAATACGTCTGTTAGGGGCTGTTTCTAGACTTGGCCTAATGCCTCTGCTAGGGGCTGTTTCTAGGCTTGACCTAATGCCTCTGTTAGGGGCTGTTTCTAGACTTGGCCTCATACGTCTGTTAGGGGCTGTTTCTAGACTTGGCCTAATGCGTCTGCTAGGGGCTGTTTCTAGGCTTGACCTAATGCCTCTGTTAGGGGCTGTTTCTAGACTTGGCCTCATACGTCTGTTAGGGGCTGTTTCTAGACTTGGCCTAAAACATCTGTTAGGGGCTGTTTCTAGACTTGGCCTAATGCCTCTGCTAGGGGCTGTTTCTAGACTTGGCCTAATGCGTCTGCTAGGGGCTGTTTCTAGACTTGGCCTAATGCGTCTGCTAGGGGCTGTTTCTAGACTTGGCCTAATGATTCTGCTAGGGGCTGTTTCTAGACTTGGCCTAATGATTCTGCTAGGGGCTGTTTCTAGACTTGTCTATAGTCTGGCGTAGACGGCAGGAATTTGGCAAGGTCTGGAGGACGGCCATCTTGCTTGCTGAGACAGTGGAGGAATAGGGTAGGTATGCTTATGTGGAGGTGCTGCCTTTGCTGAATGAACTGTGTTGGAATTATAAAAAATAGCCGCCATGCCTGGAGCTTTTTGAGCTGGGTTATTGTATTCACCGTGAGGCCGGTCCTGTCACCCAGGCTGCTGATTGTCCCTGTGTCACAGGATCAGGCCTCCAGTCTTACATCTGGCTGACATTTAGCTCCTTTGTTTGTGTCAGCGTTCCATGGGTGTGTCACACCATCATTTCAGCTCCGATGACATGGCTAGACAGGCTGTGTGTGTGTGTACGTGACTGTGTGTTTTTTGGCACATGGCGTGTGTGTGGGTTCGCGCGCACACACACGTGTCTCTGAATATAATGTCCATGTGTGTGTTTAATGGAGCAGGAGGCGTCACCTTGTCAGGCCTCCAGCTAAGCAGCATCACCGCTACAGGCATCTGTCTTCATGACCGCGAGTGGGAGGAAGGGAGGGAGGGAGAGAGGGAGAGTGAGAGAGCTGGCTGTACCGCTGCTGCGGGGTCAAGAGATCACAAACTCAATTGTGCTCCTCAGGCGAAGGTTTGTCTGCTCAGCAACTTCCTCCCGGTGACCGATGCGAGGGAGGGAAAGGAGGAGAGGAGAGGACGGCCCGCTGCGTTGTTATCGTCCTCCTCTCGCCCTGTGTGTGTCACAAACTGAGGCTCTCCCACTGCTCTTGATCACCAGACAGCTTCTCCTACCACCTCCACTCCAACACAGCTTATCCTACCACCTCCACTCCAACACAGCTTCTCCTACCACTTCCACTCCAGCACAGCTTCTCCTGTACCGCCTCCACTCCAGCACAGCTTCTCCTGTACCACCTCCACTCCAACACAGCTTCTCTTATAACGCCTCCACTCCAACACAGCTTCTCTTATACCGCCTCCACTCCAACACAGCTTCTGCTATCACCTCCACTCCAACACAGCTTCTGCTATCACCTCCACTCCAACACAGCTTCTGCTATCACCTCCACTCCAACACAGCTTTTGCTATCACCTCCACTCCAACACAGCTTCTGCTATCACCTCCACTCCAACACAGCTTCTCCTATCACCTCCACTCCAACACAGCTTCTCCTGTATCATCTCCACTCCAACAGCCTGTGGGAAGAGCTCTCAGTCCAACCAAGAGGCTCTATGTAACCTTACACTGTAACCTGGATACTGTAACCTGGACACTTTAGTTTTTTTCTTCTCTTTTTCCTATCCATAATAATAAAAAACATGACACTGTCCATAGAAAATATATTGTAACTTAACAATATTACTAGTGCCATAGTACATTATTATGTTAACTATGGGATACGTTTTCTTGTATTTTCACATATACAGATTCACATCTTTTCTTTCATGCGTGTGTGAGCAAGCAGCCAGGCCAGAGAGAAAGAGAGCCAACCACTTCCCACAGGGGCTGAGTGAACACAGATGGGGGACTCTTTTCCAGCGCCCCACTATCAAAGCGAACACTCACCTCAGGAGAGAGACGCGTTCGTAAAATCCCCCTCTATCTCCACCTCCCTATTATGAAATCAAAATGCCGCCATGAAACGGTTTGTTAGCTGACTGAAATCCAATCCATTTCGCTGACAGTATTGCCACTAAAGGAGCTGGATTTGTGGCTGGATAAAGGGAGATTGTGGAGGGAAAATAACAAGTTTTAATGCTTAAGATTCCCTGGAGTTCTTTGAAGTCTGGTTTTGAAAGCAGACATGGTAGTTGTCCCTAGGGGAATTCACATGTTTGTGTGTGTGAAGTAGGGTAAAGCCGTGTGCTAGGTAAAGAGGTTGTCTAATGCAATGCAGATGTATGATAGTATCCCAACTAACCCAAATGTACATTCAACAGATGTAGGTACAATAATTCCATGATTTTACGCTGTATTATCTCTTACACTGTAGTTCTATATTTCCTCTAGCATTTTTGGCTATTTAGGTGTTTTAGTATAGGTTTACAAAGACAATTTTCTAAAGTACATAGTTGTTCCCTGAATAATCAAAAGAAGAGATAATGAATTTACAAACATTCTACACACAGTAGGTTTAACACAGTATTTTCCTTATTTGTCAGAACCTAGTTGACTTCAGACAGAGAGCTAACTGTAGGCTTCTACTGTATATCAGACCCAATGGGAGGAACGTTCCAACAGTGGGGCAAGTTGTTGAGTGTAAAAACACACTGAGTGTTTTGAGGCCGTCCTGTTTTCTTGCCGCTCGAGGCCCACCGCAGGAGGTGAAGTCATAAACATGGCTGGGAAAATGGGACTTTGCTAAGCGAGGCAACCTGTGTAAATCTTCCTGCGCAAACACATGACTTCATTACACCTGTCATCACTAAAGCTAAATGGCTAATGTGTCTCTTGCTGGCTCTTCACTTAGGCTGTCTGCGATTTGAATCGTCATGTTTGTGGAGCCCTGAGGTAAAATAAATAAACCATGATGCTCTGCCCACTTGTCATAATGCAGGAGAGCTTTAAAGGCCCAGTGCAGTCAACAATAACATGTCCCTGTGTTTTTATATATTTGTCCACACTATGAGGTTTGAATAATACTATAAAATTGTTCAAATTCTGATAATGTGCTTTTAGTGTAAGAACTGTTTGGCTTGACTGGTGACATCACCAGGCAGTAAATTAGTTAATAGACCAATATGAGAGTTCCAAACCGCTCTGCCAATAACAGCTAGTTTTCCCCTTTCCACTCAGAACACTCCCAGACAGTCCTAGCAAAATTATTTCTTCAGAAATCTTTGCTAAAGTTTTATTTTTGTTTCTATTTCACTATTATAATTGAAAACGATCACAGTAAGGTACTTAATTGTTACTCAGAAATGATTTGTTATTGAGATAAAAAACGACTGCATTGTGTCACGTTCGGGTGTGTAGAGAGACCAAGGCGCAGCGTATCCATAGTTCGACATCTTTATTTAATACGAATAAACTATACTGATATCGAACTATACAAAATATAACTAATGATAACACACGTAGCACGACACGAGACACTATACAACATACGACAATGAACCACGCCAACGGAGTGGAACACAGACATATAAGTAAGATCCCTAATTAGAGGTAATGCATAGCAGCTGCCTCTAATTAGGGATCCCACACACACAACACCACACAGACGTAGAAATAATAGATCTGCCAGACTCTGACCATAGAAATATAGAGAAGCAAAGCTTCTCTATGGCCAGAGCCTGACAGTACCCCCCCCCAAAGGCGCGGACTCCCGACCGCAAGAAAAACAAACACATAAACATGAGGGAAGGGTCAGGGAGGGAAAAACATCAACCATAAACCATCGCCGGTGGCGGTTCCGGCCCTGGCGAAGTGGATGTCCTCCTCCTTACTTCTACTGGGCCCGGACTGGGCCCCAGTGTGGCTGGCGATTCAGGCCATTTAAAGGGGCAACCCACCGGTCCTGAAAACAATGGTGGGGAAAAAATCTCAGGCCATGGAGCGGGGCAAATAACCGGGCCAGGACTGAGCACCGGTGTGGCAGGCGACTCCGGCCATATAAAGGGGCAACCCACCGGTCCTGGTAACAACAATGGTGGGGAAAAAAGTTCAGGCCATGGAGCGGGGAAAATAACCGGGCCAGGACTGAGCACCGGTGTGGCAGGCGACTCCGGCCATATAATTATCACGGGAGGCTCCGGGCTGTCGAGCTTCACGGGAGACTCCGGGCTGTCGAGCGTCACGGGAGGCTCCGGGCTGTCGAGCGTCACGGGAGGCTCCGGGCTGTCGAGCGTCACGGGAGGCTCCGGGCTGTCGAGCGTCACGGGAGGCTCCGGGCTGTCGAGCGTCACGGGAGGCTCCGGGCTGTCGAGCGTCACGGGAGGCTCCGGGCTGTCGAGCGTCACGGGAGGCTCCGGGCTGTCGAGCGTCACGGGAGGCTCCGGGCTGTCGAGCGTCACGGGAGGCTCCGGGCTGTCGAGCGTCACGGGAGGCTCCGGGCTGTCGAGCGTCACGGGAGGCTCCGGGCTGTCGAGCGTCACGGGAGGCTCCGGGCTGTCGAGCGTCACGGGAGGCTCCGGGCTGTCGAGCGTCACGGGAGGCTCCGGGCTGTCGAGCGTCACGGGAGGCTCCGGGCTGTCGAGCGTCACGGGAGGCTCCGGGCTGTCGAGCGTCACGGGAGGCTCCGGGCTGTCGACCGTCACGGGAGGCTCCGGGCTGTCGACCGTCACGGGAGGCTCCGGGTTGTCGACCGTCACGGGAGGCTCCGGGTTGTCGACCGTCACGGGAGGCTCCGGGCTGTCGACCGTCACGGGAGTCTCCGGGCTGTCGACTATCACGGGAGTCTCCGGGCTGATGAGGCGCACCGACGGTCTGGTGCGTGTAGCCGGCACTGGAGGTACCTGGCTGGGCACACGCACTGGAGGTCGAGTGCGGGGAGTCGGCACGGGACGTACCAGACTGGAGAGGCGCACTGGAGGCTTGGTGCGTGGAGCCGGTACTGGAGGAACCTGGCTGGGCACACGCACTGGAGGTCGAGTGCGGGGAGTCGGCACGGGACGTACCGGACTGGAGAAGCGCACTGGAGGCCTGGTGCGTGGAGCCGGCACTGGAGGAACCTGGCTGGGCACACACACTGGAGGTCGAGTGCGGGGAGTCGGCACGGGACGTACCAGACTGGAGAGGCGCACTGGAGGCCTGGTGCGTGGAGCCGGTACTGGAGGAACCTGGCTGGGCACACGCACTGGAGGTCGAGTGCGGGGAGTCGGCACGGGACGTACCGGACTAGAGACGCGCACTGGAAGCCTGATGCGTGGAGTCGGCACATGTGGCACAGGACTAATAACACGCACCTCAGGGCTAGTGCGGGGAACAGGCACAGGACGTACCTGACTGGAGACGCGCACTGGTATCCTGGTGCGTGGAGTCGGCTCATATGGCACAGGACTAATAACACGCACCTCAGGGCTAGTGCGGGGAACAGGCACAGGACGTACCTGACTGGAGACGCGCACTGGAAG
Source organism: Thymallus thymallus (assembly GCA_023634145.1). Lineage (NCBI taxonomy): Eukaryota > Metazoa > Chordata > Actinopteri > Salmoniformes > Salmonidae > Thymallus > Thymallus thymallus. The sequence goes on from CM042381.1 coordinate 18,553,790, forward strand.
CCTGGTGCGTGGAGTCGGCACATGTGGCACAGGACTAATAACACGCACCTCAGGGCTAGTGCGAGGAGCAGGCACATGACGTACCGTACTGGAGAGGCGCACTGGAGGCCTGGTGCATGGAGTCGGCACTGATGGCACCGGACTGGTGACACGCACCTCAGGGCGAGTGCGAGGAGCAGGCACATTACGTACCGGACTGGAGAGGCGCACTGGAGTGTAGCAGACGGCCGGACCCAGACTGGGCACCGGTGGAGCGGACTGCTCTGGCACTGGAGTAGAGCAGACGGCCGGACCCCGACTGGGCACCGGTAAAGCGGACTGCTCTTTCATGGGAGTGGAGTAGGCGACTGGACACGGATAATTCCACTCCGACATTTCCTGTTCAACCTCCTCTGCTATCTCCCACATTTCCTCCAGAACATCTCCAAAATGGCTCTCCAAATAATCCTCTTCTTCTGCACTTTGTGCCCCCCATTTATATTTAGGGCACAGTGTATCCCAGATGGAGAGTGGTACTGGCTTGTCCTCCTCAAACCCAGACCACCCCCATAGCCCCCCCCCCGAAATTTTCCTGGGGTTGACTACGGGCTCCATTACCTCCGTTTCCACGATTACGCCGTTTTCCCCTCTTCTCCTTTTCTCCAGAATATCGCTGCTTGGTCGGGTGGTGGTTCATTCTGTCACGTTCGGGTGTGTAGAGAGACCAAGGCGCAGCGTATCCATAGTTCGACATCTTTATTTAATACGAATAAACTATACTGATATCGAACTATACAAAATATAACTAATGATAACACACGTAGCACGACACGAGACACTATACAACATACGACAATGAACCACGCCAACGGAGTGGAACACAGACATATAAGTAAGATCCCTAATTAGAGGTAATGCATAGCAGCTGCCTCTAATTAGGGATCCCACACACACAACACCACACAGACGTAGAAATAATAGATCTGCCAGACTCTGACCATAGAAATATAGAGAAGCAAAGCTTCTCTATGGCCAGAGCCTGACACATTGGACATTTTTAAAGCTCTAATCTTTAATTAAAACAATAAGGTAAAACGCTGAGGGATGGGGCTGGAGAAATGTAACCACACTCTAATTAATAGACAGAGCAATGGATGCAAGGTCTGGCCATCCATGATATCTAAATGATACTTTTAACCATGTTTTGGGGCTATACAGTATTTGTTTACCTATAATTGTTAACAAACATTAGAGCTTATATTTTGGGTTCTTATGGGGTATGATAGTTGAACTAAGCTCATGAGGCATTTATAAGTTATATTCTTTAAAAATCTAAAAATGTATGTAGCGACTAAGGATTCTACATTTTACATTGACATTTTAGTAATTTAGCAGACGCTCTTATCCACAGCAATTTACAGTTAGTGCATTCATGTTAAGATAGCTAGGTGAGACAACCACATATCACAGTCTTAGTAAGTACATTTGTCCTCAATAAAGAAAAGATCAGCAAAGTCAGTGCTAGTAGGAAAAGTAAGCTCAGGGTTGTTGTTGTTTTTTTAAACTGAGATGTCTTATTTAAGATACTCTTTGAAGAGCTAGGGTTTCAGACATTTTTGGAAGATTGTCAGGGATGCTGCTTTCCCCTAACATCAGGGGAAAGCTGGTTCCAACATTGGGGTGCCAGAACAGAGAAGAGCTTTGACTAGGCTGAGCAGGAGCTGGCCAAGAAACCAGAGGTGGCAGAACAGAGTGCTCGGGTTAGTTTGTAGGGTTTGAGCATAGCCTGAAGATAGGGAGGGGCAGGTCCTCTTGCTGCTCCGTAGGCAAGCGACATGGTCTTGTAGTGGATGCAAGCTTCAACTTGAAGCCAATGGAGTTTACGAAGGAGCAGGGTGTCATGAGAGAACTTGGGAAGGTTGAATACCAGATGGGCTGCAGCATTCTGGATAAGTTGCAGGGGTTGGATGGCACAAGCAGGGAGCCCAGCCAACAGAGAGTTGCAGTAGTCCAGACGGGATATGACGAGTGCCTGGAATAGGACCTGTGATGGTTCCTGTGTGAGGAAAGGTCCTATTCTTTGTATGTTGTAGAGCATGAACCTGCTTTGATGTTTGCAGTGTTACAATGTGGAGTTGTCAAATGTAATTTAGAGATCTTTGTGCAGGCAGACCTTCCTCGGGAGGAAGAGCAGCTTCGTCTTGTCAAGGTTTCAAACTTAAATAACCATTTTCCTCATTGGCTGATGGTGGTTTCCTGATGACTGGGGGGGTGTAATTTATTCATTTTATTTAACCCTTATTTTACTAAGTAAGATGACTGAGAACACATTCTCCTTTACAGCAACAACCTGGGGAATAGTTACGGGGGAGATAAATTAGACAATTGGAAGCTGGGGATGATTAGGTGGCCAGATTGGGAATTTAGCCAGGACACCAGGGTTAACACCCCTACTCTTATAAGTGCCATGGGATCTTTAGTGACCACAAAGAGTCAGGACACCCGTTTAACTTCCTATACAAACGACGGCACCCTACACAGGGCAACGTCCCCAATCACTTCCCTGAGGTATTTTCATTTTTTTAGACCAGAGGAAAGAGTGCCTCCTACTGGCCCTGAAACACCACTTCCAGCAGCACCTGGTCTCCCATCTCAGGACTGAACAGGACCAACAGTATTTAGCTTCAGAGGCAAGCCAGCAGGGGATGCAGGCTGCATGCTACAGCGGAATGGTGTTGTGCCTATCTGTACCGCAAGCATCGATGACAGTCAACTTGGAGTTATTTTTTGAAATCATAAGTACCACATCACAAAATGGTCACATGATGATTCATCCAACACGCATTAGTATACAGCTAATGGGCTTGTAACCTAAATTCAGGCATTTTAATCAGTGTTTCAGTTCAGCAGTTGAAAAGGACAATGTTAGCTTTCGTTATCAGTTGTGTCATAGTTACAACTCGGAACCCAGAACCAATTCTTGCGTACGCTAACTAGCTAGCTACTACATTTATGTTAGCATTAACAGTCAGTCTGCCAGTAGAGACTATGTGATAAGTCCTTAATATAATTATCGACATAAAACAGCCTTTGTTCTTCAGATTGACTTAAATCAACACCAGAGATTCCAGTATGGCTGTATTGGAAAGAGAACTCCTAATGTTTAGCCTGGGTATGTAGCTGTGTTTTAGCAGTCGAGCAGACTGACTGAATGGAATAATTGAACAACCCTACTTGCCGGCTCGGCGCTCCTAATAAGCAGACATGTCTTTCCTCGGCTTGAGGGTATTAAAAATGTAAAAAAGATGAGTGTCAGTGTTGGACACTCTTAGATAATTAATGTGCACTCTCCCACTTGACACCGGTTGATTCCGTGTGCTATTGAAGGAGTGTTGTTGGCTTCGAGAGATGTTTGAGAGTTGTCTGGGTGCTTCGTGTTAGTGAAGCACATGGTTTTAAAGCTAGATGGTGGTCAGTCACTTAGTTGTTCAGGATGTCTGCCCTCTCCAAATACTTATCTTTACTTGTTTTTCCACCGCTCCTCCACTTGTTTGTCCCTATTTTGTTCAAAACGTTAAATGTAACACATTTTTTAAAGATTTCCTAGGAGCAGTCCGGATAAACAGCTTCAAATATACGATCAGCTGGATGAGAATGAATGGGTGGAACAAGAATGACTGTATTGAAGCTCAGTGATCTGAAAGCCACCCTCCACCACCATCATTTATTTGAGCTTGAAGTGGGTTTGCATTGAAGACACAGGTCGCTGAGTCCTAATGCCTGAGGAGGTTAACACACTCACCTCCAGACATGGCCCATCAACGGGACTCCTACCAGTCCATCTGTTTCTTTATTCTCAGTGTCAAACCAGCCTTGACAAAGCCTCTACTTAGTATTTTGGTTCCCCCCCACTCTCTCTTTGTCTCTCGCTTTCTCTTTCTCTCTGTTGCTCTCTCTTTCTCCCTCTTTCTCTCTCTATCCATCTCTCTTTCTCTCCCTCTCTTCCCACCCTCCCCCTTTTTCCCACCCTTTTTTAAAAGCCTCCTCCCCAGCTCCCTGCTCCTGTGGCTCAGTAGCTCCCTGCCAATGAAGGCCCTTTTATTGGGCTGCGATTGAGTGCAGCCAAGCGGGGCCCTACCAGGCAGGGCCAAAGCCACAGCCACACAGGCCCATTACCACTGCCGTGCTGTGCCTGGCCTCAGAGAGAGCGAGATGAGATTGCTTGTCTCTGCCTCCCCTAATTGCCGACAGCAGCTGAATAGGAACAGGGAGAGAGAGAGAGAGAGAGAGATGGAGGGAGAGGGGGGAGGCAGAGCAAACAGTGTTGGCTTGTTCACCAGTCATAGACAAGCAGCATGGACCCATATAGCTTATAAGGCTCTTGCTGTTCTGTTAGAAGCCCAGGGCTATGTTTTTCGGCGTGCAGGTTGGAGTTCACCCTACTTGTTGATCTTAAGTCACTTTAGCAATTTACCCACTTGTGTTTGACGAGGGTGAACTGATCCTAGATCTGTGCTGAGGGCCAACTTCTATCCAATGTCTTTGTGAGGGGACATAGGTGGGCGCAGACTTTGTGGGGGCCTCTGTGCACTTTCTCTGCCTCTTTGAATGATCCTGTAATATTCTCCTCACCTAGCCAACAGCCCCGACCTGCAGAGTATGTCTCTTGTCTCCAATGGACTCTGTGAATTTCATATTATTACAGGCGCTTATTGTTGCAGCCCGCTGGCAATATCCCAGCAAATTTAAAAGAATGGTTAGTTTATTAACTTGGCTGAGGCGAATGGCGAGGCTGCAAGGCATTCTTTCTTTCCTTTTCTTCCACTCTCTGTGTTTATAGGGGGTTGTGTTTTTCTTTGACAGCCTCTCTTTTCTGAAATGTCTGTACTGTAGGAAAGGTGGCTAACCTACCTCCCACCCCTTGAGCAACTATTATTAAAGAACTACAGTATGTTGAGACGCGGAATCCTTAGCAGACTGAAGACTCTCAAAAGAAGAGCGAGCTATTGAATAAACTTTAAACTAAAGGAAGGACCCTGTAACATTGCTGAGAGCGTTGCCATTGTCAGTGAAACCATAGCAACATTGGCAGCAGTCAAACCTGCCGGCGTCCGCTTGCTAACGATTTGGAAATTCTCCAAACTGTTGGAAGAGTTGCACATATTGGATACATCTTCTGTTTGAGACCGTAGCACTAAACTAGCAATTCAACACTTGAACCATTTTGTTGAGTTCCAATCTGCCCTTGTATGTTCATGAAGACTTTTTTTTTATATACTTTCTTCATTGGGGTGCAATTTAATTAAAAACATTATGGCAAACTGTGCAAATGTGGCTTTTAATAAAAAAAATCTAAGCTTTTAATGACGTCAAACGTTCAGTGCGTACAAGGCCTATTTTATTGGAAAGACTTTAATGGAGTCAGAGGTTTATCCCTTTATTAGAGTGTGTGTATTTTCACTTCATTAGATCATGCCTGATGCATTTGGAGTGTTTGATTAGATCATGCCTGATGCATTTGGAGTGTTTGAGTGACTTGCAGCACTGCTACGGCTCAATGTTTCATGCCCTTTTGATTGGCATGGTATGGAAACCATTAGACTGGGGGAGGGGAGGCAAAGCCGGCTCGATTCAACAGATTTAAATGCTAATTGGATAATGGAGAATGAAAGAGCGCTCGACCGGCTGCGTTTTGACATGAGCTCACTCAGGCGCTGGATTCAGCTACTCTCAATTCATCTGGATTTAGACCGACCACCACAACCACCATTTTGTTTTCCTTAAAAACCTCTAAAAATACTACTACTGACATCTCAAAGATGAATGTGCTTACTCATTCCCAAGTTAGCCTTAAATGAGAATCCTCAAACACGCATCGCAGCAGGCAAAACACATATGGGTGTCACGCCCTGATCTGTTTCACCTGTCCTTGTGCTTGTCTCCACCCCCTCCAGGTGTTGCTCATCGTCCAATTATTCAACTGTGTATTTATTCCTGTGTTCTCTGTCTCTCTGTCCCTCGGATTTCTCTGACGTTCCTGCATGCATCATGACCTCCTGGAGGCCTTCAGCAAGGCTCCTCCCGGGCACCACCCCGCCTCGAGGTCGGCTGTATTCCTTATCCGGACCTGAGACCAAGGCCATGGAGGAGTACACTGAGTACTCCTTGGCTGTTGGAAGCATCTGTCCTTCGGCATCCCCAGCCGGCGCAGGGTTTTTATTTGTGGAAAAGAAGGACAACCTTGCGTCCGTGCATCGACTAACGTGGTCTCAACGACATCACTGTTAAGAATCGTTACCCTCTACCACTCCTCTCCTCGGCCTTCGAACCTCTCAAGTTGGACCTTCGGAATGCCTATCACCTGGTTCGGATACGTGAAGGAGATGAGTGGAAGACAGTCTTGAACACTGCCAGTGGACACTATGAGTACCTGGTCATGCCGTTCGGCTCACCAACGGTAAATGATGTGCTCAGGGATATGTTAAATTGGTTTGTGTTTGTCTACCTCAACGGCATCCTGGTTTTCTCCCGTTCTGCCCAAGAACACATCCTCAAGTCCTTCAGCGCCTCCTGGAGAATCATTTATTTGTCAAAGCAGAGAAGTGAGTTTCACTGCTCTACAATCTCTTTTCTGGGATACGTCATCCCTGAGGGAAATGTTCAGATCCTGAGAAGGTGGAAGCAGTAGTCGATTAGCCCCAACCCACGTCTAGAGTGCAGCTACAGTTTTCCTGGGGTTCGTAAATTGATGTTGCCGTTTCATTCAAGGCAACAGCACCCTGGCGGCCCCCTTCTCTGCACTCACCTCTCCCAATGTACCGTTCACATGGTCACCAGCCGTTGACAAAGCATTTGTGAACCTGAAGCATCGGTTCTCTACTGCCCTCATCCATCCAGATCCTTCTCGTCAGTTTGTGGTTGAGGTCGACGCTTCTGACGTGGGGGTGGGGGCCATCCTGTCCCAACGGTCAAGCCTGGACCAAAAGCTTCATCCCTGTGCCTTTCCCATCACCTCAACTCCGCAGAAAAGAACTATGATGTTGGGAACCGGAAACTCCTGGCAGTTAAGATGGCATTGGAAGATTGGAGACACTGGCTGGAAGGGGCGGAACATCCATTTTTAGTGTGGACTGATCACAAGAATTTGGAGAATCTCCGCACAGCCAAGAGCCTATATTCTAGGCAGGCCCGTTGGGTGCTATTGTTTACGAGGTTCCTCAGTTCTCGTCTCATTTCTGGATGGCATTCTGCACCCTTATTGGGTCGTCGGCCAGCCTGTCATCCAGTTTCCATCCCCAGTCCAACGGCCAGTTGAAGCGAGCCAACCAGGACCTGGAAATCACCCTGAGATGCCTCGTCTCGACCAATCCCACTACCTGGAGCCGACAACTGGTCTGGTTGGAATATGCCCGGAACGCCCTTCCTTGTTCGGCCACTGGACTCTCCCCATTTGAGTGTTCCATGGGGTATCAGCCACCGCTCTTCCCAGAATAAGAGCAAGAGGTCAACATACCCTCGGCCCAAATGTTTGAGGTGCTGGGTTCCTGCCAAAGACATCCTGGACCCGGCCCTCATCGCCAACTTCCACCACCAGCACCCCAGCCAACCAGGTATGCGCCCAGCTAGAGGGGGGGTACTGTCACGCCCTGATCTATTTCACCTGTCCTTGTGCTTGTCTCCACCCCCTCCAGGTGTCACCCATCTTCCCATTATTCCCCTGTGTGTTTAGACTGAGACGAGACTGCCTGTTCCACTGTACTGATCGGACTCTATCTGGTTGATGAACTATTGCCTGTCCATTACCTGCCCTTTGCCTATTCCCTTTTAATATAATAAATATCGGAGCGCTAACCATCTGCCTCCTGTGTCTGCATCTGGTTCTCGCCTTGTATCGTTATAGAGGGAAGCATTTAACGTCTTCCGTAAGGGACTGGCTGCACCAGTCTTGAAAATACACCTCCCCCATAGCCAAGTGAGTCCTCTCTTCCTCAAAACAGCCAGTCATAATTGCAATAGTGGGATGGTTGCTTTAGTATATGGGCTATTTCCCCTGACTGGGATGATAAAAGTAGAGGGGATGGCTATTCGCTACACCCGCAATAACATCTGCTAATCACGTGTATGTGACCAATAGAATTGTATTTGATTTGATGCAGTATGTCTGGTATAGGACTTATTTTTCTGTAAACAACCTCTGGTGTTACGGTCGAATGTGTTCGCTAACCTCCGTAACCATTCTGAATGTTGCAAAATTGGTGAGAGATTTACGGCACTGCTTTCCCACTTTAGCAGAGAAGCTCTCAAAGGGTAAACCTCACACTTCACTACCGGAGTGTCATTCAGAGTCAGACTGCAAAACACCATCGCTGCTAGAGTTTTTTTATAGGGTTCTACAACAAGCCACCACTGTGGAATCCCTGTTTAGCTTTAGAGGGTGTTCAATGATGGTTCATCACATGCGGTTATTACAGTCAGTTGAACATTGACTGTGATGCGTTTTATAAGTAGCCCCATCACCTCTCCCAGTTTGTCAGGAACCACACACACGGCGAAAGGTCTGTCTGTCTTGTCGATTCTCCTGAAAGCCCTGGATTTGTCACAACCTTCAGTGCTCCTCTTAAGAGAAACAGAGGGGTTGTAGAGGAAAGAAGCGAGCCATCATGAAAAGCCACCGCTTCCCGACTCGCAGAGATGCAATCAAGGCACTATCTGATAGACTTGCTGGAGGAAATTGGATGAGCTGAGAGCCGCAACACCTGGACAGATTGGAAAGATGGCTCCTTTGTCATGAAAGTGTCAGTCAATTCCCCCTACTGTCACCTGAACAACCAATCAAAGGGAGGGAGAGAGGTTTCTTCTTTCCATGGCTCCATGCTTTCCAGCGGGAGTGTTAATTAACAAAAAAAATACTATGTTTTATTGTTACATACACCTGACAGTGAAATGTGTTGTTTTACAGGGTCATCCTTAGTAGTACGGCAAACCTGGAGCAAATTAGGTTTAAGTGCCTTGCTTATGGGTACATCGGCAGACTTTTTGCCCTGTGCACGGGTTTTTGAACCAGCAAACTTTCGGATACTGGCCAAACGCTCTAACTGTTAGGCTACCTGCCACCCTATCTACGTATCTACAGTACTGTCTGGGGCTAGGGTCGGAAAGGGATGTCATATTGAGTACATAATAAAGCTGTCAGGGTGTAGAGAGCTGTAATAACAAGATACAACATCATAATACCGATTTTGTTAACACTTTATTTTAAGGGTCCATATTTGTAAAGCATTTACAAACAGTTTGCTCACCATTTATAAATCATTACTCCTGCATGTGTACCGAAATTATTTACTAATGATTAGTAAATGGTTTAATAATGGTGGAGTAATGATTTAATAAATGGTGAACACACAATTTATAAATGCCTTCTAAATGGTTTATTATGGACCCTTATAATAAAGTGTTGCCAATGATTTAATTTCCCCCCACATCCACCCCCTCCTTCTTTTCTCAGAAGATTTTTATTAAATCATGATACAGAGAACAGATATAGATTTATGTATAATGCCAAGATGTTTTTGGTGACAGTGGTGTCTGTCATGTTGGTTTCATAGAATGTCATGACAAGTTTTGACAGGGATGTAGAGATTCCATGTTAAAATACTTCAATTCAAGTGTTTTTACTGTTACAAAAACTGCCATAACAATAAGGATATATTGGTGTTACAGCAATAAAGGTTCCCAGTCTAGTCACCACTCCTGTCTGTCCTTAGGAAAAGCAGCGCTCTGACTGTTTCTGTCTTGTGTTTCCTGCCCCTTCCTCCCGCGGTTTCCTCAGACCTGTGAGGAGTCTGGCTCTCTGTTCGTCTTCGTCTGCACCAATCCTCAGGAGCTGGTGGTGAAATTACTCATGAAAGGGAAGCACAAGATCTGTAAGTCCTGCGTCTTTCATGTCGCGGAGTAGATCCCAAGGAATTTGGCTGAGCTTTCTGTGGGGGAAGAAAATTCTCACAAGCGCTGCATGTACACACCCACATACACACATACTGTATACACACAAACATACATAGGGCTTGTGCAAAAATGAACATGAGTTGCACAAGCTCACAAAAAATGTACGCACACAAACATGCTCATGAAGTCTCTCGAAGAGCAATTTGTAAAGACAAGATTTTGTTGTCAGGTTGCCCAGGGGATGTGGGAGGCTGTAGCTAGCTTCAGTGTTGTCAGTGTGTGGTGGGATTTATAATAGGTCAGAGCACATTCCCCCGCTGTAGCTGGGACTGTAAAATGATGTACCTGCGAGCTCTTTTGTTAATATTTCACAAACTCCTGAGTCATGAAGGGCTCTTTATGTCCCCTGCTCCCATCTCTGGTCCTTCAAGATGGATCGCAGGTCTTTGGGAGATTCCAGGTAAAAGACTAGCCCTTTATCAGAAGGGGATGATTTGAGGTGAAATAGAGCAATAGCCCACATGGTTAAGGTGCTTATGCTCATAAAAAGCAGCAGTAGATATATATATCATCTGAGGAAACCATTTAGGCATTCTTCTGTATTTGCTAACTGGCTACCACTCCCATTGATTTGCACTGAGTTATGCTAAGCTGTGAGCTAACTGCACTAACCCAAATCTTAGATCTATGACCACTAAGTTTAGGCATCCATTCTAAACAGGTACATTTAAATAACATGTATATTTCGGATGCACTATCCCTTTAATACATTGAGTAACGCATTATTCCCTTTATATTGAGTGTAACCTATAAGATATCCTTCTAGTCCCCAGACAGTTAATTTCTAGCACACTATTGGACTTGTCATCTCTTCCCTTTTTATATCCAGCCAGAATCTCACCCTCTATTACTCCAGCCTCTGAAAGCTCACAACCATCTCCAGGGAGACCACCTGTGAACCCCACACAAGTGTATTTAGAGGGTTAGCTGGGGGGGTTAGCTGCTGGAGCCAAGCGGACATTCTGTATCTATTCACAGTGTCTCTCTGTCACTCTCGGTCTCTGTCTCTCTCTGTCTCTGTCTCTCTCTCTCGCTGTATCTGTCTGTTTCTCTCTTTTTATCACTCTCTCGCACTCTCTCTGTCACACTGTCACTCTTTTCTTCTCTTCTGCCTGGGTTCACTCCCTAACACACAGGGTCAAGGGGCTGCCGCTGCCACTCTCGTTCAGGGATGCTCAGCGGGACTGTTCTTCACCCCTCCACTGTGTTAGACAGAAAAGGTCCTCTTCTCTTGTCCAGCTAGCTGCCTCAGACCTGACTGGGCAGCAGAGCGGTAGAAGGTTTGTCCAACTAGCTGCCTCAGACCTGACTAGGCAGCAGAGTGGTAGAAGGCTTGTCCAACTAGCTGCCTCAGACCTGACTAGGCAGCAGAGTGGTGGAAGGCTTGTCCAACTAGCTGCCTCAGACCTGACTAGGCAGCAGAGTGGTGGAAGGCTTGTCCAACTAGCTGCCTCAGACTTGACTGGGCAGCAGAGTGGTGGAAGGCTTGTCCAACTAGCTGCCTCAGACCTGACTAGGCAGCAGAGTGGTGGAAGGCTTGTCCAACTAGCTGCCTCAGACCTGACTGGGCAGCAGAGCGGTGGAAGGCTTGTCCAACTAGCTGCCTCAGACCTGACTGGGCAGCAAAGCGGTGGAAGGCTTAGCCAGTGTTGACACTTTACTTGAAGGTCTGTTTACTTAAAGGTCTGCTAGTAAACTGCTTATGAATATTGTTGTATACTTTACTTATTTAGAAACAGTTACTAATTAAAACTATTTACTATTCAATTATTTACTATTCAACTATTTAATAATGAAATCTATTCACTATTAAACTATTTACTAATTAAATCTATTCACTATTAAACTATTTACTAATGAAAACTATTAAACTATTTACTATTAGTTTACCTCCCGTCCCGTCCACCAAGCAGTATTGCGTTCATAGCTGTTACCCATGGAAAGAGGAAAGATGTTGTGGTAAATATGGGATATAGGAACCAAGAGAGACTGGTCATTAGGGAGAGACTGGTCATTAGGGAGAGACTGGTCATTAGGGAGAGACTGGTCATTAGGGAGAGACTGGTCATTAGGGAGAGACTGGTCTTTAGGGAGAGACTGGTCTTTAGGGAGAGACTGGTCTTTAGGGAGAGACTGGTCTTTAGACTGGTGAATAAGTGAATATTTGCATGGTTACATTAACTGTACAGGTAAATGACAGGAAGAGATACTTAAATAGCTAAATGTGTGTATGATATAATTTAGGGTAATAATAGTAATTCCCTTAAAATACAGTCCTTAGTGCGCAAGGTTTAATTACAGATAAATGCACGTATTGCACATTCGATATACTAAAAGCAATGGAAAAAGATACAACTGACAGGATACTAGTATGCATTCCTGAGTGAATGACTAAGTAAGTTCAGACCAAGAATGACTTACAATATTGCACGTGATATGATATAACAACTGTACATGAATATGTATATAATGACCTGAATGAATAAATAAGTAAATCCTGAGTGAATGAGTGATTACAGACCAGAGTTACTCACGGATGGATGCATAATTGTTAAACTAGGTCCTAACACCCCAACAGTTCCAGGTCTATGTTGCCGACGGCATGGCACCCCGGTGAGGCATTAAATAGTCTAATAGCCGCCGGCAGGAAGGACCTCCTGTAGCGCTCTCTGGCACACCGTGGTGGGATCAGTCTGTGACTGAAGGTGCTCCTCTGCGTCATAACCATGGCATGCAGAGGGTGGGTGACGTTGTCCATGATGGCCAGCAGTTTGGCCAGGATCCGTCTCTCTGCCACCTCCTATAGAGTGTCAAGGCTAATCCCCAGAACAGAGCTAGCCTTCCTGATCAGCTTATTTACCCGAGAAGCATCACCGGCTTTTCTGTTGGCACCCCAGCACACCACTGCAAAAAAGATGGCACTGGCCACCACAGACTGGTAGAAGGTATGCAGTAGTTTACTGCACACGTTGAAGGACCTGAGCCTCCTCAGAAAGTAGAGTCGGCTCTGGCCCTTTTTGTACAGAGCCCCCGTGTTACCAGCCCATTCCAGCCTGTTGTCCAAATGGACTCCCAGGAACTTATATGACCCAACCATTTCCACATCCATCCCCTGTATAGTGACAGCAGTCTGTTGGGCCTCTGTTGGGTCTTAGTCCACCACCATCTCCTTTGTTTTGCTGATGTTGAGCTGAAGTTGGTTCTGCACACACCACACCAAAAAGTCATTGATTGTGATGCTGTACTCTTCCTCCTGCCCACCCCTGATGCATCCCTACAATTGCGGAGTCATCCGAGAAATTCTGTTGGTGGCATGTTTCAGAGTTCAATCTGAAGTCTGAGGTGTAGAGGGTGAACAGGAAATTGTGGCCTACCGGTCATGTAGTCCGTGACCCCGGAGACTAAGGGTGCTTCCACTTTCATCCTCTTCATCTTCTCACCCAGTAGCAGGGGCTGAATGGTGTTGAAGGCACTGGAGAAGTCACCCTCACAGTGCAACCTGCGTTGTCCAGGTGAGAGTAGGCCCTCTGCAGAAGGTAGATGATTGCATCATCCACCCGATGTTGCGCTGATATGCGAACTGCAGGGGGTCCAGTGATGTACACACCAGGGGTCTGAGGTGAGCGAGGACTAACCTTTCCAGGGTCTTTATGATGTGGGATGTTAGCACTACAGGTCTGAGGTCATTCAGGACAGTGGGGTGCGCCTTCTTGGACACAGGGACGAGGCTGGGTGTTTTCCACAGCACATGGACCCTGTCCAGGCTCAGGCTAAGGTTGAAGCGTCGCTGGAGTATTCCACACAGTTGGTCAGCATAGACCCTAAGCACCCTTGGGCTGATGCCATCAGGGCCCGCCTCTTTCCACTGATGTAGTCTCTCCAGCTCTCTCTTCACTTGGTTGGTGGTTATTAGGGATCCTGCAGAGTAGTGACATTTAGAAGGGGAGAATGATGGGAATGCTTCATTGTAATGTGGATGGATGTTCAATTTAATATATACTGGACAGAGCCATTTGTGGTGTGGGTGACTGTGTGCATGCGTGTGTGTATGGATCAATATGTTTGTGTGTGTGTGTACTTTCCTCTGATTGTACCCATTCATCCACACACTGCAACGACCCCAGCCAAGCACTTCTGTCAGCGCTGATGGGAACTGAAGGTCATCCCAGCTGTTCAGAGTTATCAAACAACCTGACAAGTGTCTCTCTTTCTCTTTCTCTCGCTCTCTCTCTCTTGCTCTCTCGCTCTCGCTCTCTCTTTCTCCTCTCTCTCTCATGAAATACTGCAGAGCTGATCCAGAGCCTTCATCTGCTGGCTGGCTACTGCACATGTTCTAATCTCTCCAGTTACCAGCCCTTTAGTGCCTAACAGATCTCATGAAAGAGTGAAACCCAGTCCAACACTTCTCCATTTCGTTAGGACACTACACACTATTCACTTAGCTTTATGTGCTTCGGATTACATTTGAGATGAAAATCTGGTCTATTCTCTCTCTTCACTCTCTCGCTCTCTTTCAAACACAAACACACACATACACACGTCATATACTGTAAGTATCTACATCAGATTTCTCACGACACTTGCATTTGCGATTTTATTTTAAGCATTTAAATGCTTATGGATACTCGACATGCCCCGGGGAAGTGAAATGAACCTGTTTATTTGTATGTTATGTCAGTGAGGTGCCAGTGAGGTGTCAGTGGGGTGTGAGCACCACAAACAACCGGCTCTGTGAGTGCGCTTCCTTACCCTGCATTTACTGGCGTGTACACAAAGAGCCCCTTCCAGCTGTCTTGTCACAACGCCATTTGCATCCATTTTCGTGAATACATCGACAAGCACTGCAATATGTATGGCTGCCGTCCCCCTGGTTACACATACACTACCATTCAAAAAATGGGGGTCACTTAGAAGATGTCCTTGTTTTTGTAAGAAAAGCTAATTTTTTGTCCATTTAAAATAACATAAAATGGATCAGAAATACAGTGTAGACAAGTTGTAAATGACTATTGTAGCTGGAAACTGATTTTTAATAGAGCCTATGTAGAAAGTCCATTTAAAATCAGCCGTTTTCAGCTACAATAGTCATTTACAACATTAACAATGTCTACACTGTATTTCTGATCAATTTGATGTTATTTTAATGGACAAAAAATTTGCTTTTCTTTCAACGGTAGTGTACATATGGAAGTGGTTTGATAATCCCACTGAAGTGAAGTGGAAGTGGGGTGGACTACTACCTTGCGGTTAGCTCTTTGTTTTACCACGTTTTTTTATTTTTTATTCATGGATCCATTTAATATTCATGCTTTTTCCAGGACTATCTGGCTGCAGAGGGGAATTTGCTGCTCTGGGGACGACAGACTGGAGATTAAATCAGGTTTTAGCTCCATTGATGAAGGAGAGAAGAGGAGAGAGGGAGGTAGAGAGAGAGAGAGAGAGAGAGGTTTATGTGTTCTACTGTAAATGGGAGGCAGGCCTGTAAGGTAACAGTGTGTGTTTATTACTGATCTGTCAGCCGGTTAGTGGGTAGAGGACAGTGGAGCAGAGCAGCTCATATAGAGGCCAGCCATTAACTGCATGGCAGGCAGAGAGAGTGCTCTCAGCCTCGGTCTGTAATCGTAGTACTACTCTAGCAGACCCAGTCTTCAAGGTTGCTTCCACAGTCCACGAAGAATACCCCCATCGCTTTTCTACATTCTCTCCCCCTCTCCCTCTTATCGCAGGCAGAGGGAGCTCTTAACAATGGGACTCAATGATAGTACTACTAACAGAACCAATGATAGTACTACTAACAGAACCAATGATAGTACTACTAACAGAACCAGTTATAGTACTAGTGATAGACAGTGATAGACAGGATTGGCGCCGCCCTGAGTGGTCGCCTGTTAAGCAGCTCCCGTTGTTCGTGAATAAATTGTTATTTTAGTTAGTTTTTTCGTCTCTTTACTTAAGTTATTTTTTTGTTGCTACAGTTGAACTATAATAGTTCAGGATTATGGATTTTCTCGCAGCTGAACGTCGACAGGAGTCGTCAATTATTATTATTATTTACAACAGAGCCCAGCTCCTGGATTTAGCACACGCAGCACTGCTGCACCCCAGGGAAAAGTTTGATATTCCGGACGAGTTGAAAAGGCAGAGGCGTGGACATAGGGCGGGATTGAAGTGTAAGACGAAGCTGAGGAAGTACAAGCCGGCTATACCGTCTATCATTATGGGCAACGTGAGGTCACTACATAACAAAATGGACGAGCTTGAGGCTCTTGTCCGTGGGCAAAGGGATTATCGGGAAGCGAGCCCAATGTTTTTTTACTGAGACTTGGCTGAATGATAACATCCCCATAGAGAACGTCACTATCGGCGGTTTCCAGACCATCAGAGCGGACAGGGATAGCGTCTCTTCCGGTAAGAGCAAGGGTGGTGGGCTGGCTTTATTAGTAAACAACAGATGGTGTAATCCGAACCATATTACTCTTAAGGAAGAGTTTTGTAGCCCGGACATTGAGCTGTTAGCTGTTAGCCTGAGACCCTACTATTTGCCGAGGGAATTCACGTCGGCCATTGCTGTTATTGTTTACATCCCGCCCTCCGCTGACGCAAACACAGCATGTGACGTCATCCACTCTGTTATCGCGAGGTTAGACAGCGCATCCCAGTGCTTTCTTTGCAATTTCGGGTGATTTTAACCATGCATCTCTCTCTTCAACGCCGCCCATGTTCAAACAGTTCGTGAAGTGCCCAACCAGGAATAATAAAACTCTGGACTTGTTATATGCTAATGTGAAGGACGCATACAACTCCACTGCCTCCCTCCCCTCGGTAGATCGGATCACAACCTTGTCCACCTCACTCCACTCTACAGGCCTTTGGTCCAACAGCAGCCTGCGACCACTAGGACCATTAGAAGATGGTCCCCAGAGACGAATGAGGCCCTACAAGACTGCTTTGAAACAACAGACTGGGATGTGCTCTGTGAGGCTCATGGGGAGGACATCGATGGACTTCCTGACTGCATAACGGACTATATATATTTTTGTGTAGACAACACTGTACCCACCAGGAAGGTACGCTGTTTTCCAAATAATAAACCCTGGGTCACCAGCGACCTGAAGGCCCTGCTGAATGAGAATAAGAGGGCCTTCAAGGAGAGGGACAAGGACAAATTGAAATGCGTCCAGAGGGAGCTGAAGTTGCGGATTGCTGAGGGGAAGAGAGGGTATGAGGAGAAGATGGAGGAAAAGCTGAGGCAGAGCCAGGTGAGAGAGGTGTGGAAGGGTATGAGATATATCACTGGCTTCAAAAAGTCAAACAGTGGGCAGACGGAGGGGACCCAGGACAGAGCCAATGCCCAAGGAACACCCCACTGTCCTGAATGACTTCAGACCTGTAGTGCTAACATCCCACATCATGAAGACCCTGGAAAGGTTAGTCCTCGCTCACCTCAGACCCCTGGTGTGTACATTACTGGACCCCCTGAAGTTTACATACCAGCGCAACATCGGGGTGGATGATGCAATCATCTACCTTCTGCAGAGGGCCTACTCTCACCTGGACAACGCAGGTTGCACTGTGAGGGTTATGTTTTTTGACTTCTCCAGTGCCTTCAATACCATTCAGCCCCTGCTACTGGGTGAGAAGATAAAGAGGATGAAAGTGGAAGCACCCTTAGTCTCCTGGGTCACAGACTACATGACCGGTAGGCCACAATTTGTGCGACTACAGAGCTGTGTCTCAGAACGGGCAGTTAGCAACACAGGGGCCTCCCAGGGAACGGTCCTGTCCCCCTTCCTGTTCACCCTCTACACCTCAGACTTCAGATATAACTCTGAAACATGCCACCTACAGAAGTTCTCGGATGACTCCGCAATTGTAGGGTGCATCAGGGGTGGGCAGGAGGAGGAGTACAGGAGCACAATCAGTGACTTTGTGTTGTGGTGTGAGCAGAACCACCTTCAGCTCAACATCAGCAAAACAAAGGAGATGGTGGTGGACTTCAGGAGAACCAAGGCACAACTGACTGCAGTCCCTATACAGGGGATGGATGTAGAAATGGTTGGGTCATACAAGTTCCTGGGAGTCCATATGGACAATAGGCTGGAATGGGCTGGTAACACCTGGGCCCTGTACAAAAAGGGCCAGAGAGGACTCTACTTTCTGAGGAGGCTCAGGTCCTTCAACGTGTGCAGTAAACTACTGCATTCCTTCTACCTGTCTGGTGGCCAGTGCCATCTTTTTTGCAGTGGTGTGCTGGGGAGCCAACATAAAAGCCGGTGATGCTTCTCGGGTAAATAAGCTGATCAGGATGGCTAGCTCTGTCCTGGGGATGAGCCTTGACACTCTAGAGGAGGTGGCGGAGAGACGGATCCTGGCCAAACTGCTGGCCATCATGGACAACGTCACCCACCCTCTGCATGCCATGGTTATGACGCAGAGGAGCACCTTCAATCACAGACTGATCCCACCACAGTGTGCCAGAGAGCGCTACAGGAGGACCTTCCTGCCGGCGGCTATTAGACTATATAATGCCTCACCGGGGTGCTGTGCCGTCGGCAACATAGATCTGGAACTGTTGGGGTGCTAGGACCTAGTTTAACAATTATGCATCCATCCGTGAGTAACTCTGGTCCGTAATCACTCATTCACTCAGGACTTATTTATTCATTCAGGTTGTATATACATACTCATGTACAGTTGTTATATAATATCACGTGCAATATTGCAAGTAATTCTTGGACTTAAGTTATGTAGTCATTCACTCAGGAATGCATATTAGTATCCTGTCATTTGCGTCTTTTCTCATTGCTTTTAGTATATCGAATGTGCAATACGTGCAGTTATCTGAAAATGAAACCCTGCGCACTAAGGACTGTATTTTAAGGGAATTACTATTATTACCCCAAATTACAGCGGGTGAAATAAGTATTGAACACGTCACCATTTTACTCAGTAAATATATCTCCAAAGGTGCTATTGACATGAAATGTTCACCGGATGTTGGTAACAACCCAAGTAATCCATACATACAAGTAAACCAAAACAAATAAGTTCAGAAATTAAGTTATGTGTAATAATGTGAAATGACACAGGGAAAAAGTATTGAACACATGAAGAAAGGGAGGTGCAAAAAGGCATGGAAAGCCAAGACAACAGCTGAAAACTATCAGTAATTAAAAAGCAATCCAGCCCCCTGTCAGTGCAAATTAATATCAGCTGGTTCAGTGTCAGCTGGTTCAGTCCCAACTGATGGCCTACAAAAAGGTCTCATTGCCAAGGTGTCACACAAGACACATCTCATGATGGGTAAAAGCAAAGAGCTGATTAAGACCTTCGCAACCTAATTGTTGCAAAACATAATGATGGCATTGCTTATAGGCGCATTTCTAAGATTCTGAATGTTCCAGTGAGCACTGTTGGGGCCATAATACGGAAGTGGAAAGACAATCATTTCACCATAAATTTGCCTCGACCAGGTGCTCCTCGCAAGATTTCTGACAGAGGAGTGAAAAGAATAATCAGAAGAGTTGTCCAAGAGCCAAGGACCACTTGTGGAGAGCTGCAATTAGCAGGTACTGTTGTCTCAAAGAAAACAGTAAGTAATGCACTCCACCGCCATGGCCTGTATGCACGCTCACCACGCAAGACTCCATTGCTGAAAAAAAAGCATGTTGAAGCTCGTTTAAAGTTTGCTGCACAACATTTGGAAAAGCCAGTGAAATACTGGGAGAATATAGTGTGGTCAGATGAGAGCAAAAGTGAACTGTTTGGATGTCATAATACACACCATGTTTGGAGGAGAAATGGCACTGCACATCACCCTAAAAACACCATACCAACAGTGAAGTTTGGAGGTGGGAACATCATGGTGTGGGGCTGCTTTTCAGAAAATGGTACTGGCAAACTTCACATAATTGAAGGAAGGATGAATGGGCAAATTTACCGAGACATTCTTGACAAAAAACTACTGCCATCTACCAGGATGATGTAGATGAAACGAGGGTGGACATTTCAGCAAGACAATGATCCCAAACACACAGCCAAGGAAACTCTCAATTGGTTTCAAACAAAGAAAATAAAGCTGCTAGAATGGCCCAGCCAATCACCTGACTTAAATCCCATTGAAAATCTATGGAAAGAACTGAAGATCAAGATTCATAGAAGAGGCTCACGGAACCTTCAAGATTTGATGACTGTGTCACACCAGAGCAATGCATGCGACTAGTTTCTCCATACAGGAGGCGTCTTGAAGCTGTCATTACCAACAAAGGCTTTTGTACAAAGTATTAAATAAATATCAGTAAGTGTGTTCAATACTTTACACAACTTAATTTCTGAACTTATTTGTTTTGGTTTCTTTGTATGTATTGATTACTTGGGTTGTTACCAACATCTGGTGAAACTTTCATGTCAATTTTTTCATACTGCCGCTCTATGTATCGTGTATCTGTCTTTTGTGTATTTTCGTTCTGGCATTTTGCACCTGCCCTATGTTTTGTTGTAGCTGCTTGACAAAGAAATGTCCCCCTCGGGGATCAATAAAGTATCCTTCCTGTCTGTCTGTCTGTCTGTCTGTCTGTCTGTCTGTCTGTCTGTCTGCAGAACCAATGATAGTACTACTAACAGAACCAGTGGTTGTACTACTTACAGAATCAGTGATAGTACTACTTACAGAATCAGTGATAGTACTACTAACAGAACCAGTGATTGTACTACTAACAGAACCAGTGATGGTACTACTAACAGAACCAGTGATTGTTCTACTAACAGAACCAGTGATTGTTCTACTAACAGAACCAGTGGTAGTACTACTTACAGAACCAGTGGTAGTACTACTTACAGAACCAGTGGTAGTACTACTAACAGAACCAGTGGTAGTACTACTTACAGAATCAGTGATAGTACTACTTACAGAACCATTGATAGTACTACTAACAGAACCAGTGATAGTAGTACTACTAACAGAACCAGTGATAGTAGTACTACTAACAGAACCAGTCATAGTACTACTTACAGAACCAGTGATAGTACTACTAACAGTACCAATTATAGAACAGAACCAGTGTCCAAGGCTGCTTTACAGTACATCCACCTCTCTTCTCTCTCTTTCTGTGGTATTGATCGAGCTCAGCGCTGTGCTGTGTAGGGGGTGTGATTAATATCCTTGATTAGGAAGCAATTACCTGGCTGTGGGGAGTTGGCGCTGGCCCAGCTAGAATTCATTGCACTTAGGCTGCTGCCTTGTTTTTGATAATTTGTCACGTCAGAAATCAAGCCTCAATCGCTGATTTATTTGCGTAGTTCAAGTAGCATGCGGGGATGAGGATGTTATTATGGACACTTTTAATCTGACTGGTCACGGTCGTTGTTGTGTTCATTGAGGGGACAGCGATCGGCGTCATTTGTTTACAGATGCTGTGTCTGATTGTTTAGAATTGTGTTGTTAGTATTAAAAGGACTGTGAAAAGGGTTGTGTGACATGATCCACGTGTCGTGACGAATCGTAATATGTTTTCTGTCGTGGTATGTATTGTATTGTGAGGTACAATACTTATCCCTACTATTTTAATGCACACACCTTTTTAAAGAAATTCACTCCATGTGTGTATTATATATGTTTTGATTCACGTATAGTGTGGAAATGTTATTGTACAAACTACATTTTGTGTTATTTACAGCTGAACATGTTGGCCCCACTGTGTAGCCAAAGCATCAAAATCCAGACTTCAGTAAACTGTTTACCCAACATCTCACCACATCTGCCAGAAAGATCAACATTACTCAAGTCCTTCATCTGCTTACTGTCTCCAACCTGCCACTCCTGAATACGAAAAAAATAAAAGTGTGGCTAATTCTGATTCTCACTCACTTAAAGCCTCTTCTCCATTTTGAGAAGACACAGACGCAATAGCTATTGTTGTCATGGAGACAGCACACAGGCAGTTTTTTCACAGTCCAAGAGAAGACTATTCAAACAGTGAGCTGTGTATGCCCTGTGTGGTTGAGCAGTGATCCAGGAACGCGCTCGGTCGACAGTTCCCTGTGACTCCAAACAGACCATGACTCCAGTCCTCATTATAACAATGGGACAGACCACCTGAGGACAGAACATAAATAATTCACAAAGAACCTGAGTGCCGCCGCCACCACCTCACTGACAAACCCTTTCCCCCTCGACCACATGGTTGAACCCCTAGCACTGGAGGGCATGGTGAAGGCATCCCTGACAACACCGTTATGACACTCTATTCCTGTGAGTGATGACTTTTCTACCTCTACCACAGGGCTCTATATGGGTTTTCCTATGGGTGTGGGCAAGGGCCAGCAGCTTTGGCTCTGAAAAATAACCCGCAGCAAAGTATCTAATTCTTCATCTTAATTTGATCCTAATTTCCTCCGACAGTCGCAATGAAAAGTCTGAGATGAAAGAGTTGAAATTCCAATGAAGAGGTAATGACCATGGAGAGTCAATGGTGATATTGGTCTTTCCCAGCGGTGTATTTTCCTCCTCGTCTCCCGTCTGTATGTTTAGTTTGGTCTCGCTTAAAATGTACACTGTTTCCTACTATGTTACCAGAGGCAAGGGCCCTTGACTCACTGCCCCCAGCCTCTGCCACAACCGCCTTTTTAAGCTGTGATTAAAAATTTACAAGAGAGAGGGAGAAGGAGGGAGGGAGAGAGGAAAAGTGAGACAAGCTATGGTGGAGAACAGAGGCCACATTCGGAGAGGAGCAGCCAAGCAGCTGCTCCCTGATAGCGGTTGGAAGGTCTCCTCAGTACTCGGCAGTGTTCTGCTCTCCGCATGCCCACCATGAATATTGCATTAGCCCACTACAGGGCCGCTTGTGTTTGCCCCCCACCCCCAGGAGAGCAGAGCAGAGCAGAGCAGCCATGGTACTGGAGCGTACGAGGAGTCAAGCCCACACTCCCCCACACCGACAGCTCCATCCACATTTAGCTTGAACAGGCAGACGCTCCAAACTCCAGACCAGCCTTCCAACAGCATCATCTCCCAGACTGACTCAGAGGACCCCTGTGTCGTAATGTCTCAACAGCAATTATATTAAAGTGCACCTGCAAAAAATGGCTGACATTTTCTGGCATTTACAGGACACGTAACTGTTTTCTGGCTGGTGGTTTTGCTCAAGCCGAGTCGTCTTAGAGGCTCTTTTGAAATGAATAAACCACATATTGGCTCTGTGATGACCCGCCTCCCACTGATTAGTTAAAGAAACAAAGCTTTTTTTTTCCTTTTTTTTCTCCTTTTTTTTTAACCTTTATTTAACCAGGTAGGCCAGTTAAAAACAAGTTCTCATTTACAACTGCGTCCTGGCTAAGACAAAGCAAAGCAGTGCGACAAAAACAACACAGTTACACATGGGATAAACAAACGTACAGTCAATAACACAATAGAAAATCTATGTACAGTGTGTGCAAATGTAATAAGATTAGGAAGGTAGGGCAATAAATAGGCCATAGTGGCGAAATAATTACAAATGAGCATTAACACTGGAATGATAGCTGTGCAGATGATGATGTGCAAATAGAGATACTGGAGTGCAAATGAGCAAAAAATTATAAATATGGGGATGAGGTAGTAGGGTAGGCTATTTTACAGATGGCCTGTATACAGGTGCAGTGATCTGAAAGCTGCTCTGACAGCTGATGCTTAAAGTTATAATATCCACAGCAACAAGGTCAATGATGCTACAAGTGAAACGGACATTTTGAGAGGCTAGCCTAGCTGGCTGTTATTAGCCATTAGCCCTGGCTTTTAAACACAATCACCTGGAGGCCAGGGGCAGTCCTGACCCTTAGTTCAGCCCATGTTAAGCTGAAGCTTTCGCCTCACGAGCTCCCTCCTTCCCCATCTCCCCCTCCTCCATAGTGTTTCATTAGTGTTTCAGCGACTCCCATTACCCTGCTGTAATGTGCACTTAGCCGCCTAATCACAGTGCTGCTGACATGAGACTCCCCCAGTGCACTTTGCACACCTTCTCTCATTTGAACAGGGGACATCCTCTGAGAATGCCAATTTACTGGATAATGCAGAAGAGGCATGCGCTCCCTCCTCGCTATCGCTCACCTTCCTGTCACTGCACTCTGTCGCGCCCCCCCCTATCCCCAACAGCCCCCCCCCCCCGCCCCGCCTTGTTTAATGCATATTTTGTTTTAATTCTGTCCTATGTCCTTGTTGCTGTTTTCCACTCAAGGCGTTATTTTCAATGCTAATGAGGCACTGCAGCGAGCACCAGTTTGTGGTGAGGGAAGCTGGAAAGATTGTGATATGGTAATACAGACAGTTCAAACACGAGCGATTCTCTTCAATAAAGCTGAAGCACTACACACCTTTATGCTTGTGGTCAGTGTGTTAACTTCCGTACCTTTCTTCAGTTTTTCCTAGAACCCATGAGACCTGCAAAAGGAGGGCCAGTAATTGAAGAAAGCACTTACTTTCTCAAGGCTAGCACCAAAAAACAGTTCAATAGTTCAAACTACCTTGAAGAGGTAAACAACTTGTTCTAGATTTGTGTTGAAGGCATAGGTTTTGCCAGTCCACCTGTGTTTACCTCAAGGGCTTATGTTGTCTCTATGCACTACTCCACTTTGCCAACTCGCTGTGAGCAGATGCCAAGAAACTAGCCCATAACTCTCTCTGGTAGTCTAGAAGATGTGCTGATCTGTCCAAGCTCTTGGATAGGTTTGGAATTCAGTTTGTAAAGGGCTGCAGGTAGCCTAGCAGTTAGAGTGTTGAGCAAATATCTGAACGTTTGCTAGTTAGAATCCCTGAGTGCCAGGGTCGCCGTTGATAATGGCAAACCCTGGTCATGACCCCACTCTCCAAGGGTGTCTCGGGGAGTTGGGATAAGCAAAAAACACATTTCCATTTCAAACATGCTTGTATATGTACATGTGTGAAATAGGACAAATATAAAAACCTAATTATTATTATTATAATAATTATTATTATTATAAGCCCCCAGCAATCAGGCCAATGTTTCTGGCATTCCCTATCACTAATTAACTGGAACCAGCAAAGCTTTCCTCTGATTCTCGACTGGGTCGTGTGTCTTCCAACAGATCTCATGTCCCAGTTTAGTATCCCAGACGGTTTTTCACACCAGAGATATAGCGGCAGATAGACTGTAATCACGGAGAAATATCAGATTCTTTCCCTCCGTTTTGACAGTTCACATTGAAGAGATGTACAGCTCACCAGCCTGTGCATCTGAAAATGATCTCCTTCGCCTTGACTTGTCAGAACAAAATGTGAGAACTCAGAGGGTTTCTCCACTGAGTCAGTTATTGGAGAGAGGGAGATGTCAAAGACGCTGTGGCTCTATTTCAAACCAGTTCCACCTGCAGGCAGCTTTCGCTAAGTATTTCCTGTTGTTTAGCTCGCCACAGCTAAGGCCAATGGAAAGAATTCCGTGACAAGAGCAAAAGCAAGGACTAAGTAAACGGATTAATGCATAACTGTGAGAAAAGTTGGCCCCAGATAGTAAGCTACATCTGTTACAAATGACTTCATAGATCTATGTAGAGAGACTTCAAATGGTATCATGTCATCTAGGCTCTGGGAGATCCCTGCAGTGTTTAGCTTCAATGTTTTGTTAAATTCTTATGCGGAATCAATGGGAAAAATGTATTCAAGTCTTCCTTTTGCTTGTAGTCAGTGTTTTCCTTTTTTTTTTTTTTTTTACATATTTGTTCAGATGGAAATGTGATCTTCACTTCAACACTATTGACATATAAAGGTTACCCAATTGAACAAATCTCACACAAAAAAACTATTTGAAAATGTTGTGCAATTAAAATAAACAAAAATGCCTTTTCCTTATGGGGAAAAAGTTAGTACACCCCTACCTTTTACCATCACAAAATGGCTAAAATTTGAATTAGGTGTACCAAAACAAGTGCAAATGATTAGAAAACATTAGAGAGGGTCCAGCCTTCCATAAAGATAAGAAAATGTGTCTGGTTTGGTCTTAACCATATGGGTGTGTGGTAACACATCATTCAAAGATCAAAAGACATACCCGAGGCCCTCAGAAGAAAGATTATTGATGCCCATGAGTCTGGGAGGGGTTACAAATCCATTTCCAAGCAATTCGAAGTACATCATTCCATTTCCAAGCAATTTTAAGTACATTATTCCACTGTCCGATGAAAATTCCAGACCACTGGCAATCTACCCAGGACAGGTCGTCCCACCAAGAGCTGACCGAAAGATGCTCATAGAAGTCTCTAAGAACCCCAGGGTAACATCAAGGGATCTACAGGCTGCTCTTGCCACAATCAATGTCGAATTGCATGGGTACACTGTCAGAAAGAGACTGGGAGGTCAGGAAGGAAAAAGCCTCTGCTCTCAAAAAAGAATATCAAGACACAACTGACTTACCCAGGTGTTGTCTGGCAAAAGTCAGTTGTGTCTTGATATTATTTTTTGAGAGCACAGGCTTCTTCCTTCCTGACCTCCCATGTAGGCCAAGTTTGTGCAGTCTCTTTCTGACAGTGTACCCATGTACTTCGACATTGATTGTGGCAAGAGAGGCCTGTAGAACCCTTTTTTATGGAAGGCTGGACCCTCCTAAGATTCTCTCTGTTTTCTAGTCATTTGCACTTGTTTTTCAAATTTTTGCCATTTTATGTGATGGTAAAGGTAGGGGTGTACTAACTTTTTCCCCATAATGAAAAGGCATTTTTGTTTATTTTAATTGCATAACATTTGTGTGATTTGTTAAATTGGGTAACCTTTATCTGTCAATAGTGTTGAAGTGAAGATTACATATCCATCTGTCCAAATATGTATAAAAAAAAATTAAAGAGAACTTTCCAGGGGGTGTACTTACTTTTCACATGACTGTATATATACTGTCTGTCGGTAGAGCATGGCACTTACCATGCCAATGGTTTTTGAGTTCGATTCCCGCTGGGACATCCCATATGTATGCATGTGTGACTGTAAGTCACTTTGGATAAAAGGCATATATTATACTACTATTCCAACAACTATAGCATCTAGTTTCCTTTCCCATATTGTGCATTATATTATTATTAGTATTATTATACTATTACGTAGCACAACTTCGTCATCAAAACATGTTAACTCTGCTAGCGCCTGTTCTAACCACCTTAACCCAGGATCAGGGACCTGAGCAGGATAATCCTTCGTCTGGCTCCAGGCAGCTGTCTTTGTGCCATGCATCTTGGGCTGGGGTGTGGTGGGGTTTTGTAAGAGCTACCTATTAGACATGTCATAGAAACACCACCCCTTTCCTCTCTTTATGGCTATGCTCACCTCTTTTAAAGCTAGCTACTACATCCCCTTTTGGTTTATATTTCCCCAGCCCCATCCCTTAGTTTTTTAGCAAAACAGGTGGGGAGCCCTCTTTGTTATTGTTTCAATTAAGGATTCTAGCTTTAAGATAGCAATTAGCTATGCAGCGAACGTCTAACAATTTGAACTGCTACTTACCGTGGGTGAGGAAGCAAATGACCTGGTACTAGACCCTGCTCCTGTAGTTTGAACCTGCTTCCTTTCTTCCTCCCCTTGAAGCAATCACTGATCCAACAGTATTGGAGTGGTGAAAGCTATATAATGGAATACTTGCTTTCACCCATACTATCGGTTAAGATCTGTGAATACATGAAGAAAGATCATTTTGGGGTGGGTCTTTAAAAAGCTGTGGAATGTGTGAATAGATAAGGGAGAGAACTGAAGAGAAGACAGAGGGATTTTAGAGAAGGCGAAGTTTAATAATCCTATAGCCTATGTTTTATTATTGACGGCATTCCCTCTGTGCCATGCACATTCATCTCACTCATTACTGAATTCCTCCAGTACTATTATTATCGCGATAGTAATTAGGGCTGGGACGATACCGGTATCACAATAATAATAGTAATTAGGGCTGGGACGATACCAGTATCACAATAATAATAGTAATTAGAGCTGGGACGATACCGTTATCACAATAATAATAGTAATTAGGGCTGGGACGATACCAGTATCACGATAATAATAGTAATTAGGGATGGGACGATACCGGTATCACAATAATAATAGTAATTAGGGCTGGGACGATACCGGTATCACAATAATAATAGTAATTAGGGCTGGGACGATACCGGTATCACAATAATAATAGTAATTAGGGCTGGGACGATACCGGTATCACAATAATAATAGTAATTAGGGCTGGGACGATACCGGTATCACAATAATAATAGTAATTATAGAGGTAGATTAAAGAGTAACAAGCATGGGATCATGGGTTAATGTGTAATACGAATGTGGTTGATAGAGGTACACTACTGTTCAAAAGTTTGGGGTCACTTAGAAATGTCCTTGTTTTCCATGAAAACATACTTGAAATGAGTTGCAAAATGAATAGGAAATATAGTCAAGATATTGACAAGGTTATAAATAATGATTTTTAATTGAAAAAATAATTGTGTCCTTCAAACTTTGCTTTCGTCAAAGAATCCTCCATTTGCAGCAATTACAGCCTTGCAGACCTTTGGCATTCTAGTTGTCAATTTGTTGAGGTAATCTGAAGAGATTTCACCCCATGCTTCCTGAAGCACCTCCCACAAGTTTAATTGGCTTGTGGGCACTTCTTACGTACTATACGATCAAGCTGCTCCCACAACAGCTCAATAGGTTTGAGATCCGGGGACTGTGCTGGCCACCAGCTGACTGCTTCTTCCCTAAATAGTTCTTGCATAGTTTGGACCTGTGCTTTGGGTCATTGTCCTGTTGTAGGAGGAATTTGACTCCAATTAAGCGCCGTCCACAGGGTCTGGCATGGCGTTGCAAAATGGAGTGATAGCCTTCCTTCTTCAAGATCCCTTTTACCCTGTACAAATCTCCCACTTTACCACCACCAAAGTACCCCCAGACCATCGCATTGCCTCCACCATGCTTGGCAGATGGCGTCAAGCACTCCTCCAGCATCTTTTCATTTGATCTCACAAATGTTCTTCTTTGTGATCCGAACACCTCAAACTGTCTGTCCATAACGCTTTTTTCCAATCTTCCTCTGTCCAGTGTCTGTGTTCTTGTCTTTTTATTGGCCTTTCTGAGATATGGCTTTTTCTTTGCAACTCTGCCTAGAAGGCCAGCATCCCGGAGTCGCCTCTTCACTGTTGATGTTGAGACTGGTGTTTTGCGGGTACTATTTAATGAAGTTGCCAGTTGAGGACTTGTGAGGTGTCTGTTTCTCAAACTAGACACTAATGTACTTGTCCTCTTGCTCAGTTGTAGAAGGCCAGTTTTATTGCTTCTTTAATCAGTTTTCAGCTGTGCTAACATAATTGCAAAAGGGTTTTCTAATGATCAATTAGCTTTTTAAAATTATAAACTTAGCTAACACAACGTGATGGTTGCTGATAATGGGCCTCTGTACGCCTATGTAGATATTCCATTACAAATCAGCAGTTTCCAGCTACAATAGTCATTTACAAAATTAACAATGTCTACACTGTATTTCTGATAAATTTGATGTTATTTTAATGGACAAAAATTTCATTTTCTTTCAAAAACAAAGTAACCTCAAAAACAAAGTGCTTCAAACCAAAGCCAGTCCAGAACCAGCTAAGTAGACAAGTAACAGCAGATTGACCTATGGGTCAACGTTGATTAAGCAGGCTTATGGAGCGAACCAGTTAGCTCATATGTTTTGCCTCAGCCTGTTTTTGCTGTGTCAAGCGAAACAATTAACCAACCAACTCAAATTGTTACAGAGATGCAGTACCTTCCATCTGTTTCCTCCTCTTGCATGAGACTTCCTTACACGCTTTTTCACCACATAATGTTAGCCGGCAAAGTCAGTGTCTGTAGACGGATGTAGGCTTCTTACTATAGACCCATATACAGCTAGCTAGCTGTGTTGGCTGCCCTGTGCATTGAGTCACCAGTTTATTCTTCTTCACACACCGCCTAAGAGCACCTGAGCTTCCGGGAACACTATGCACATGTCAGTCCCAGCTGAGCCTCTCTTACAGTGGGATAAATGAGCTACTTAGCCCCCCCCCCCCCAATGCTTGCAAATAACCTGATTACCAATGACTGTAAAATTATGTAGCTACAAAATGCAACTGATGCTGACAGTCCTTTTTATATTGTTTTGGAATTTTGAATTCAGCTAGGCTCTACATTTAAAATGTTCCCCAATCAGCCCACACCAACCTCACTCTTCATAATTATGGAGCATGCCGTCTTAATTCCTCTGGCTGCTCGTTAAGCTCTGGAGGAGCAGGGTTGACCCACTTTACATGGGAGCCTATGGAACCCCTGGTGAACAGACAAGCCCCTCTCCTCTCACGCACCAGGAAGCTCTCTCTCCCGAGTCTCCAACCATAATATATTGTTTAGCAAACACTTTTATCCAAAGCGACGTATTCATGCGTGCATACTTTACGTACGGACGGTCCCGGGAATTGAACTCTACTATCCTGGCGTTGCAATCACCATGCTCTACTAACTGAGCTACAGAGGACCATGCTCTACTAACTGAGCTACAGAGGACCGTGTTCTACCAACTGAGCTACAGAGGACCAATCAGGTTTTTATAGAGGCTAAAATTGATTTTAGAGCCACATGCTAACTTTTTATATGAGTCTTATGCATTATAACCATTGATGCATTTATTTAGGCTTTCATAAGGGCCTTTTATGATAGTATGTTTTAAATGCCTAATGCCTGTATGTAAGGGTTGTTCAAAGGAGCTGTGGGCTGTTAGCCAGTCTTATCATGCGCTACTGTGGGGTGATAGAAGGTGCTATAAATTAATTCACTATGCATTATACACGGATGGTTCTGGTAGAGATGTTCTGCCTTTACTGTGGTCCACTCACTGAACAACAGAGGCTTTTAAATACCAATATATGTGCTTCACTTTGCAGGTTGATCACTGACACACAATCGGACACTGTTAGAATGTAAGATTTAATATTATTGTATGTGGGGAAGCTCCATGCTATAATGTTTAGACATCACTCTGACGTGTACAAAAATAATGAAAGTGTAATGAGCTTTGAAATTGGACCATGTAGATATTCAAACATTGACTACTCTGATCTTATTAGCAATGTATTAGTGATGAAGAATGGAGCTTCCATCATGTAGTCAGTACACACACACACGCTTCATGTCAAGCAGAGCTCTCACGCAGAGAAGCCAGCGATACAGTACACAATGTTAATTATCCATTTAAAACCCTGGCCCATTGGCAATGCTGAAGCACCACTGATTGAAAAGCCTCTCAGAGAGCCGTAATTGCCTCTTATCTTTTGGAGGTCACACTGTGTCCAGTATAACTAATCAATCTCTGGCCTCAGACCTGCTGTTAACCCCATAGAGCTCCATAAAATACCATTCTGAACATTTGGACCATTTACATAACCCACCGTGTCCTAAAAGAAATCAATAGCTGCTGATGGCGGATGGGTAAGTCTGCGTTGTTGCTAAGGAATGGCGAGGGTGAGCTGGCCGGTGGGTAAGTCTGCTCTGTTGCTAAGGAATGGTGACGGGGAGCTGGCCGGTGGGGTGGGTCAGATTGATTTAGTATCACGGCGCTCGCTTTTTTTTTTTTAATTATGGATCCTCAGTCCGACCGCTCGCCTCTGCTGCTCCCACATCTTGGGGTTGCAAAACTGCCGATGGCCAGTGCTCATGCAGTGATGAGGTTACCAGTAACGTTAACTTAAAGGAAAAAAACTGTTTGAAATAGCACTATCTGAACTCGTCCAATAATAAGAAAAGGTCATTTTGGTTGCAAAGAAATAATTCTTACGGCTTCAGTTCCTACTGATTGTGTGACGGGAAGCAATGCTTTGCTAACCAGGAACATGAGGCCGCTAGTTGTGTGTTGTGACATGTTTTCCATAATTAGCAACCCCCCACCAAACCTGCATTTAATTGTTAACCCTCTTAAGTGTTTCAATAGAAAACATAACAGAAAAACGTTAATCAGAAGGGGATTTATTACCCCCTCTCGGTTTCCTCCCCTCACCTCACCTCACCCTATCCATTTCATAGCCATGCAGGCGTTTGATGTGTACGTTTTCTGCCTGAAGAACAGAGGAATGTAGCAGGATTTAGGGGAGGCAATAGGGAGGTGGTAGGCTTTGAATTGGTCCAGTCGTTTAAATGTCACCAGGACAGCTCTGTGGGAGGTAGGGGTGAGGGAGGTCGGGCACTAGCTGCTGGCACTGTGTGTGTATCGTGTGTGTATCGTGTGTGTATCGTGTGTGTGTGTGTGTGTGTGTGTGTGTGTGTGTGTGTGTGTGTGTGTGTGTGTGTGTGTGTGTGTGTGTGTGTGTGTGTGTGAGAGCAGCATGGCTTAATTTCCATTTTTATTAACAATCCAGTTACCTCTGCCATGGAGAGAGATGGAAAGGGCCCGGCAGATCAATGTCATCGTGCCTCCAGCATTCCAAGGAGCCTGGCCGCAGTGTTAACCACTTCCTCCCCCCTCTTTACATAAACACTGCCCTCTCCCACCAATCAGTAGCCTGTATGGAGATTGGCAGGCCCATCAACACTGCACTCCAGACACGTACATTCACAGCCCCTGGAGACCGCATCATAACCTTTGGCTAACATAACCTTGAGCTAAATGGGCTACTTAACCAGACCTGTTAGCAGCAATGTCATATTCACAAATACCATTGGCTCCTTTAAAAATGGTAAGCTACTCTACTGTAAAAGACTTGTCAAACGAAAAACCTGACATTTCTAGTCAGAAATGGGTATTAAATGATGTTAGTGTGTTGTTTTTTTAAGCTGTTGACGAGGCTCAGAGAATGTGTTGATTGCTTCTCTAAAACACAGCTTGTTCAA
This sequence comes from Thymallus thymallus, assembly GCA_023634145.1. Classification (NCBI taxonomy): domain Eukaryota; kingdom Metazoa; phylum Chordata; class Actinopteri; order Salmoniformes; family Salmonidae; genus Thymallus; species Thymallus thymallus. Next base: position 18,586,620 of record CM042381.1, read on the forward strand.
GCTAAGAATGAAGTCTCAAACGTCATATTAGACAGCTCAGAGGAGATGAGTGTTGGAAGTAGAATATCCTGGGGTGTGACTGTCAGGAAAATACATTCCCCTGTGTCTGCTTATAACTGTCAAAATTCAAAAACCAGAATTCCATGTTCTCTAGGCTACTTCAGGTTGTCATTCTTCGGCACCAACAACATCTCGCCAACACAATGGGCCTCATTTATCAATCGCGAGCCACTTGTGCATAAATCGTCAGCAAGAGAGGCCTACATCTTTTGACGGACATTTCAATTACCCAAGTTTTCGTAGCTCAAACGGGGCAACCAAATGAATATAATGGATTTCAATAGAGAGTATGCATAGATACGGTACATTGAACATTGTTTAGCTAGCAGTGTAATGCTCCTACAGAACTCACATCATAGTGGGAACACAGAGGCACTGTATGGAGGACGGTTGCTAAGGTAACATGAACTGGGGCTGGTGTTGGATACAAAGCATTGACTCTTCTGTTTCTCCTCACCATTGGTGCATGTCATAACAACAGTGTAGTATATATCTATTTATATTTTCGTTATGGTAGTGGGGCAACGTACATATTCATCCCCATGTATGAAAAAAGTAATGTTATATATTTTTTTTTATTTAACTAGGCAAGTCAGTTAAGAACAAATTCTTATTTACAATGACGCCCTACACCGACCAAACTCAGACGACGCTGGGCCAATTGTGCGCCGCCCTATGGGACTCCCAATCACAGCCGGTTGTGATACAGTCTGGATTTGAACCAGGTTGTCTGTAGTGCAGCCTCTAGCACTGAGATGCAGTTTCTTAGACCACTGCGCCACTTGGGAGCCCTTATATATTAACCAAGATATAATTTAAATAATAACTACATAATGTTTCTCTTGTTATGTCTCTAGCTTACTCTCTCAATTTCACACACACGCACACAGATGTCTCACACACATACAGTGTGCATGGAGGTACTTTACTTCACTTTTCCCCAGAGATGAGCCTTGCTATTGAGCTGACCGTTAAACACTACTGTACACAGTCACATTGGAACAAAGCAATCTTTTGACCTTATGTCTGTACCACGTGTGTGTGTGTGTGTTTGAGTATATACTATATGTGTGTCTATATCAGAGAGCGGAAGAGAGAGAGCCCGAGAGAGCGCCCGCAGGGGTGTCAGTGAAGGTTTAAGATATTCAGCTTGCTGTCAACGCTGACACATTTCTCCCTCTGCTCCGCTGCACTGATATGCAAATGCAGCCTCTTCAGAATGCAGAACACTAGATCAGCATAAATGTATTCCCCCCTCTGCTCTCTCTCTCGCCATCTTTCTCTCTCTTCCCCCCTCTCCCCATCTCTCTCCCCCCTCAACCCCATCTCTCTCCCCCCTCAACCCCATCTCTCTCCCCCCTCAACCCCATCTCTCTCCACCTCTCCCCATCTCAAAACCCCTCTCCCCATCTCTCTCTCCCTCTCACCATCTCTCTCCCCATCTCTCTACCCCTCTCCCCATTGCTCTCCCCTCTCTTCTCTCTTTCTCCCTATGTCTCTCCTTTCTTCTCTCTCTCTGAGACTCTCTGTTTGGTCTCAGCTATTCTGTTCTTGATCTACACACACAGGAGCGTTCTGAAGGTTGTGTGTGTGCAAACGTGTGTCTGTTTGTACATGTGTACAGTGTGTATAACCCCTCTCCAATCCCCAATGATAGGACAGCCCCTTACCGCCAATGCCGAAACACAATTAGTATTTTCACCAAAGCCTCTGAAATAAGCTATCTCCCCAAAACACTGTGTCATCAGCAATCTAGTCCCGACATAACGTAATCTAAATGCCAATGTCTATCCCCAGTGATCCATTCAAAGCCCACAGTACATTTCCATTCTAATTAGATGTGGGCAGTCAACAGGCTTCTTTATAAGGACTCTTTTTTTTTTTTATAACGAGCGATATTCACTTTTTCAGAGTCCCTCAGTGGCTGTTAAAAAGAAGCTACGGTTGATATTGTGTCCCTTTGACATTGGGGCTGCAGGGGAACTAAGTAGCTGTTGAGAAACCCAGCGTAACCACACACGTACAGCTATAGCCTGTCGTGCTGTTTCTTTGGCCTCTATGTGGTGTACAGAGATGTGAAATATACATTACATAACGTCAATAGAAAGTTGTCCCTGCAGGACTTTAGCCTATTCTTTATGACCGGTTTATTAACACACACAGAAAAATATAAGAATCTTCATTGAATATTTGGCTTATTTTAATTTGTTCCAAAATGGTTTGGTCACTTGCAATTAGAAGAGGGTTGAATACCACACACCGTCTTGGTCCACCATGATGGGGCGTAATGTCATTCAAGCCACTTTCAAGGTATATCAATGCCTTAATATGACCACTCGTCAGTTTAGCTGATTCAATGATTTTCATAGCCGGGTCAATGTTTCTGAGGCATTTGACTACCTGAGCACACATGGGGATTTTAGCGACGGCACTTTGTGTTAATGACAGTGCCGTGATGGAAGCTAATGCGAAACGAATGAAATGTCTTCTGGACGCGTGCCCTTGCTGCAGCAGCATTGCTTTAGGAAGTTCACATCACACGACATTGGTGGTGACTCAAGCTGACTTTAGCATTAGCGCAAGTGCTATCCCTCTGTAGCTAACACACTGCATCGCTGCTGCACCAGTCGCTCTGGCTCTCACTGTAAGAGCCCAGGGTGATTGATAACCGGCTGGGGAGCCGGCTCCTTACTGGAATTACTCATGTACACAGGAGGAATCTTTTTCCCTCGGTTGGGGCACATTAGTATGGGCGACCCTTATCACTGTCACATTTTTCACTGGAAACCCCCAGTCAATGTTATGTGAGTAGGTTATAGAGTTATAAGACCAGAATGTGCTCCCTCCATCTCTCCCTCCTTTTCTCCCTCCATCTCTACCTCCATCTCTCCCTCCCTCTTTCCCCATTAAACATGTTCCATTCTGGGCATTCTGTTCATATTCGACCACTCTTCAGAAGACGATGGAAGTAGATTTTGGAAATGCTTCTTGATTATTAAAACCAACTAATTTGAACATGTTGCCTTGTCTGCCATTTTACTGGCCAATCTTGTGGAAGGAGGTGCTGTAAAGCAGGATTAATACAATGGTGAGGTCATAGAGGAAACATGGACACCACACATGGCAGCCAGACTGATTCCCTCCATTTTGGCTCATTCACTTCCATTGGATTTAGCTCCCCCATGTAGCAGGGTAAACCTCCAGGAGAATTGTTAATAACGATTCCACAAGCACTTTTCCAATTCTCTTTATCTCATTATTGGCTCACTTCCCCTCCCTCCAACCCACCACCCACTCCCCGGGCAAGGTGCGCGGCAGCAGGTGCGATCAGCGGAGCGTCAGCCCCTATTTGGGACAGCGGCGTAAACGTGCCGTCACCCTGCCTCTGAGTCGCTAGCTACACATGCTCTGTCATTAGCCCTAACCTGCCAGACACAGGCTGCCGCCCCGGTTAGCCTAGCCTTCCTAACCTGCCAGACACTTGCTGCCGCCCCGGTTAGCCTAGCCTTCCTAACCTGCCAGACACAGGCTGCCGCCTCGGTTAGCCTAGCCTTCCTAACCTGCCAGACACAGGCTGCCGCCCCGGTTAGCCTAGCCTTCCTAACCTGCCAGACACAGGCTGCCGCCTCGGTTAGCCTAGCCTTCCTAACCTGCCAGATACAGGCTGCCGCCCCGGTTAGCCTAGCCTTCCTAACCTGCCAGACACAGGCTGCCGCCTCGGTTAGCCTAGCCTTCCTAACCTGCCAGATACAGGCTGCCGCCCCGGTTAGCCTAGCCTTCCTAACCTGCCAGACACAGGCTGCCGCCTCGGTTAGCCTAGCCTTCCTAACCTGCCAGACACAGGCTGCCGCCCCGGTTAGCCTAGCCTTCCTAACCTGCCAGACACAGGCTGCCGACCCGGTTAGCCTAGCCTGTTCTGTGCGTGACTAAAGCAGCGCTGCAGCAACAGCAGCATTGGAAATCACTCAGCCATTTCAGCCCCTCTGTGTCTGTGAAAAAAGCTTCAGGGGGAGAATGGAGAGAGGGAGGGAGGGAGAGAGAGAGACTCCAAGGGGAAGCTGCCTGCCTTCAAAACAGCAAGTCAAGTCAGTCTCTCACACAGCAGTACAACCTCCACTTGTAAATCTAGCAGCTAGGGCTGAGGAAGGGAATGTAAATGAGGTGTGACTAACACCGGGATGAGGATCCAGGCAGGTTTGCTGTCTTTCCCCTCTCTCCTGCTGAATGATGTGTACACATCCACTTGGTTGCAGTAGTCAGTATAGAGCCAGGAGATGTAGTCTAGGTCTGGCATGGAGGGATTCTCTTGAGGCACGCTAAGTACGAGCTCTATTTGAAAAACAGAAACAAAATGGATGCCATAGTGGTGTCCCCATGCCTTGGCTTTAGGCCCTGTCTACACATAGATTTATACCCTGGGTATTCTCATGCCCGGTTGTATTCTCAAGCAACATTAAAATACAGACTATTTGTTTATGCGTTCGTATGCTTTTACTCTCCTCATCCTCATCACAATCCTCCTCTGTTGGTGTGGAGTAAATGCCCGTAGTCTGAGTGTATCAAGCTTTGGTTATATGTGCATAGCAATCATGAATCACCTTAGTGAATAGGGATTATCATTCTCCAATAGAAGGTATGAATACAAAGAGCTCCCTAGCTAAATCATTGATATCCATTATTCCTTGTTTACGTCTGTAACTATTCCATTGTTCCTCTCTTAATAAAGTGCTGCCTTTCAGTGTTTATGGTCATCTCAAGGCCATTGTATTTAATTGGTGCGGTTGTCAATGGTCCTTCATTTACAGTGTAGTAATATACAGACGGACCTCTTGGGTTCTAAGGCTGGATGTGAACGTTTATCAAAAACATCTTGGGCTCTTTCCCATCGGGCTGTAATGAGAACAGTGTGTGTATAGTATGGGGTCAGAATAGTAGTGTGGAGGTGTGAAGTGTGGCCACATATCAACTGGATAGGTGTGTGTGTTGGGGGGGGGGCGGTTCTTCTATCCTTTTGGGGATCTAAAATCCCCCAAAGTCCCTACAAGCATAGTAAATCAAGGAAAATTATCCCTCGTGGGGACATTTCCATTATTTCCTGTTTTAAGCTTAGGGGTTAGTTTTAGGGTTACGTTTAGGTTACGGGTTAGGTTTAGATAAAAATAGGATTTTAAATGGAAATGAATTTTAGGTCCCTGTGAGGATAGAATAACATAATGTGTGTGTGTGTGTGTGTGCGTTCGCTCAAATAGGGATGTATTTTACAGGCTTGATGATGGAGCGCTAGCCCTTTGCAGACACGCTGCTCATATTATTGGGCACCCTCCCCAGCTGTAGTGTGTGGGTAATAAACCTCTCTACAGCAGCCCCCAAACAGACCAGCAATCAATGGGAAATTATCTCAGTCGATTGATGTGACAGCCTCTCTCTTTCTCTCGCTCGCTCGCTCTCTCTCTCGCTCTCTCTTCTCCCCATCTCACGCTTTCAGCATCCACACTGAAATGCTGTGGCTCAGCAGCCCACTCAGCAGCCCCTCCAGCCATTAAAAGAGAGGAACTAGACTGAGCTGGCATTAGCACTTCCCAGACATAATCAGCCGAGCTGGCCAAACACTAACTCTTCATTACGCACTTGACAAGTGAACTATCAGCTTGCCATGTCTGGCTTGTTGTTGTTTAGCTCAGACGGTTTCATGGTAAATCGTTTAGTGGGGAAATACTAGTTGATTTTATGTTGAGGTAAAGAAGCAGTCTGAATAGTATTCTTGATTTGGGATGATTTGAAACAACACTGAATGGAATAGCGATGAAACTAGTGTACATGTTCTGTTAAAACCAGTCACCGGGTTTGGATTAGCCTACGCAAGAATTCTGCAAGAATTCATGTTTGATGTACAGTATGTACACGACTTTTGGAAAATGTTATTTTTACTCAGCCCAGAAACACAGTCCTCTGTGTGGTGCAGGGCATTGGTTTGTGACAAACATTCCCAAGCATTCAAAATTCTCACTTGGGCAACCACTATTTTTAGCTAGCTGCCAGAATCCAGAAGCACTCCCTTTGCTGTGGAGATTTGGCTCCAGGCATAACACACTGTCAGTATTTGAGGCAAGTTTTGGAAATGGTGAGCAAACAGTACTTCAAATGTTTTTGATTTTAGTCATTTAGCAGACGCTCTTATCCAGAGCGACTTACAGTTAGTGCATACTGTTCATACTTTTTTATTACTGCTCCCACTTGTGAATCGAACCCACTACCCTGGCGTTGCAAGCGCCATGCTCTACCATCTGAGCTACACGGGACTACTTCTCCCTAACCCCCTGATTACACAGCCACTACTAGGGCATAGAGTTGAGCTCTAATGTGACGAGACAGACAGATAGAAAAACAAAAGTGACAACCCCTGCTGCGTGTTACACACACACATCATGTCTGTCCTACCTCAGCCCCTTGGAAAACCAACATCAGCGCTAACTGTCTGAATAGTATGCTCCGCAGTGCTAGCTGTGTTTAGTTGTTAACTGCTGCTTCCACACAGATTATCTGACCTAAAATGGGTTGTACTAGGCAGGGATTGCTTGAGCGGCCTATGTGGTGTGAATGACCTCTGTTGGGGGGGAATAGAGATGCTAATTTTGGCACTAGCTAGTAACGTTTTGCAAGGGCTTTGAGAATAAACATGGTAGGGTTGTGTTAAATGTAGAGCCAGGTGACTGGTTGAATAAAACATAAATGGATGGGCTATTTTGTTGCTAAACTCCCAGATGGCTTCGATACGGCAATTAATAAGTACTGCTGAGAAATAGCAATGCTAACAGCAACACAAATGCTTATTCAAGACTTGCATGTCACCAGAGGACCTACAAAGCAGTGATCAGCGTACAGCCAGCTCTTGATACCGGTTGTGCTGTGCCACTTTAATATCCACAGAGCTTTCTAGGTCAAACAGCCACTGCTACATTTACTTATCCAGAGCAATTAGGGTAGTGCCTTGCTCAAGGGCACATTGTTTACCTAGTTGGCTCTGGGATTCGAACCAGCAACAGTTTGGTTACTGACTCAACGTTACTGACCCTGGCTGCTAGCCTGCCATTGCAGATTAACTTGAGAGTTTTCTGCACAACGTGCCATCTGCAGCTGGCCCAGGGTTGGCTTTCAACTGCTTAGCTTGTTTGGGTTAACAAGCTAACTAGTTATCCTCGCTTAACCTGCTATTACATGATATCATGACTAGGCTGCTTTCTTTATTGGTGCCAAAGTCTTCGCTGTTCAAATAATCCAGTCATACACCTAGGCCTATTTCAACATACTGCTGTTTTGTACAGTCTATCCTTGCCAGCAGCAGTCATATTGAGCCCTGTGCATCACCCATAGAGGAACGTCTGCTTAGAGAGAGATTCTAGTGGAGAACTGTAACTTGAAATGGTTGGGTAGGATGAGAAAAGGCTGATACTCACTACTCAGATATACTTCAGAAAAGCAATCAGACTCATGTTTCAATGGAGAAAAGGGACAGGATCTGCCAGACATGTGTCAAAGACCTGTGGAAAGCTTCTATTAGGCTCTTATCTCCTCCATTGCAGGCTATGAGGCATGTCAGTGTATGTATGGGGATTTTCTTTGCCACTTTGACTGGTCCATAAAGCCTGTTAGGAAGTCAGACAGTGGTCTAAAGTTGGGTTAACACTGTGTTCTGTATATATGGTCCTTTAAATGTAATATGTTGCTACACTCAACTACTAGGCTAATTCAATAGTAACCTAGTGCCCTGTGAGGACACTTTTCAAATATTTAACAGTTTTTATTGATTTTCCACTGCAAAGGAATTGATCCCCACTCTGATAACTATCCCGTATACAGTATATTCTTCAAAGTAAACAACATTGTATAGGAATGGTTCTGTCCAAATGACCACTATAAGCAGTGTCTTATTAGACCTAATTATAAGTCTGGTGTACTGTAGCCTTAGCCTATACGTTCCTACATCTATATTTCAAAGACCTGACTAGACTAGATGTACCCAGAACAAAACACTGTGGGCTAGTCTGTGGTAGCAGCAGGATAAACAGCCTCGCTGGCCTTTTCCCTCATATCAGCTCCCCCCTATCTGCCCCGGATGCCTCTAATCAGCAGGCCTTGAGCTCTCCGAAAGGTCACTCTGTCCCTTTGATGGTGTTTTGATTCATTCCTTCCTCCCTCTCTTCACTCTCTCCTCCTCCCTCTCTTCCCTCTCTCCTCCCCCCTCCCTTCCTCTCTGCTTTCCCCCTTTCACAGTCAAGCTGGAGAGTCAATATCACAGGGGTGCGAAGAAGGGACTGGTATCGTCGGCGGCCTTGTGACGTTGGCGAGAGAGAGCGAGAAAGCAAAGAGAGAGAGTGTGGACCAGCTGGAGGAGAGGCGGCGGTTGACGTTGGCCAAAGGGGACGAGAACTTCCATAGTGGGTAATATTCTGACTACTGTGTTTTATCAAGAGTTCCAGCTTACAATAAATATGGACACACTGGCTACACATGGCATACTCTTATGTCATCCTCTGAAGGGATTTACAGTTTAAGGACTGTGACTAAGCAGACATTCACCACACGGGAAGGTTATTACCCAAGTTCTCTACGTTCTATACTGTGTACTTGAACAGTTGTATTTTCTGCAATAAACATTGTTGAAATGAATTTCTGTCTTTTATTTTTAATTTATATAATGACCACAGATGGGTTGGTTGTTAAGCAACAAAACCGAGGCATGCACATCTGTGGGGCAAAACAGACAGGTATGCCATAGATTGTTGACAGCATGTAAGCTACAGTATATTTAGTCTCCAATGTTTATTGAAAACATAAATAGATTTGCATAATGAACACTTGTTGTCTCTCAAATACATTGTTTACAGTTGTTGGTTAGCTAGCTAGCACATTTTTTGCCATATTAGCATAGACATGAAATCAGTCAAAACACCTTGATGAAACGAGCCATTTAAGATTCCCCACATGGTCAGTTTCTTGTCATTCCTGCTAGCTATCTGGCCATCCAGAATCAAAACAACATGCTGACTTCTGCCTCATGGATCGTTTTCGTGACGTTGAATGAATGAATCTAAAAGAAATGTCAACCATAGCATCAAACTTGCTCTCTTGTCCTATCAGTCATGCTCTTGTTCACTCACTCAACCATCACCACACATTTTTTTGTACATTTGTGAAATATAACTCTTTTCAGAAGAAAACGTTGCATCTGTCCTAATTCGCCATTCAGATGTAATGGGGCAGTGGGAATTCCGTGGTGACTGAAGGACCAATTGGCCACGAACGATTTAAGTTCCTGTTTTCTTTCCATTATTTAGCTGTCAAAAGCAGGCCTCTTGGAGTCATGTTAGGCTGGCCCTCGGTGGGATTGAGTGTCCTCTTGGTGACAGGAGCATCTTTACCTCAATAGGAAATAAACAAGGGTGCCAAACGAGGATCATGACTCCACACAGAGGCCCAGTCAGTGAAAGCCAGCAGCGCTGGAGCCCATGAAATTTGTCTTATTTAGCCCGATTTGCACCGTTCTCACCTTCAAGAAGTCATACAATTTTCATTTTCTTCAAAGAGTGTGCTGTTTTTGTGTTGATCCATAGTAATTATGTGCTTCTGTGTTTTAACCACTTTTGCTCAGCGTTATGGTTATTTCCATCAAGATGTTTTGTTTGAGTGGTTGTTTGACTAAGCCGTTTCTTGCCCGAGGGGGTTCTTTGCCATGAATAACCTCACACACAACCATTGCAAGTTGTAGTGTGTTTGCGTTTCCATGCCTAACATTGTAATTCGCCATTGATTAGCCTAGATTTTCTCTTGTTTGAGTTGCAGATTAAGCCACAGCCCTCCCATAGACAGCGTTCAGCATGAGCCTACCTAATTGCACCAATCCTCTCAGTCGTCTTTGCCACCCAGAGAGCGTAAGAGCTCTCCTTTGTAAAAGTTCCCACCCATAAGGGTGTACAAGAATTCTCCAAATTTCAGTCTCACTGAATCAATGATGACAGCTACTTGCCCTGTGGGTGGCCTTTTTTCCTTCCCCTACCAAATCAGGGCTTTCACTGGATAAGAACAGACACCCGGTTCACACAAACACAAGCCCTGTTTGTGTTATTCCGACATTCAAACATTTGCAATGTCACTAAGCATGTTTAAATAAACACGACTTGGATCACTCACGGCGTTCCTCATGTGCAAAATGAGAGCGAGATCTAATGATGTTAACAAAGGGTCCAGTGTGAGACATTATAATGAGAAAGGGCCCGGTCCTCTGCTCTCTGAAAGGAGAATGAACTCTAATAGGATGGAATGTGAGCAGCAGCGGCTTTTCCTGTTCTCTTCCTGTGCTCAGTCACGCCAGCTTCCTAGCAGCAGTTTTCCCCTCTCTCCCCTACCCGAAGCTGTTGCTAGTGAAACTACTCCACATGTCCACCCCTCTGTTATCCACTTCCCTGAATGGGAGAGGAGAGACACATGACTGTACCTGAGGCTATGGATAAGAGGGGCTACACCCAGGCCTCTCATGAGCTAAAAACACCCAGTGACCACCTGCTTTATAGTGGAGGTTCCAATTCCTATTAAATTATTTTCATTTCAGGAAATGGACTAATATGCAATAAGTAGCAACAAAAATTCCATATTGGTATTTTTCTATTATATTCACTTGAATGTCCAATTGAATCTCTGAGTTTGAATGAAATGAGATCAAATGAAATGTAATTAATTGGGGTGGCCTCTAGTAGGGATAGCAGCAGGGCTTTTGTGTTGTTGGCCGAAGGTTGATTGGAAAGGGGATTGTGGGAAATCCCTCCCCCCTAGGCTTGAATGAGGAATTGGAGGAGGCGGCTGGGGAACAATGCAACACAGGAACGGCTTGTGGCGCATCATCCATTACTCTGTCGTAAACCGCCCCTCCTATTTTGGAACAATGTACCATCATTTAAAATTCTTCATCGTCTTAAAAATGCAGATGGCTGAGAATGGTATTTTGAATCACCTTGAAATTGGCTGAAATTTGTTCTCAAGCTGCAAACGTCTAAACAAACCTAAGATGCCTGCTTCATTTTCTTAAACGTGTTCACCACTTGTGAAGCCAACCACAGATTCAGTCAGTTACTGCCTGCTCTCAGTCTCATCCAATCCCTCCTCCCAAGGTCTTGTGTGTGGAATGCATCATTTCCTCATCACACCCTTGATTGCCTGTGTGTTCGGCATGCCACGGATTCCTTGATGTAAGACTGGCTGATAAAACTTAAGTAGAGCAGAAGTCCTGTCTGCAGCCGTGGCCTGCCAGCTCCAGTGTTCATCTGCCCAGCCCACATTGTGGCTCATGGCTCGTCGGCTTCGGTTAGTCAGGAGGTCGCAGGCAGGCCCAGTAAGAGGAAGTGAAGCACATTAACTTTTGAACAAACTGCCTGGCTGGCTCCCTAAAGGCAAGTCGTGTGTAAGATGGAGAGGGAGAATTTTTTATATGAAGTTCTAATGTTATGGAGAACGCAGCTGTAGAGCCGACCTGATTGTTCTCCAGGGCGGGCTTGAGCTAGGCACCGTCCATGGCAGATACTCAGATCTATAAATCAGCCAAACCTCCAAACAACAGGGCATATAGACGTACTTGCCAGGCAAAGATAAGTGAATTTGTGCAGCTTCTGGCTCAAACCAACCCTAGTGAACAACTCCTCCGGCTCCACATGATCATGGGTATTTGGTTTCAGAGCATCCGACAGCTGTGCAGATGAATTGATCTATACCTTATGGACGTGTCCATTACAAATTGGTTTTATCGTCAGGCAATTCAACTGGCCCAATTTGTCTTGGGCCCTTTTGACCTGACCAACTCAGATAATAGCTGCCAGAATTGTCAAATTCTATGGGGAATACTCAAAATGGTACAGGCATAGTATCCTCTTGACACGCATGGAATAGTCAAAGCAGACCTTGTTTACCTGACTATTAATATCAACCACTTGCAGAGATACAAAGCAGATATGCAGGCTATACTATATGAACTCCAACGCCATTATCATACCTGGACATTTCTACTCTCCATACTAAGCTTCCTCCTGGGACTTTTTACAGAGCTTTTCAGAACTGTATTTAATTACTGTCGGCTGAAGAGACGTCTGTCCAGACGAGTCACTCCAATTTGGGACCAAATCTGTCATCAGAACTAAATCGGGTCACATGGGTTGGTCTAACGAACAGCCAGGCTCTCGGTAAGCACTGCGAAGCAAAGAACCGTAGCGATCCATCTTCTAAGCCTTAAGGATGGGTTTTTAGTCAAATATGTATTATACCCTATATATTTATAGGAGACTATCTATCAGCATATCATCGCAACATGATGGGAAAGCAGTGTACTGCGGTTGTTTACTGCAGGAGCTAGAGACCGTAGTTTTCTCATTCATTTCCTTGACCTCAAAATTGGGATGGAATGATAGAAAGCATAATTGGTGCAATTTGCCAGGGGAGAGAGAGAAGGAGAGAAAGAGCCACAGCGGCGGAGGATAGGAAACACCCTGCCATCTCCATCTCAAAACTGTAGTCAACGTCTTCTGAAGTGTTTTTAGACACCTGTCAGGGAGATCAAATTGAATACACAGTTGTCTCCTCATGACTGTACTGGAAACAATGTATGGTGGTTGTTGTGACAAAATGCCCTTGCCTGCCTGCCTCATTGTTTCTGCATTTTCACTCTTGGATTAATGTGTAGTTTTTCCATCCATGTTAGACACATCGTGACCGAGGTAACTCTGAGCCCTCCATTATAGTACTTTAATGTGGTCAGGACAGGAGTAATTGTTGTTTGGTTAGAGACACACTCAATGCCTTTTTAGACAGCAACCACAGAGAGAACATCCTGTAATCAGATACAGTGGTGCAGGCAGTCTCAACTGACATTAAGTACATGTAAAGTATATCACCAAGAAATGCTGATGGCCTATCCTATCTGGAACACCTTGTTCCAAGGTTGGGGTCAATTCCATTTCAACCAAACTAATTCAATTTTTTTTTTAAATTATCATTGAAAAGCATTGGAGAGTATTGGAATTTTAGTGAAGTTCCTGAATTGACTGGAATTGAAATGGAATTGTCCCGAACCCTGCCTTGTTCATCTTTAGTGTATGCTGATCCCATGCTTGTTACTCTTTAATCTACCTCTATCAACCTTATTCATATTAACTTCTCCTTTGCAAAACTGAATTGAAGCCATAATCTATCCTTTCTTTATTCTTTCTTAATTCATTCATGTTTATCAACCATCCCATTGTTGTTACATCAGTGTTATGACATCAGTGTTGTGGACAAAACAACCAAAAAATCACTGTTTGCTCAAATTATTCATAAAAACACAGTGTTACAACAATGCCTAAATTAAAAGTGTTTATCATTCCTGGGTGAGCTTTGAGGCTCACCGTGTCTCTTTAATGTGGTAATGGAAGATCATACTCCACAAATCAAACCGGTGTTATTCCAAATGACTGATTGATTTGCCATTTTTCAGCAAGGGAAAAAATATTACATTGTCGACACAGCTTGTTCATTTGGGTTCTGGCTGGCACGTCAGGCAGACAGACAGAGAGGGGCCTGGTCTAATGCCTGCGACTTGAAGGGCGAGTCATCAGTGATCTCTCTCTCTCCACTGTGCTTATTCACTGACTGTTATTTATCTTTCCAATGGAGACTGGCTGCTCCTTGGGGGAGGATGAGTGTGCCTGCCAGCGGGGAATGCATGGGAAGATGGAGGACGGTGGCTGACTGCTGCTTTGGCTCTGTGTGAAAATGAGCCCATTAATTCAGTTTCCCCCCAGGCCTCCCTGTGCCTGTTGTCTCTGTTTGTTAGTGAGATGATTCCTTCTGTCACGTCAAAGGGAACATTATCATATTCTTGTTGCCGGGGAAACCGTGCAGCAGCCAGAGAGAGGGCGAGGATCTCTTTAAGCCGTTTGAAGCGGGTAAACATGAAAGGTTATCTGTGGCACTTTATGAGAAATGGCAACATGACAGACACATTTTTTCCTTGTCTCCTTCCTGTACTGTAATTCTTCTCCTGCTTGCTTCCTAAAATGATACAACATAAAATATCTTGGTTGAGATGTAAGTCTTTCTAAACAATGGAATTTAGGTACTGTGAGTGAATCTTGTGAGGGCTTCAGACAGATCATTCCATCAAAGTTATTAGGCTTACATAAAATCTCCAACTGACCTGCACTTTGCTTTGCTTCACCTCACTGAAATTACTTCCTGTTTTAATTGTTGCGTAAATACCTTGCTGTGTGCAATCAAAATCATCAACCCTGCAGTGAATACTCTTGCGGATTCAATCCAGTTAACACCACACTACCAGAGAGGTCCTAGACATAAATGAAGAGCCACACTGACCTGGTCCAGGAACGGCTCCTAGGCACTTCTGAAGAGTGTTGAATAAGTATAAGTAATTTACCCCTACTTACATGTACAAATTACCTCGAATAACCTATAACCCAGCACATTGACTCGGTACCGGTACCCCCTGTATATAGCCTCATTACTAACCTGTACCCCCGCACATTGACTCGGTACCGGTACCCCCTGTATATAGCCTTATTACTAACCTGTATCCCAGCACATTGACTCGGTACCGGTACCCCCTGTATATAGCCTTATTACTAACCTGTATCCCAGCACATTGACTCGGTACCGGTACCCCCTGTATATAGCCTTATTACTAACCTGTATCCCAGCACATTGACTCGGTACCGGTACCCCCTGTATATAGCCTCATTACTAACCTGTACCCCCGCACATTGACTCAGTACCGGTACCCCCTGTATATAGCCTCATTACTAACCTGTACCCCCGCACATTGACTCGGTACCCCCTGCATATATCCTCATTACTAACCTGTACCCCATCACATTGACTCAGTACGGGTACCCCCTGTATATAGCCTCATTACTAACCTGTACCCCAGCACATTGACTCTGTACCGGTACTCCTTGTATATAGCCTTATTACTAACCTGTATCCCAGCACATTGACTCGGTACCGGTACCCCCTGTATATAGCCTTATTACTAACCTGTATCCCAGCACATTGACTCGGTACCGGTACCCCCTGTATATAGCCTCATTACTAACCTGTACCCCCGCACATTGACTCGGTACCGGTACCCCCTGTATATAGCCTCATTACTAACCTGTACCCCCGCACATTGACTCGGTACCCCCTGCATATATCCTCATTACTAACCTGTACCCCAGCACATTGACTCAGTACGGGTACCCCCTGTATATAGCTTCATTACTAACCTGTACCCCAGCACATTGACTCTGTACCGGTACTCCCTGTATATAGCCTTATTACTAACCTGTATCCCAGCACATTGACTCGGTACCGGTACCCCCTATATATAGCCTTATTACTAACCTGTATCCCAGCACATTGACTCGGTACCGGTAACCCCTGTATATAGCCTCATTACTAACCTGTATCCCAGCACATTGACTCGGTACCGGTACCCCCTGTATATAGCCTTATTACTAACCTGTATCCCAGCACATTGACTCGGTACCGGTACCCCCTGTATATAGCCTTATTACTAACCTGTATCCCAGCACATTGACTCGGTACCGGTACCCCCTGTATATAGCCTTATTACTAACCTGTATCCCAGCACATTGACTCGGTACCGGTACCCCCTGTATATAGCCTCATTACTAACCTGTACCCCCGCACATTGACTCAGTACCGGTACCCCCTGTATATAGCCTCATTACTAACCTGTACCCCCGCACATTGACTCGGTACCCCCTGCATATATCCTCATTACTAACCTGTACCCCATCACATTGACTCAGTACGGGTACCCCCTGTATATAGCCTCATTACTAACCTGTACCCCAGCACATTGACTCTGTACCGGTACTCCTTGTATATAGCCTTATTACTAACCTGTATCCCAGCACATTGACTCGGTACCGGTACCCCCTGTATATAGCCTTATTACTAACCTGTATCCCAGCACATTGACTCGGTACCGGTACCCCCTGTATATAGCCTCATTACTAACCTGTACCCCCGCACATTGACTCGGTACCGGTACCCCCTGTATATAGCCTCATTACTAACCTGTATCCCAGCACATTGACTCGGTACCGGTACCCCCTGTATATAGCCTCATTATTGTTATTTTGTGTAATTTAGTAAATATTTTCTTAACTCTATTTTCTTTAAACTACATTGTTGGTTAAGGGCTTGTAAGTAAACATTTCACGGTAAGGTCTACACCTGTTGATATAAGCAACATGGGGAACATTAATTCCAGAGAAATTATGTGGAGCTACTATACTGCTTATACTTTAGTTAATATCAGTGGAGGCTGCTGAGGGGAGGACGGCTCAAAATAATGGCCGGAATGGAGTTAATGGAATGGTATCAAGCACTTTTTTTTGTTTTTGTTTTCATGTGTTCGATACCATTCCAGCCATTATTATGAGCCATCCTCCCCTCAGCAGCCTCCACTTTTTATCTATCCAATTAATTTAGATATACAAAGTGCCTACAGAGTAGGGGTTGTTTCTGGACTGGGTCCATTTAAAGACAATAAAGAACAGAACAACTCAAGAGACAAGACATAACAGTATTGCTGGTAATATCCGTCTCTCGTTAAATTTTTACCCCAATAAAATACTTCCTCTCATCTCCTCAAAACCAATAGCTGACAGATATATTCTACCCTGAAATATATATACAGTGGAGAGAACAAGTATTTGATACACTGCCGATTTTGCAGGTTTTCCTAGTTACAAAGCATGTAGAGGTCTGTAATTTTTATCATAGGTACACTTCAACTGTGAGAGACGGAATCTAAAACAAAAATCCAGAAAATCACATTGTATGATTTTTAAATAATTCATTTGCATTTTATTGCATGACATAAGTATTTGATCACTTACCAACCAGTAAGAATTCCGTCTCTCACAGACCTGTTAGTTTTTCTTTAAGAAGCCCTCCTGTTCTCCACTCATTACCTGTATTAACTGCACCTGTTTGAACTCGTTACCTGTATAAAAGACACCTGTCCACACACTCAATCAAACAGACTCCAACCTCTCCACAATGGCCAAGACCAGAGAGCTGTGTAAGTACATCAGGGATAAAATTGTAGACCTGCACAAGGCTGGGATGGGCTACAGGACAATAGGCAAGCAGCTTGGTGAGAAGGCAACAACTGTTGGCGCAATTATTAGAAAATGGAAGAAGTTCAAGATGACGGTCAATCTCCCTCGGTCTGGGGCACCATGCAAGATCTCACCTCGTGGGGCATCAATGATCATGAGGAAGGTGAGGGATCAACCCAGAACTACACGGCAGGACCTGGTCAATGACCTGAAGAGAGCTGGGACCACAGTCTCAAAGAAAACCATTAGTAACACACTACGCCGTCATGGATTAAAATCCTGCAGCGCACGCAAGGTCCCCCTGCTCAAGCCAGCGCATGTCCAGGCCTGTCTGAAGTTTGCCAATGACCATCTGGATGATCCAGAGGAGGAATGGGAGAAGGTCATGTGGTCTGATGAGACAAAAATAGAGCTTTTTGGTCTAAACTCCACTCGCCGTGTTTGGAGGAAGAAGAAGGATGAGTACAACCCCAAGAACACCATCCCAACCGTGAAGCATGGAGGTGGAAACATCATTCTTTGGGGATGCTTTTCTGCAAAGGGGACAGGACGACTGCACCGTATTGAGGGGAGGATGGATGGGGCCATGTATCGCGAGATCTTGGCCAACAACCTCCTTCCCTCAGTAAGAGCATTGAAGATGGGTCGTGGCTGGGTCTTCCAGCATGACAACGACCCGAAACACACAGCCAGGGCAATTAAGGAGTGGCTCCGTAAGAAGCATCTCAAGGTCCTGGAGTGGCCTAGCCAGTCTCCAGACCTGAACCCAATAGAAAATCTTTGGAGGGAGCTGAAAGTCTGTATCGCCCAGCGACAGCCCCGAAACCTGAAGGATCTGGAGAAGGTCTGTATGGAGGAGTGGGCCAAAATCTCTGCTGCAGTGTGTGAAAACCTGGTCAAGAACTACAGGAAACGTATGCTCTCTGTAATTGCAAACAAAGGTTTCTGTACCAAATATTAAGTTCTGTTTTTCTGATGTATCAAATACTTATGTCATGCAATAAAATGCAAATTAATTACTTAAAAATCATACAATGTGATTTTCTGGATTTTTGTTTTAGATTCCGTCTCTCACAGTTGAAGTGTACCTATGATAAAAATTACAGACTTCTACATGCTTTGTAAGTAGGAAAACCTGCAAAATCGGCAGTGTATGAAATACTTGTTCTCCCCACTGTATATATATATTTAAATGTAACCTTTATTTAACTAGGCAAGTCAGTTAAGAACAAATTCTTATTTACGATGACGCCTACACCGGCCAAACCTGGATGACGCTGGGCCAATTGTGCGCCACCCGAATCACGGCCGATTGTGATACAGTCTGGATATGTTATGGCATCCACATGGAAATGTACATGGTGTCAAATAATTGTTTTTTATTATCCCTAGTTGAAGGAGGCACTCTATAAAATACAATTTCCTTCAAATAGTTCATGCATGTTTTATTACATGTTATTATGTTAGGCATGTTTAGTAAAATGTTGTGAAAAATTGTCTCAGTGCAGGAGGACACATAATTAATTTATCAAGCCAATGTTTTTTAGCCATATAGTTTATGTATTATGAATGTATTGTATAGAGATGCGTGCTGATGTCATGACACTTTAGCAAACATTTGGTCAAAACAACAATATAATCCATTCAAATTCCAGTTCTGTCTCTTTTTACTCAAGCGCACCCCTCCTGCCAGATAGTTCAATCCGAGTGGAGCATTTGTCCTGGATTTCCTAACAACTCGTTCTGCTAGTTGGTGACATTGTATCAATTCTCCAGCATTGGAGGGTACGAACAACCAACAAAAAACAGAGACGGAGGAATTAACCTGGGACTGAAATCTGTTCAATGTTGGATTTCCTGTACAGGGGACCAAGGGGAACTATTAAATCATTGAATGGTTTGAGATTTAACCTAAAAATGCCCGCCCGAGACGGTATTTTCGATTTGGAACGGGATCTCAAAGTGTGATGGCAGCAGTCCAGTGAATTGCTGGCCTCTTCTTTCCCTTGCCGTTGGATTTCTTGGGGAGTGCATTGGTCTGGTTATTTTGACAAGACTTTGTTGTCATTCTCGTCAATTACTTTTTACTCTTTCTATCTATGGAGTGTACGTAATCCGTCGTTGTACTGGGGTTTGCACGCGGGGTAAGTGTCGTCTCAATATAATTATCTTGTATTTTGATATTTGGTGGTTACTGAGGGAGACTGCTAGCCAGCTAGCAATGAAGCTAGCTAACGTTAGCTAACTAGTTGTGCCCTGAGAGCTCATTGTTTGAGACCTAACTAACTAGAAATAAGTTTGTCACAGAAAACAACGTCATTTGACATAGATACCGTTCAAATGCTAGCTACGAAATTAAGGAACTCGCTAACCAATATTTATTTTCGAAGAAGCCCCTTTGCCACGAACACAGAACAACACTATTCTGAATCTGGATATCAGATCGTGCAGCTAGAAGCATAGCTAGTTAGCAAGTTACCTTGACACGCTTATTTCACAATACGCGACAGGGTAATAACAACAGTCTTTGGTACTTAACTAACTAGCCATATTGGCATTATTTACATTTATAAACTGTGAGGTGATTGGGTTTCATATTTTGGTTCTATGCTAACCAGTAGCCTAATGTCAACTCGAGCAAAGATGTCAGGGCTGAGATTAACACCTCATGTACGCTGTGACATTATTTGATTGCTCAACCACATGCATTACAGGGATTGCCTGGAGTGGAGCTTGTCGGTCAACAGAACATTGCATACCAATGCTCTCCCTGGTTCTGTATGTGTAAGCTTACTTGCTATACACCGTATTCAAATCTCATACCATTTCCCAATCTCAAGCATATCTGCTATTATTACAGTAAATACCACATGCCAGAGACTCTACCAGATGGTTTAGCAAGTTGGTTTGGACATGGCTGTGGGTTTCAGCAGCCAAATGCTGGTATAGGCTCGGTTTGGAGAACGCTCACTGTCTAGTAAAATTATGAAAGTACAATGTCAACAACATGGTATGAAGTTATTCTAGTACTTTAAATTAATTAGGAAAATAACATGACGTTGGCCGAATGCCTTGAAAGTCTCAGATGGGGATTAGGCCCATGTTGGCTTTTTGAAACATTTCCACTACTAACAAATCAAACCAGATGTGGAAAAACATTGTTTGTTGTGAACCACACTTATCTTGGATCCTTATCATTACCTTCCCAAATACACAGTAGACAATACTTTCCCAATAGTTTTGTGTGTGTATTCCATAGTACTGGTAGATATCCCTAGTATAGTCTAGTGAGTCAACGCATTGTAAAGACTACAGGTTAAATGCATGTGGGCAATTCCATGTTAATGGAATTACGCAGAGACTACGATTTTTCACTTTACAATGTAAACCAAACAAAAAACATGTTCCATGGGATATGATGGCATGGTATTGCTCAGTAAAAAACATGTTTTCATCTTACCTGTCTTGAGTCAGCCAATCACCTATGATTGCACTTTGAGAACTAGGAACAGTAGAGCATTTAACTACACTGGACAGGGATTTTTAGACTGTTTGTTTAGAGGCCTGAAGCATCTGATTGTTTTATTTCAGGAAAGAGATTACGTTAGTGTGGCTCCAGTCATTTGATGGTAAAACACCAGCTGATAACAAACTAGAGTATTTACATCCTAGAAGGTAGCTGGCAATTTGAAACCTCCCAGGGGAATCACTTACAATCAATTGAATAAAGCCAATTCGCCTAGATTGGCTGGAATTAAAATGAGGCTAAAGGAGGGTTCCAATTGATCAAAGAATGTTTTGAAATGTGCAGATTATGATTGATTTGTTTTCTCAGTTGTGTTTGCTTAGCCTAATTCATGGATGTGTATTTCTGACCTAGGCGTAGCCTATAGCCTTGCTTGAAGTGTATTGCCCCCATTTTTCTGCTCCTCTGCCACTTCCTATTACAGTTTGACAAACGCTTTCAGTCCGGTGGGCTTTACCTCTATTGACAGTTGATGAGTAACACAGCTTCTTCACTGTACATCAGCTTTTCTTATACATACACAGATTCCCATTGGCCAACACACAAAGCGCTCCCTAAATGGACGTTTATCCATTTATGGATTCTTATGTTCTTGAAACTTGAATCTTGCCTTGTTTAATTGTGTTGCTTTAAGTGTCATTAACAGCTCACTATGATTGAATAGCAGAGAGCGGGTGGTGAGAGTTTTGTGAGAACCTCAATTTATATTCAGTAGGCTTAGCTGCATTACTTTCCCTAACTTAACATTTAGCCTTTCTGAAGGCTTATGTCAAGGATGTGCCTTGTTTGTCTACTTTTATCAGTCTCTGTTGTAAACCGTTATTGGACACACTACTCACATATAAACTGAGTATATGTAAGAGATAAGCGTCAATGTTCTGTACATTACCTTGGAATTAATGGACGACGCAGGAGGAAGAGGGGGAGCCGAGTCTGTTTGTGGAGTTCATTTTTCCGAGGTAATGTACAGAACGGGGGTGTTTATCCTGCTTATACCACAGTTGCCAAAGAAAACAATATAAGGACTCTTGGAAGATTAGTCCAAATGAGGACTAAAAGGGATCCAAATCAAATCAAGCTACGGCTAACACAGTCACGACCTCTACAGCCAGAATAAAAGCAAATTTGCTGTTTTCTGTTGACATTCATTTGGATACATCCATAACAATGAGCTAATAATGCCAGATTTTGCCTGGCATAGCTAGAAAAGTTTGCCTTCTCGTCAGGACACTCGTTAACACTGACTGTTAATTACGAGGAGATCGCATTGCATATCAAACACTAAGCTAGACACTAGCTTAAATAGTTTGTTGCTAGCAAAACAATATGACTACCAAATTCAAAAATATCAGTTGCTGAAAACAGCTGATCGAACTAGAAACGTGGGGGGAGGATTTGACAGCTTTTGCGGTGGAGGGGACTGGATAAATTAATGTTCATCACATTAGGTCAACAGATACTCTCCAAAAAACATTTTTCCTCTGCACCTAAGTTTACAATGTATCCAATTTCAGCTTGTGTGGTTGTTGGTTTAGCTTTCTGTAACTTTGTAGCAAGTACAGTCTGCATGTGTAGGCACATATTGCATCATGATTGCAAGGACTCCCGATATCTTTCACAGCTGTCACGTTATCTGGTTTTAATGTCCATTCTAGAATGCATTAAGGACACTTGCTCTTTCCATGACATAGACTGACCAGGTGAAAGCTATGATCCGTTATTGATGTCCCTTGAGTCAGTGTCGATGAAGGTGAGGAGACCATTTAAAGAAGGATTTTCAAGCCTTGATACATGGATTTTGTATGTGTGCCATTCAGAGGGTGAATGGACAAGACAAAGATTTTAAGTGCCTTTTGAACAGTGTATGGTAGTAGGCACAGGTTTTTGTCAAGAACTGCAATGCTGATGGGTTTTTCACGCACAACCGTTTCCTGTGTGTATCAAGAATGGCCCACCACCCAAAAGACATCCAGCCAACTTGACACAACTGTTGGAAGCATTGAAGTGAACATGGGCCAAAGGGGGATGCAACTCAATATTAGAAAGGTGTTCCTAATGTTTGGTATACAGTGTAGTTGACAGCGATGAACTGGTGCGTATAGCCATTCTGTCAGACTATCAAAGGACCGTGCTCATCATTCAGGCTAGTGAGGTTTTCAATTGTTCACAGATTTCTGTGTTACTTCTTCCTTACTGAGCTCACTTTGCAAAATACCGGTTTGTGGCCAATCCACCCAGTGGTCTGGCTGTGCCTCTTTGCATTGGTACTGATTTACACAGCAGGGAGTCCTCTCAATGCAGAAGGTAAAGACTGTAGGGGTTTTCTAGGCATTGGTCACTGTGAGCCACTGCCTGGATAAACAACACGTCTCTGTACTTGCTCCCCATAGTTTATTGTGGCCTCAGCAGATAATTGGATAAGTGAGAGAGAGGCAACGTTTTGCTGTTGACTGCTCCCTGCGAAATGGAGAAGGATTCCAGTATGTTTTCATACTAATCGCTCTAGGCCTCAATGACCAGCCCTATACCAACGTTATCTAGCCTCAATGTACAGTCACTGCAAACAAAGATGTTGCTTATGATGAGACAGTAGCGCAAGTCAGTTCATGGAATAACTAATGTAGAAGCCATGGCCTTGTGGTGTCCCCCTTGGTAGAGTAGTTATTATTCAATTGGCCTGTTTTTAGACAGGTGTCGGGCTGTTGACAAACTGTTAAAATAAGGTGCTTGTCAAATTGCATTAAATACATTCAACACAATATTGCTTTGGAAATGTGTGTGAGTAATACCACGGCTTTTAGAACTGTCTTTAATCCCCTGTTATTGCTCCATTCATCATCGTTCCATTGCACCACATGGCATGTTTGGCATTGAAGCTATTTTCTCTCTGTTTAGTTATTTTTCACAATCCACATCAAGATGCTTCTGTTGTCCAGGCGTTGGAACCCCAGGAAGAGTAGCTGCTGCTTTAGCAACAGCTAATGGATCCTAATAAAATACAAAAAATACTAGGGGCTAGTCTACATTCAGCGTGTTTTAGCATATGACTTACCTTACCATTCTCCTTAGCTTCGTTGTTATGTGAGATGTTCAATGTCCGCCATACAGATTTGAAAATCAAAATTGTAGGAACAGTATTGATTAACCAGTTTTTGTCATATCCAATTGGTGCAGTGAATCCATCAAGTCTATTGTGGATACAGTTGAACTATGCAATCTGATGTCCGCTTAAGTTGATCAAATTTTTTGGCCCATCTGAGCTTTTGAAACGTGAACATGCTGAATGGGTTAGGCTAGGTCTTTCAAGCAGCATTTGTTATTCGATTATGGCTATGCTATTTAGGCTTGGGTGGTATACCGTATATACAGCATACAAGGGTTTTTCAATATATTTGTAGCTTTTTTTATTATTATTATTTTAATTATTTTTTTACCCCTTTTTTCTCCCCAATTTTCGTCATATTCTATTGGTAGTTACAGTCTTGTCCCATCGCTGCAACTCCCATACGGACTCGGGAGAGGCGAAGGTCGAGAGCCGTGCGTCCTCCGAAACATAACCCCGTCAAGCCGCACTGCTTCTTGACACAATGCACGCTTAACCCGGAAGCCAGACGCACCAATGTGTCGGAGGAAACACCGTACACCTGGCAAATGGACGACGCTGGGTTTGGTCGCGTCCGGCTTCGACACAGACGAGTCTCGAACCAGCATCTGTAGCAACTCAGCTTGCACTGCGAAGCAGTGTCTTAGACCACTGCACCACTCGGGAGGCCCCATTTGTAGCTACTTAAGTGAATACCTGCAGTCAACTGGTGCAATATGTTAGGAGTTAAAGCAGATCACGTTCTTCATTTCACCTGTCACATTATTTGACATCATGAAGCTTTTACCATAGTTCCCCAGAACAGTTGAGCCAGTCACTTGTTTGTTTGTGAATTACACAACAGTGAAAGCGGGATCAGGTGAGTCAATCTGTCTATTGACAGGGGTCAGGTTTTATATTGAAAGTCAAGTGTTTTTGCTTCAATAGTGATCAGAAAAATACATCAGCGCAACACATTTGGCAGAAAATAGCTTAATTTTCATCACATGACAACAGAAGTGCAACGCTATTTGGCTGGCAGCCACAGTAAATGAGTTTACAATGAAACCCCTTTTTTTTCTTTTTTTGCTGAAACGATGCATGGCCATCATATTTCTAATGTTTGTCATAGAATGAATATAGCCAGCTACATTTCCTAATGTTTTTCTGAAAGTTAATCTTGAATTTTACCAGAGAAAAGTAGGCTGGCTGAGAGAAAAGTACTGGAGAAAAAAGCTACAGGGCTGTCTACTGATAGAATGCCCAGTCAGAGCGCGGTCTGCTGATAGAATGCCCAGTCAGAACAAGGTCTGCTGATAGAATGTCCAGTCAGAGCGCGGTCTGCTGATAGAATGTCCAGTCAGAGCGCTGTCTGCTGATAGAATGTCCAGTCAGAGCGCTGTCTGCTGATAGAATGCCCAGTCAGAACAAGGTCTGCTGATAGAATGCCTGTTTGTGTGTTCTCATCGGAGTGGAGTGCAACTAATGCACAAAATTAGTCTGATGCCGAGCAGAAATTGCAATAAGAAGCATTTTAAATCTGTGTTTACAAGACGCAAGAGAAGTCTTACGCATTTTATGAAAAATAAATAACTCTGTGTTAGAGACCCCCTAGGTTTATCTTGCTACTTATCTAAGTAAGGTACTTAATTAATAAGGTGACGGTGCATCATATTGTGTAAGCTTTCTGCCGTGTTTGAGAAGCCAAAGCCCTTTGGAGGAGTTATCTGTACAGCTGCCACTATCTTTATCTCCTCTCCCTTCTCGGCCTGTCTGCCCCTCCCCCCTCTTCTCTGATCAGAGCAGGCAGGCTCGTTGCCCTTGGGACTCCAGATGCACTTGTGTGTGTATACATGCTGCTTCAAAGCAGACAAACATCCTCAACTTTTCACATTAGCTTGTAAATGTCCAAACTCACCAAAAATGACATTCTGTAGCACCTACCTATACATGTATAACTTTATGAGCTGGATTGCCTGTCTTTGAAATTAGTTCATTTTCGTTTGCGTTCGTTAGCATATTTAGCTAGCAGCCCCCAATGGACATTTTCTACCATAATGCTAACAAAAGTAGCACAAGTAACAGATACCCAATGGTGTTTTTGGCACCCCCTTGTGTACTAAACCAATGATACAGTATCAATACAGTTTTTGGCGCAGGTACCTACATATCGTAATATTATTTTGGACAATATTATATCAATTTTCTGACTCCAAATATAGATTTGAAAAAGAAAAAACGAATTTTCTCATGATCTCTTCTTCCTCTGCAGCAGACATATGGTGAGCAATATGTTTGCAACATTGAATCGCAATACATAGAATTGTGAGAATCGCATTACGTATTGGCACCGAAGTATCGTGATATCGTACCGTCAGGTCCCTGGCAATTCCCAGCCATATACGCTCAGATCAAGGATTGTTATTATGTTTCAGTGGATTGTATTTGAGTTTGGCAAATATATTTAACTTTGGCTACCTCAAATAGTCTTACGCAGAGCTTTTTGGTTTCAGAAATAGGCACTTGGTAGTACTCAGGCATGTGTTTTTCATTTTCATGCCAAGATTGCATTTGAGGTTTCCCTTTTTGAAAATATCTTCTCATGATTATAACTGTTAGCGATAAGCTGTTTTGCCAGCTGTTAAAAAGGTAGGCTAACACATGGAACATGAGGAGGCCTGTCAACTAAGTGAAGAATGTCATTGCTTGAATTCCTCTAATTCCACATTGGCACGTAATGCAGTTTCTTTGGGTGTAAAATGAAGGTCAGATACCTTGCACCAGGAAGAATCATCCAGGTTGCTGTGATGGAATAGGCCTAGAGATTGCTTTTATGAGCAGCTGGTATTCCTTAAGGTGTTTTTGTTGTAATTTGGAAATGTGAAATTATCTAGGGTAATGCTGTCCTCCATGACGAGACGGTGCTTGATGTAGGCCTACTTGACTCCATTTAAGTTACTCCACTTAGGTTACGTTATTAAGTAACGTTAGCCTATTGATTATTGCCAAATGGTTAGTTCCGGCCTTGCTATATTTTGGTCAAAGTGTAGCCTATTTCAGCCATGACAATTTACTAGGAAAAATAGTCTTGCATAGTCTTGCATAGACAGATGTATAATCTCATTTAGGCCCTAGCCTATGTTCTACATACAATGTGTATTAACATCTCTTCATAGAAAGAGGCCTTGGTCAGTGAAAAACTCGGGTGATAGGCTAACTATTCAGTAGTCTAACAGAGTTTCTTAGGTAGTGTTTCTGAAGTCCCTAAGCTATTTGATGTTGTCCAACTCACAATATATTTGGTGCATGGAGTAATTGGTCTTAAAAAGTGGCATTGATGAGTTGACTTATTTATCAAAGTGGATAAGGTTCAGAACAAGCTTCATTCTCATAATTGGTGTGTGGGGTAATACTGGGAGAGTCCACAACTGGGAGAAGGTGTGTGTGGGGTAATAAGTAGAGAATGGGCCGGAAGGATTGAGAAAGGCAGAGGGAAGGGAAGAACAGACCATACGGAGGGAGAGGGGGGTGGAAAGAAGGGACCATACGGAGGGAGAGAGGGGAGGAAAGAAGGGACCATACGGCGGTAGAGAGGGGAGGAAAGAAGGGACCATACGGCGGTAGAGAGGGGAGGGACCATACGGAGAGAGGGGAGGAAAGGAGAGACCGTACGGAGGGAGAGAGGGAAGCAGAAGGCTGAGGTGCAGTAATGTCTCCCTGTGTCTGGGGAGGTCTGAGATTGCCTGTTGTTATGCAGGAATCATGTCTGAATGGCGCTGCTGAGTCTGTTAATGGAGTTGCACTTGTTTCTGCCGAGGTCCTCTTGGAGCACAGGACCAATCTATCTGGCATCTTGTCAGCCTCTGTAGCCTTCCACCCCACCCCCACACTCTACTGTATCAACTGCCTGGAAGAGATCAGTGACATGAGGGCCAAAGACAATTTCTCTTCAGGTCCATTAGCCAGAAGGCCTTCGCTCAATTTACTAAAGAATCTTCCCCTTGGACAATAAACGTTCTTTGGCTCAAGTACATTATCTCCTGAGCTTAGCCATAGTGGCAGTAAACTATCTCCTGAGCCTAGCCATAGTGGCAGTAAACTATCTCCTGAGCCTAGCCATAGTGGCAGAATTGAAAATGAAAATACAGAATCTTCTTTATTATGCAGCACCATTGAACCATTTTATTGATCTTGAGTGATGGGCTACATTGTGAGGTAGCTGACCATGGGTCGGCACCTACCATTTACACTGTTAACCAATATATTGTGACCCTTTTGGCTCATGTGCTGCTGAAAAGACACTGCATTGCTTGATAATGTTCAGCTGTGTCTGGCTTCAGTTCTTTTTCCTCATAGACACAAAACCGACAATGGAAAAGATTACTTTTCATAACATCCCTCACAAAATTATATTGCTTTGTTTATGTGTATTCTGGGACTAGATAAACTATACAGGAAATAGCCTACTTTAAGTGTTTTCACCGCTTAGGTTTTAGACTGTACTTCACCACCGTCTGAGCAATGGGGATGTTTTCAAAGCACCGTAGACACTTCACACACACAAGATGGGGAGTCTGGTTAGTCTGCATGCCACCGTTGAATCAGATAAAATCAGATTGTGATGTGGCAACGCAGCATTGCTCTTGTATTGATGCAGGGCTTCCCAGCTAACACACAACACAATGTCACTATGTGTCAGAAAGTAAGTAGTAAGTTAATACTGGCGCTAATGTGTCAGTATAGCACTAACCATTGCTGCCTTGCAGACACAAACCAGTAGTGGACAGACCGGACTCTTTAATGAGCTCTGCTGCATGCCACAGGAAATGGAAGTCCCACTGTGAATGGGAGCTTGTGCTCCCCAGGTTGACATTTGCTGATATGGAAGCTGGCTGGCTTCCCATCACCTGGAGTGCCCTGTGCAGTTCTATTTTGGTAACCAGCTCCAAGCATACAATCCAATTACATGGAGGTTACTGTTTGGCTCTCTGGACGGGGACCTGTGTTATACCAGGAGGCAGGGAAAAATTGCTCCTGTGCCAGGCTCTGCACTATTCAATTGAGGTTGTTATTGGGTTATTACTCTGCCGCAGTAAATTATTGGCAAGGTCTTGGCAGGTGCCTCAGAATATATTTTTAATCTGCCGACGACTGTCAGCTTTCTCTGCATCACACCCCTGCATCACACCCCTGTGACTTTTTGCACACTGGTGTTGTGTGGTGAGAACCCATGACACTCAAACAGCCAATGTGTTGTTGAGAAACTCTTACCCTGGAACTGTTCACTGAAGTTGCGAGTGGTATTCTGCTCACTAAGTACAGGGTGTGCAGCTTTAGCATCAGATTCCAATAAGACCGGGTCCAACTTCCTTCCAGTTCATCTGACTCTGAGTAGGTAGAATAACGGCATAATTTTAAGGGCATCTCTTGTAGAGAGATTTAAGAAAAAAAGTTTGTCTATTCTGTGTGCAAATATTAGAAAGTGCATCCTTTCTGTAAAGAGGTGTTTCTCTTTGGACAGGCCAGATATAATTCCCACCCGGACATGGGTGTCTGTGATGGATTGCTGGAGGAAATTAGATCTCTGAGAAAAAGACAAGCACCAGGGGAGGTACATAGCCTCATGCCTTTCGGTCAACAGGCCGCTCACTGGGACGTTTCCTCATTGGGTCTTTTCAAAAGGCTTGCTCTGCAGTTCTGGCGAAGGTCAGTACAGTAGGTCATCCGCAAATATTACAAACCCTCTTTTGTGGAGGTGTCGGATGAATTAGACCCCACAAAAGTTTAGCCAGCCAAACACCACAGCTGCAATTCCGTCCTCCCCTCAGCAACCTCCACTGGTCTGAAGTCATTGGGGAAAGTGGCCAACTGGATAAAAAAAAAAAGGTGTTTACAATAAGACAGAATATCCACAGGGCTTTGTCTGCTTAAGTTGGGGAAAAGATGCAATAGATTTAATCATGACTGATGCTTTCCTCCCTCACATAGGCAGGTGCCTGCTGAGCACGCTTTCTGAGAGCACCAATTCAAACGTTTCACTGCCGTCACCTTCCAATTGGTGCACTTTGAGGTTCTTTTCATTTTTATTTCAGATCCTAAATTACATCTCAGCGACGGAGGAATTAGAAAATGAAAGGCTTTGGCCTACTATCAGAGGCAGAGCTTTCTCTCCACAAACAGGTTGGCTGAAGTCCTATTGTGTACGCTGTTTGGCCCTGTGTTTTTGTCTGGCCGTTTGCATCACAAAGAGAATCGTCAAAATTTCGGGTCTCTCTGGGCCGGTATTGATCTCATCTCCACGGCCCTCCTCTGAAGAGTCTTTTGTGCTGGGTTTATTTGCCCCTGCACGTTCCTTATCACAGGGGGAGACGAGCAATGCAGATGTGAGTTAATTATTTACTGGTTTGTGTTGGAGGGAAGGGTGCTGTAGAGGGGTCACGATGCTCAGACAGGAGGCAGTGTCTTCCACTTAGCTCCTGTTCAACCCAGCCAGCCCGACGCTCAGAGACGTGAAGGAGAATGATCAATGAGTTTATGGAAGTTATTTACAGCCCCTGAAAGGGCAGCAGTAGCAGCAGACATGCTAAAACCTGCTGCTTGTGGAGATTTTATAGGAGTCAGTGGAAAGGACCACCTGTTCGGGGTAGAGGGAGATATTGTCTGTTAGAGCTGAGCAGGCACGTGTTAAGAGCAAAATGTCTCATAAATAAGATGTGCGTTATGGATATTTAAAAGTGATATATAATCCATTATAATGGGGATCCCAAGTGGTGCAGTGGTCTAAGGCACTGCATCTCAGTGCTAGAGGCATCACTACAGACCCTGGTTCGAATCCAGGCTGTATCGCAATCCAGCCGTGATTGGGAGTCCCATAGGGCAGCCCACAATTGGCCCAGCATTGTCCGGGTTTGGCCGGGGTAGGCCGTCATTTGTAAATAAGAATTTGTTCTTAACTTACTTGTCTAGTTAAATAAAGGTTAAATAAAAAATCATAAAAAAATTATAAGTGAATTACAAATACAAAGGACATGTTGGAGAAGGCTAGGCTATCACATCTGTTGGAATAGAATGTATTTGATAAAATGGTAGGCCTAGACTTAGGCTATATTAAGCTAAGTGCTAACATGATCACAATGTGTTTGTGTAAGGTATGCAAGTTAACGGTGCTTTATTTAGCCTACATTATGGTGTTAGGCTAGGCATTTCCTCTGGCATCATTCAAGTGTTTTCTTAAGCTGCCTTGTTGATGCAAGATTGTCAGTGTCCACTTGATAGAGCATGGCTATGTTAACCCTGTGAGGGTGAGTAGTGAGGCCAGTTAGTCTTCATCCGTCACCAGTGACACTATCAGCAGTTCTTGTGGAATGAGCCAGTCACTCAGAACAGTGGGGCCATGTTGGCCGTCAATCAGGATTTACGTTTCCCAGGGTTGCCATGGTGACTGTGGGAAATGGTTATGTAGACCAGGATTTCTGTGCACCGCTATAGCACCTTTGGGATTATGCTGGAGTTTGGGCAGCTTTCATTAATGTAGTGTTGAAAAGGATGGATCATTGTCCCAGTTCAGTCAAAATTGCTGAACAAAATACGGCTGTCATTTGCGAACAGAGTGCGCACCGATTCTACATGTAGAATTGCATGAAAAATGTCAGCAGTCAGAAATCTACAGCGGGTGTCCTCTAAAACACAATGAGCTGAACGATTCGCAGATAACTCTAGATCCACATTGGTACAATGTGTGCGAGCCTTTAGTTGGTTTTCATTGGCAATTAAAACATCTTTAACCTTTTATTCTTCATTGCTATGAGCAGTTGAAATGTTTTATCACCTTCAAACTTTCTGTGAATTCTTGTCTTCTGTGGTGCTGCTCAGCCCTTACTTTATGGCATTGGTTGGCTGAGCATTACCTACTGTATTAAATAGATGTAACTATTTTTCTCTTTTCCCTTCAGGGCAAAATGTGGGTAAATAGGAAGGGGATACCAAGACCCTAAGGATTCTCTCAACCCAGTCCCCCAGCAGTCAGAGAAGGTGGCGGACCTCATTGAGGCAAACCTGGGCCGTTGGCACTAAAATGTCCTTAAGTAGTGGCACTGCAGGCGGGAAAGGTGTGGACTCGAATGCGGTGGACACTTACGACAGCGGTGATGAGTGGGACATCGGTGTAGGAAATCTGATTATCGACCTTGACGCTGACTTAGAAAAGGACAAACTCGAGATGTCTGGAACCAAGGACGCAGGGGGCATGACAGCTCCGCCCAGTGCTGTCGCATCTTTGCCTGACAACATACGATTTGTTAGTCCTGTACCTGGCCCTCAAAGCAAGGAGAGCAAATCTAAATCCAAACGCAGCAAAAACTCAAAAGACAATAGTAGCAAGGTCTCAGCTGGAGATGGGGCCAAGAAAGAAGCGCAGACGCGAGCCCAAGGGGAACCAACAAACACTGCAGCTACTGCAGGAGCCACGAACAACAATTCCACTACTGGCAAAGGAATTGAGAAGGGTGGCAAAGTCTCTCGGAACAGTGGTAAAAAAGACAAGGAAGGGGCAAGTGGGAGAGGTAAGAAGGAGAAAGGTGAGGGAGTGCCGGTGGTGGTAATAGCTGCCGCTGAAAAGGAGGTGGTTTCTCAAGCTCAAGTAGCTTTGGTGGGTAACCGTAGTGCCCCCTTTGAGAACACACAATCTACAGACTTGGTAGGGGCCGATCAATTGGGGAATATTGCACTCGAGTCTGTTGGGATAGTCCCAGCATTGACAATTAAAAGTGAACCCGAGGAGCTGGACAACACTGAATGCAGAACATTGAAGAAGGTGAAAAATGAAAAGGTAAGAGCTATTAAACTAATTATCACTTGGAATGTTTCAGCTGAATGTGTATCACTGATTTGGGATGTTTCAGCTGAATGTGTATCACTGATTTGGAATGTCTCAACTGTATGTGTATCACTGATCACTGATTTGGAATGTTTCAACTGTATGTGCATCACTGATCATTGATATGGAATGTTTCAGCTGAATGTGTATCACTGATCACTGATTTGGGATGTTTCAGCTGAATGTGTATCACTGATTTGGAATGTCTCAACTGTATGTGTATCACTGATCACTGATTTGGAATGTTTCAACTGTATGTGCATCACTGATCACTGATTTGGAATGTTTCAACTGTATGTGCATCACTGATCATTGATTTGGAATGTTTCAGCTGAATGTGTATCACTGATCACTGATTTGGGATGTTTCAGCTGAATGTGTATCACTGATCACTGATTTGGGATGTTTCAGCTGAATGTGTATCACTGATCACTGATTTAGGATGTTTCAGCTGAATGTGTATCACTGATTTTGGGATCCCGAGTGGCGCAAGGGGTCTAAGGCACTGCATCAGTGCTAGAGGTCACACTACAGACCCAGGCTGTATCACAACCGGCGGCGATCAGGAGTCCCATAGGGTGTCGCACAATTGGCCCAGTGTCGTCCGGGTTAGGCCGTCATTGTAAACTGTAGGTTCAGATTTCATTCCATTTGTTTTTTGGTTGAACTATGTTTTAACTTTTAAGTATTTATTGGAGCATGATCTAGCCTAGTCAGAGGTTTTGATCTGTGCCATCTATTTCTCATCACTTTAGTTTTATCTACTACTACTGCCCTCATTTCTCGTCAGGTGTGCGTATCGGGCATGAAAATCTGGTCATAATGATTTTTCTGAAATATCTTGTCCTCTGCCCTTTGTTAAACAGGAAAAGCCTAGAAGAGCTTGGCTACAGTTCATTGTTATTAAAAGTATTGTCTGTGGTTATTAAACTTAATAAATATCATAACATGTTCTACACAGGATATATGTTTTCCCAAATGAATCAATTAGCTCACTGACTAGCTAGCTGATTGCATCGCTAGTTTTTCATCCTTCAAACATAGACATTGTCATGCAAGAAACTCATGAACAGTGCCTTAACTATTTACCCGCATTTATCCTGTCTCCTCATTGAGCTGGTCTATCAGTGTGTCTATTGTGTGTTCAGAAACAGCCTTTTCATGCTCTGTTAGTACCAGCAGTGGAGGGAGGTGCTGGGGACTGTTTGTCTGTCGTCGTGTTCCATTCTTAATCCCACAAGCCCCAGCAATGCCTGGTGGGTGGGGGAGGGGGTGGCAGAGCACACCCTCACTTTTGCTGCTGCTCTGAAAGTGAAGTGGGGGGAAGGGCCTTTGAAGAAGCAAGTTTCCCCTTGTCAGGAATGCAACGCTGTGGAGTCTCCTCAGATAACTCAAACAGGGAAGGAAATCTAAGGAACAAAGGCTTAGCAATCAGAAAGTACTTGGGCAACCCAATGAGCTCGGCATGGATTGGTTGAACACCTTGAACAAAGGGTATTGGGTCAGACTCAGCACTGGGTTCATAGACTCACAAGGGTCTCCAGAAAACGGTTGTCTGATAGAAGTGTTTCACTGAATTCATATCTGATTCCTTGAGACCCCCATGGACGCGTTCTAGATTTGTAAGCTAAAGGCCTACATTTAAAGTCAGGCCTAGATACAATGGACGTCTAGACCACGTTAATGATGAAAACAATGTATACTGCCCCGTTTTATGACATTGGCATCATATTCAATGTTTTTCAAATGCTAACATTAATCTAATCTTTATCAATGTTGTCCAACATGTCTCATCTCCATGCGATAGGTGTTCCAGAGTTCAAATACCTTTTGCGCAAACTGTAAACAGTATCAAGAAGAGATTTTAATAGCATGTGAAGTCATCCAGGTCATTCCCAGTTAGTAGCTTGTTAGAGGTTCTGAGCTGTAGCTTAATAAAGGTGTTGTACGTGATGAGGCGAGTGCTCTACCTTGTAGACATTTGACAGTAACTGGGTGTGATTGTGTAATCTCAAATGCATTCATTCTTTCTCTCTTTAATGATGAGTTACTAGCTCTTGCTCTTCTCTTTGAATGAGTGTGCAACTGTGTGCTCTCACTGTCTCCATTTTAGGACAGAGCTCCTAAAGCATTGGCTCTTGATTCTGGAATAAATCATCTCTGCCCCTGCTCGCTCCCTTGCTCGCTCATTATACAAGCCTGGAGGAGCCAGGCATTCGTCAGCTGCCTCGACGTGATGCTGGCCTTGACGAATGGAGCAGCTCTTATGGAAAATTACATTAGCAATGTCAGTTCAAAAGAGGAAGGACAGAAAAAGGGTCTGTGCTCGAGAGTGAAAGAGCCTGGCCACCACTCAGTGTAGTCGCTGATGTGCAGTCAGGGGAGAAAGGGGTCTCATGAGAGCTAGCTTTATTTCCTCTTCTTGCCTTTGACCGACTGACTGGTGCTATTGTGTTACAGCTCATTCCTTTTAACTAGCACCAGGGCTTTGAGGACTCTAGAAGAGGAGGGAGCAATGACTGGGAGTGTCAATTGCGTAGATGAGGGTAGGTTATACCGGTTCATATATGCTGGTTAGCTTAATTCTAACGAGGCTTGCTGTGGAGACCTAAACACAGAAACCTTGCTGTTGTCCCTTTTTCATTTTTGTGTGGGATAAACAAGGCGACACAGCAAGCAGGCATTAGAAAAAAACATATTTCCCCAATCCGTTCAGCCAAATCCTAACTGGAATGTTAACTTGCTTGGTCCTGCTGAGGCACCTTGCCATGAAGCCACATTGTTTTGGCCCTAGCCCTATGACGTAGCCTTCTTTTCAGCTTTGTTAGGCGTCTAGCCTAGACGTGTTCCTTTTCAACTGCTTCCCCACCAATATCAGTCTTGGTTCAAACAAACCATTATCAAATGTAGCCTAAATCTACTCATGAGTCAAATGTTAAATGACTAGACTTCGCCCAGTGGCGCGGACAGGGACTGAATTCTTAGCCCTAATTTCAGAGCAGAGATGTCCCGCATCATCCGATAAGGAGGCATGCAGTGCAGTGCTCTGTTGTCGCCTCAAGCGAGCGTGGAGAAGTGATTCCTCTTGATCCGTGTGATTGCAGCAAATGAAGAGCCCTCATTCAGGCTGTTGTGAGAGGCCTTTGTAGGTAATGGGAATCTCACAAATTTGCTGAAATGGTTATCTTGTTAAATGCTTCGAAGGCAAGAATGATTGAATATCCTATTGCTTGGGAATGTGTTTCAACATAGTGTTGAATCAATGGTGTTTTCTTTACCTTGGTGGTAACCATCCATGCTTGAATTGCTTTTCCTGCTATTAGCAGCCTTGATTTCTCATTCCTCAAGGTGTTATTCTCTTCACTAGGGTCCTCACAGCCATGTGCCTGTAGTATAATTCATTGCCATAATGAAAATCCAATGTGAAACGTGAAAAAAGACTCCTTTCCCTGGCTTTCCTAGCCCTTTGCCTTGTGATTGACCTCAACCCAACCAAAGCTTGTTGGCCCGACCAGCCTATTTTTAGTTGATTTGACAACCTACTGTTGAGAGAGTCTGCATGTGTGTTTTAGATGTGTGTGTGTGTGTGTGTGTGTGTGTGTGAGGAACAGATGAAGGGAGGCATTTTGCAGCAGCGGACTCAGTCAGTGCTGCTGTGATTCCTGTAATGCTGCGTGACTGTTAGAAGCGCTCGCCCTCAGGGAGCCCCCCTCTCTACTCCAGTAAAAACACTCAACACTAATTGTTTTCCACGTCTGTCATTAGCCTCTGTCTCCACAACAACGTAAAAGGCTGTGAGGCGAAGCACAAACACATGGCTTTAAAAATGGAAGGTAGGGAGAAATACAAGGTAGGGTTAGTACTTTGCCCACCTATTTAGAAAGATCTGTAGCCTTGGATTATTGAGGCTAGATCTAAGGTCAGTTAACTTTTGACCCCTTAATGGTGTTGAGTTAAGGATTGAGTAAGCTGATCTCCGACAACTTCTTGGTTGAGCCTGCACGTTTCTCTCAGACCCAGAAACATTTAGGCTAGAGTTTGCCTGAGGTTGCAGTTGAATTCAGTGTTTAATGTGTTGCCTTTGTCTCCTTATGAAAATGAATTAATTATCCTTTTGTTTCCTCAAAGCACATGCAGGCAAGCTGTTAAATGCCTTTGTCTAGGCTCGTCTGAATTTGTCAAGAAACTGTTGGGAAGAATAAACACTTTCCTGTCAGTGTTTTATATAAATTGAAATCGGACAAGCATTCATAATACTGAGGAAAAATACCCAATTTGTCACAACCTAAAGGCTCTCAATTGGTGCAGATATCACCATAATCCATTCACGTTGATATTATGCTTGATTCATTTTGGCGTGCCAGAAAAAACTGCCTTGAAACTGGAATATGTATCAGTTCTGCTACTGGCTGCTCGGCAGTATGCCAGTGTTGCTACTGGCTGCTCGGCAGTATGCCTGTGTTGCTACTGGCTGCTCGGCACTATGCCTGTGTTGCTACTGGCTGCTCGGCACTATGCCTGTGTTGCTACTGGCTGCTCGGCACTATGCCTGTGTTGCTACTGGCTGCTCGGCAGTATGTCAGTGTTGCTACTGGCTGCTCGGCAGCATGCGTAAGGAGTTTGCTTCGGTATGTGGGTCTTGTTTCCTTTCCAACTTTTCCCACTTAAGAAAGCCTTGTTATCTGGGGTTGATGAAATGGCAACAAAATGAAATGGGAAATACTGATTTTATACTCTGCAAGCAAGCTGGTGAAATCCCACCACTTAGCCTTTTGCTCTCTCTTTACAGTCACCCACTCAAACTCCTTCCCATACAAATGTGTTTCTTTGTTCTGTAGGCTAGATGGCATGGATGATTCATTAACAGTCGAGGTCACAAACGTCGAGGTCACAAACGTCTACCCTCAAGATGTCTATATTTAACCAGCAATTTGCAAAAACGTTGCAGTTTGCTGTCAGCTAGCACACTTATCTCTTGTCCTTTTCAAAAGGAGAATTTGCATTTACTGCCAAGAGCGTACCTGAAGAAAAATGTGCTGTGTCCTCAATGCACTTCTACAAATGGAGCCTTAGCTCATGGCTATTTTTTGTTTGGTTGTCGTATTTGTGGTGTTCAATGTCACCTTTTACTGTGGCTGGGATTAAAGCGATGCGAGAACAGTGACTCTAGCTGTAGCAGTGCCATTCCCAGAGCTGATTCTGCCTCAGGAACAGGGTTCTTCCCCATCCCCCACGGTCAGACCAGAGACCTTGTCAGTGAATGTGAATGGGAAAGCTGCGGACCACTAAGTTTATAGTGCTGTCGGACAGTGTTCCAGGAAATCCTTGTCAAGAGTCATGAGAGACCCTTGTGTGGAAATATTTAATATTGGAACCCAGTCCTCGCTCGTTATAAACTGTCTGTAGACATTTAGCAGTCTCCTTGACCTGGAGAACCCCAGGCTTGATTTGTTCCTTCTTGTTCCTTTCTGAAGGCTGCTGAGAGCTCTGAAATATCTGCTTTTGTACACAACAGAAGACATTTACTTCCATCTAGGTTTACATTGAATAAAGCAAACTCTCACCGTCATCACAAGGATTACGATGTGTTCCGAAAGACAACACCACCATTGTCTTAAAGAATAGTTGTAATGTGTTAGGCCTACCGTACGTTCTGCATTCTATTTGCTGTTGCTCATAACCTAGAATTGTTTGGAACAGTCTATTTAGGCTAACCATTTTAATCATGGATCTTTTGAAAATGGAAAACTGTTGGCCTGTGCATGTTCTGTAACCTACTTTTTTTGTAACATATGGGGTCTTTGTCAACAGGGGGATGTGCCTGTTTTTAATTTGCTCCTGAAGGTGTCGCAATAAAATGTTGACTTTCACAAAGCTTGTGGAGAAGCCTATAAACCTCTCTGCACCATGCTGGGAGGCCACATGCTATTTTTTTCCTCCTCTATGGGATAACAAGGAGACTTTGGTGGGAATGGCAGCGCTGTATCCTGAGCCTCAATGCTGAAAAATTGTGTCCATTGTGGTGATTTCTGTTTGTAGATTTGAGTTTTTCCAAATTCATGATGTTCTGAAATCTAACAGAGGGATACAGTTATTTACTTCCCTATTAAGCAGTTAGCTGGGTACCCCCTCGGGGCTAGATTGAAGATTAGGCTAATGTAAATGGAAGAATAATAGTGAATAAACCTGTGAATTGATCTGTGTTCATTACTATTTTGAATGCCCTCGTGTTTTCCTCAGGTACCATAGGGTATTTGTGTTAAAATGTGAGCTTTCCCTGTGTACACCTAGCAGAAATATCATCATAGGAAATGTATGGGGAGGTTGGCTTCAAGGTCGCAAAACATCTTTGGCTAGTCCTGCAAAAGCGATCACAGATCTGCGAAACAAAGCCCTTCCATGCCTTTCCCGCCTCTGTCTCCTAAGCTTTGTACAAGGCTAGGTGTGTGTGTGTGTGTGTGTGTGTGTGTGTGTGTGTTTGGATCAGTGTGCTGTCAGGGAAGCATGTGGGGGAAGGTAGAGGCTAGCCCGCGCTGCTAATTCAGCCCATGAAAGACTTATGCAGTGAGAGCAGCTGTCTTCCATTGTCAGCCAGCACATTTCCAACGCGCCTCATTGGGGGACAGAGGGGAACAAACAAACAAGGAACAAAAGGGAGAAGGCCAAGATTTGAGATTTTGATGGTCTGGAGTCTTGTGTATTTTCTGTACTTAGGGGTGGGGTGGAGTTGGGTCAATGTTCTAATAATAAACCATGAATCTCTTCATACGTCAACTACACAAGGAAAAAATGGCTCTGCTGTGTTGAGGGAAGAGAGGGCACATGATGGGTAGAGGGGGGTGGGGGGAAATGGGGGCGAGAGGACAAACTGGGGTTAAGGAAGGGGGGAGGGGAGGACAGCGTTATGAATGGATCACCGTTAGCGGAGTTGCCAATAACCGGATGCATCCAGTTTTCGGGGATACAGCCATCTTCAACCTAGCTTCCTTTTTTGCTAAAAAACGGCTGTGAGAACTCCCCTCAGGTGTTGCTTTTACGCCTGCTACGTTAGGTTATGAATGGATTGTCTTTAACCCCCTACACACTGAATGGTTTGTCTGCTCAGCTTCAGCTGCATGGGGCTGGTGGAATGAGAGGGAGAGGCTGGCTGAAAGGGCTGCTCTATTACAGCAGACACCGTTCCAGGGTTCCTGAATCCTTGAGGCATGTGGTCTGATTAGCAGAACAAAACCCACACAGTGGGGAGGAGCAGACGTGGCTTTCCTCTGGCCTGGAATGTTCTGCCTGTTACAGAGTCACTCTTGTTGTAATGTGTTTTCAGTAGTGTTGCCTGTTTTTGACGGGTTTCGCTTAGTGCATTCTGGGGTGTGTCAATAATTTAGACATTTGCTAGGGCGGCAGGTAGCCTAGCGCTTAGAACGTAGACCTAGGCTGTACGATGTATGAAAGTGCTTTTCTTTTTATTTATTTAACCTTTATTTAACTAGGCAAGTCGGCTAAGAACAAATTCTTATTTACAATGAAGGCCTACCTACAGGGTCAGCCCCTGGTGCAAATTAGGGTTAAGTGCCTTGCTCGAGGACACACATGACACATCAATGTTTTTTTCACCTTGTCGGCTCGGGTATCCGAACCAGCGACCTTTCGGTTACTGGACCAACGCTCTAACGTCTAGGCTACCTGCCGCCCAGGCATTGACTCATTCAGATCTTTGTCATTTTGTTCAAAGTGTTAGCTGCATTATGAAGCCACTCACTGTTGGACAATCATCCTTCAGAAGGAGACATTCATCACTCGAACACTCATGGAAAAACTCAAGTTTATTTTCAGCTTGAAAGAAATGTAGATTTGTTCGTACTGTAGATGTTGGTGAGGCAACTCTTCAAAAAGGTTTAGCTTTCAAGGTAGGAATGTGAAATGCCCCATTGAGTTCCTCTGTACAAAGAACTTTCCTCCATAAAGAAATGCAGTGAGAAAGACTAGAGGCAGCTTCTAAAAGAATGGGAGCTGTAAGAGAGATTGATGTCTGCGTGCTGCGAACCTGCGGCTGCCATTAGTAATCTTGTCTTTTTGCCTTTATTGCCACTTTGAGTGAGAAAAAAATGATTAGAGGTTTCTAGTTCTTCTAAGAGGGGTTATTTTACATTATGGGTAAACCAGAGGTTTACCTATTAACAGTCAATTTACTGGGCTAGTTTTAACCTTGTTTGGTTTTGAGAACATACACAGTACATTGGAAAATACCTAGGTTTCTGTTTATTCTAATGCTTGTGCTGTGTCCAATGGCCAAAGCATGCCTGCTATTTGCTTGGCTCAACTTGCCAGTGTGGTTAGCCTAATTGGCCAGTTAAATCGAGTGAGTCAGAATGAAACACTGGCATTCATTTTATATTTATCACCCTGTTTCTCAAGCCACTTCTATATGCTTGAAATGCAAGTGATAGTTTACAGGTTAGCATATTGTTCAACCTGAGGTGTTGTTCCTCATTCCTTTCCCTTGTAGCAAGTCATTTTACTGCAAATTGAAAGAGTCTGGTTTCAAATAGGATTATCTTCATAAAGGTAGGCTATATAGCCAGTTCTGCTTTCAGTGAAAGAGAGGCTTTGGTATTTTGCTGGTGACTGAGGCTCCATTCTACCCTGTCCTCTTAGGAAAATTCCAAAACCTGTGTCTCATTGATTGATAAGAACCAGGGTAGCAAGGTGTCAGGACCTTGCATGTCACCCTTGTACTTAAAAACTAGACTCTGCAGAGTTAGTGCCAGATAGATAGGTAGGTAGGTACTTTATTGATCCCCAAGGGGAAATTTCTTTATCAAGCAGCTACGAAAAACACAGGGCAGGTGCAAAATGCCAGAACAGAATACACAAAAGACATGAAGGCCCTGCTGAATGAGAAGAAGAGGGCCTTCAAGGAGGGGGACAGGGACAAATTGAAATGCGTCCAGAGGGAGCTGAAGTTGCAGATTGCTGAGGGGAAGAGAGTGTAAAAGGAGAAGATTGAGGACAAGCTGAGGCAGAGCCAGGTGAGCGGTGTGGAATGGTATGAGAAATATCACTGGCTTCAAAAATTCAAATAGTGGGCAGACGGAGGGGACCCAAGACAGAGCCAATGAGATGAACCAATTTTTTAACAGGTTCGATATTAGCCGTGTCCACCTCCCCTCCAGCTCTCCAGGCCACACACCCTCACGGCTGTCTCACTCCCCCTTTGCACACACCTCCATTGAGACAAAAAGCGACCCCCTCCCCACCCCAGCTCCCTCTGGACTGATCTGCAACACCCCCCCCCCCCCCCCCCCACCTCTGGACTGATCCTGAGCACCCACCTCCCCACCTGGGCTGGCTTTCACCACCAACCAAGTGAAGAAAGAGCTGGAGAGACTACATCAGTGGAAAGCAGCGGGCCCTGATGGTATCAGCCCAAGGGTGCTTAGGGTCTGTGCTGACCAACTGTGTGGAATACTCCAGTGCCGCTTCAACCTTAGCCTGAGCCTGGAAAGGGTCCCTGTGCTGTGGAAAACATCCTGCCTGGTCCCAGTGCCCAAGAAGGCACACCCCACTATCCTGAATGACTTCAGACCTGTAGCGCTAACACCCCTGGAAAGGATAGTCCTCACTCACCTCAGACCCCTGGTGTGTACATCACTGGGCCCCCTGCAGTTCACATACCAGCACAACATCGGGGTGGATGATGCAATCATCTACCTTCTGAAGAGGGCTTACTCTCACCTGGACAACGCACTGTGAGGGTTATGTTTTTTGACTTCAGCCCCTGCTACTGGATGAGAAGATGAGGATGGAAGCACCCTTAGTCTCCTGGGTCACGGACTACCTGACCGGTAGGCCACAATTTGTAGGGAGCATTACAGGTGGGCAGGAGGAGGAGTACAGGAGCACAATCAATGACTTTGGTGTGGTGTGAGCAAAACCACATTCAGCTCAACATCAGCAAAACAAAGGAGATGGTGGTGGACTTCAGGAGAACCAAGTCCCAACCGACTGCAGTCCCTATACAGGGGATGTATGT
Source organism: Thymallus thymallus (assembly GCA_023634145.1). Classification (NCBI taxonomy): domain Eukaryota; kingdom Metazoa; phylum Chordata; class Actinopteri; order Salmoniformes; family Salmonidae; genus Thymallus; species Thymallus thymallus. The sequence continues at coordinate 18,629,364 of CM042381.1, forward strand.
GGAAATTGTTGGTTCATACAAGTTCCTGGAATGGGCTGGTAACACCGGGCTTTGTACAAAAAGGGCCATAGCCGACTCTACTTTTTGAGGAGGCTCCGGTCCTTCAACGTGTGCAGTAAACTACTGTATACTTTCTACCAGTCTGTGGTGTCCTGGGGCGCCAACATAAAGGCCGGTGATCAGGAAGGCTAGCTCTGTTCTGGGGATTAACCTTGACACTAGAGGAGGTGGGGGTGAGAGGTATCCTGGCCAAACTGCTGGCCATCATGGACAACGTCACCCACCCTCTGCATGCCATGGTTATTATGCAGAGGAGCTCTACAGTAGGTCCTTCCTGCCGGCGGCTATTAGACTATTTAATGCCTCACCGGGGTGCCGCGCTGTGCCGTCGGCGCCGTCGGCAAGATAGACCTGGAACTGTTGGGGTGTTAGGACCTAGTTTAACAATTAGGCATCCATCCATCCGTGAGTAACTCTCTGGTCTGTAATCACTCATTCACTCAGGACTTATTCATTCAGCACTCATTCATTCAGGACTGTATATACATATTCATGTACAGTTATATCATATCACGTGCAAATTGTAAGTAATTATTGGACTGAACTTACGTAGTCATTCACTCAGGACTGTATATTAGTATCCTGTCAGTAATATTTTTTTTCTCGTTGTATTTAGTTTATCGAATGTGCAATACATGCATTTATCTGTAATTAAACCCTTTACTAAAGACTGTATTTTAAGATAATTATTATTATCCTAATTTATATCATACGCACATTTAGCTATTTAAGTATCTCTTCCTGTCATTTACCTGTACAGTTAATTTAACCATGCAAATATTCACTTACCTGTACATTTAACCAGACTGTATATTACGTAAACTATTATTACCCTCACTTATATCATACGCATATTTAGCTATTTAAGTATCTTTCTCTGCCATCGCATCGACCTGTATAGTATAGTTAACCATGCAAATATCTTTAATTTATTTATATTAATTAATTTGTATCATTTTTTCACTTAACTCTACAAATGTATAGTGTACATATTCAGCTATTCACTCATACTATGCAATGCCTTTCTATAGCTTTTTGCACTCCAGACTTACTCATATTTTTATACTTTTTCATACTGCCGCACTATGTATCGTGTCACCTAGCAGGAATTATTCAATGTGATTTAAAAGCATTCTTAAAGACCGTGGCGATCTTAGTTGCGCAATTTGTTTATGCACAATTTCTCAATGTGCATGAAAACGAGTCGTCTCTCGTTGAATGACAACAGACATTATTGAAGAATCCCTACTGTTGACCAATCACGGACGAAGGGGTCTAGACTTCGGCTTGCCTCCAGAAAAAAAGAATTTCAAAACTAACATCACAATGTTATCATAATATGCACAAACTCTAACAAACTGTTCCGGCTGGGAAGCATGTGGACGCCTTTAGAGAAGTCACTCACTTTGCAAGCAGCATGTTTACCGCAAGCAGCTCTTACAATCTGTAATTGTTTGAATAATGTGTTCTCAGAAATCACACTCTGATGAAACATCTCTCACAAATGAGATTGTCAAACAAACGATGGTCATGGGCCTTCATTACAACATACAGAACATTTTAACAGTCACCTTTATAACTGTAGATAATCTGTAATGATGTAGGAATATACATTTATGGGAAGTGTGGTTACTATGTTTTTCATTAGTAACCCTAAAGAATTGTAGGTCCATTGTTGCGGTATAATCTCGGCCTAGACTTTATCAGGGAGACTTTGGTTTGTCCCACCTCCTCCTTCCTCTAGTTTCTCCATATAATGTGCTATTACAACCAATGTTTAGTCCTGACAAAACACATCCACACTGAGGTCAGTCCAGAGAGCAAGTCTTTCATATCAGCTTGTCTTCAATACAGTAGATTAACTATCGTGCCTCCTTTTTCTTAGCATAATTGAATCATCGATCATCTATTTACACAAGGCAAAGATGCCTTACTTGTTTTCTTAACAATGGATACTTTCACAAAAAAAAAACACATTACACCATCTGGTGTATGTGTCAATAAAACATAGTGTTAGTGTGTGAGCTGGGAAGTGCGGATCTGAGATGAAAGGATTTTCTTTGCCGTTCTAATCCACGTAGACCGCTAGGCCCTTGGGATTATTACCAGCCCCTTCTCTCTCCACTCATCTCTTTGAATACGGCGCCTTTCTAATTCACCCTAAAAAGGGTTTCAAAAGGGGATTATGGTGCTGATAGAAATGAAAGAGGGAACATGGCCGTCCTTGGGGAGCAATGTCTAACACTCATGATTATTTGGGGAAAGCTTGCACAGTGCACAGTATGTCATTTTTATTCTGAGAGACTGTAACTACTGCTGCTCATATTGGAAACCTGAGCTACCCCCATCCCCCACCCCTTTCCAACTGTAATAACATGAACCCACTGGCCTGCTAGTATGAAATGGAAGAGATTACACTGTTATACATTTGAATCGTTATTTTCTGTTTCCAGTAGCCTGTTTCGTAAAATGTTTCGAAATAGTTCTTATATAAAAGATGATTATCAGATAGTACAATGATCTTACTACAAAGGCTGTCCCTTTTTTTAAAGCCTCTGCTAATTGGTTTAAAGGAATTAATTTTATTTGAGATCATCGTGGGAGCTGTTTTGACAGAGAACAGGCTTGATTGAGGTCTGAGCTGCACAGTAGTCATGGCTACAAGGCTTGTCTTCAGAGTAGCACAGTAGAGCTGTTGTTGGAGAACATGGAGGAGAGACCGTGTGTGTGTTTGTCACAGAGAGAGAGAGCGAGAGAGGGGGGAGAGAGCGTACTGTACTGGGCCTCAGTCCAAAAACCAAAGCTAATGCCTCAACACCACAGAATCGCTAAATCCTCACCCAAATCAAATGCTCCCAGATAAGATTTTTATTGGAGCTTTAACATCCCTACCCTGTTGAATAGTTTTTCTATTTCCTTTCAGCACTGGTTGCTGCCAAGTCGTTCTAAACCCTGCGACATGGAGCCATTTGATTTTGGCCACCAGTCAGTTGGTGTTTACATGGCCTTTACATTTATTAAATTGGCACACACTCTGCCAACATGGCCGACTTGACTGAATGCATTAGAACAAGCCATGTCAAGATAAGTGGCCTATAGGTACCTCATAATACTCCTATAGTTACGAGGGACTCACCGTTGACTGTAAACAACCTAGTCAAACAGAGTTTGCACGCAAAGTTGCAATATATTTATTGCCAAACCCGATGCATTGCATGTTTACACAGTCTAGCTGAATCGTGCTCTCCTTTCTGTCAGTGTGCAATTTGTGATGTTTGTCTTTCTGTGAAAGGCAAACAGTTTGAGGAAACTATTAAAGGAAGGCCATTTAAAAATATATATTTCTTTATTCATGTGCTAGTCAGGCAACATTGACATCGGCAGATTCTATAAAGCAGCCAGTGAAAAATGGTTCAGGAAGTCTAATGGTATTTCTTTACAGTTGATGTGAGAAGAAATACTTTTTCTGGTCTGCTTTTCAGAAGACATCCCCAGCATATTGCATCTAGATTCTTGATCTCTGTATAAATTACATTTAATTCATATTTCTAAATGAGTTGCCACATGAAAAGCACTAAATGAAAATGTAGCTCATCTCCTGCTTACTCCTCTCCTCTAAACCTGGCTGTGTGCCAGTGGAGAAGGTTTGGAGAAGGTTTGATCCCCCCGTACTTCTATATTCTTCAGATGATAGTACCACATGCATCAGTCACCCAGCCAATGAAAGAGCTCTCTGATGAGCTCTCTGGTGAATGCAGATGTGCTCAATGGAGACTGCGGTGGAGTGAATAAGTGCTCTTTACACTCTGTTGTGGACAGGAAAATACTCCTTGTCAAACCACTCTTATCTCTTTGCTCCATCTCCTCTTGACACATTTTTATTCCACACCCAACCGGACCATAAGGTCTGATTCCTGATCCATAACCTGATAGGAATGGATTCTACCAATTTATTCAAAATTCTTTCATCTTTGCCACATAGACGCAGCCCATTTTTAATTTAACTACAGGGATATTTGTGATAATTACATATTTTTGGTTTCTCAGGATTCCCTGTGGTGTTTCTCGATTTGAAGGGATTTAGAAATGAAACCTTGGGTGGTTTCAACATTGTATAGAATGCATGTATGTACTCTAACTCGATGTGCAGGATCAAATTCCTGAATTATTGATTCTCTATCGTCTGTGTGGTAACTTTGATCTGACATCCAGAATGTGTTGACGCAGGTCTAGGCTGCATTCTTTTCTAAAATAAACAAATCATTTACTTATCCGCATTATTTGTGAACAGCACGCTCTATGTACAAAGCCTATCTGAGAAAATAACACTCTGGATAAGAGCATCTGCTAAATGACAAAACAATTTAATGTAATAACACTGGTGGTTTTCAATGCTGTGTTTTCTGCAGAGCCCGGGGAGATGATGAAAAGCCCCTGGATCAATAAAGGTGAAGTTAGAATGGAAATTAGTTGTCCTTTATTGGAGAAGCTGGGGAGTTGTTCAGTCCTTGGGTTATGCTGAGCACACACACTCATTATGTTCTGGAAATGGGACTCTCCATCTGGAAATCCAAATTGTATTTAATCATATCAATTAGCTGTATGTATTTAAGAGAATGAGACGGCCTGCTGTGAAGTCTAGTCACTTAGGTCAAATGTAATCATTATGGCATTTTACTAATGTTAACCACATAGCTAATGCTAATAGTGGAGAACTCATGGAAGGCGTTAAACAGCCTATAGGATCAACTGATAAAAGACACATCCTCACGCGCCGCTAGTTGAACGGCTGCGGACCTTAATCATCCCACCGTCTCCAGATCAGTTGCCCTTGGTTTTGACCTCTGTGTTTTCCTCCTCCTCCATGCTGGAAGAATACATTAGAAACAGAGTTGTTGACGTCCAGAGATTGGGTTGATTTATGCAGACTGGATGCTCTACCCACTTGTTTTAGTTGAAGTGTTGATATAGGTCTTCAGGCACAATGCTCAATTCTCCCTTTGCCAGGGTTGTGCCAGTAAGGACTTGGTGCCAACCCCTTCACTCACTTAGAGATTGGTTCATGCAGTTTGCCAGTTTGACCATGCTCCCTGCTGTAACCTAAATGGCCATGACGGTATCAGCTGTGCCCGTGGATAGCAGCTGTAGAGGGGGGAATACTAGCAGGCAGCTGCCCTCCCCATTTTCTTTTTATCAGGGCATTAGCAGATTAGGCACTGGAGCTAATGAGGTCATCAAACTATGATGGCTGTGCAGACTTCTACTAAGGGACTGTCAGAAGGGAGTTAAAGCTGTATTTTCAGGGGTAATTCAGTTCATTTTTCTCTTCCCTGACTCCACTGTTCCTTAATGATTTGAAGGGCATGTAGATGTCATTTAGTTTGATCCCCTACCAGTGGCCGCTCCCTGTGGTCGACCCACACATCTCTCTGCACATCCTCCCTGTGGTCGACAAACACATCTCTCTGCACATCCTCCCTGTGGTCGACCCACACGTCTCTCTGCACATCCTACCAGTGGCCGCTCCCTGTGGTCGACCCACACGTCTCTCTGCACATCCTACCAGTGGCCGCACGCTCTGTTCGACCCACACGTCTCTCTGCACATCCTACCAGTGGCCGCTCCCTATGGTCGACCCACACGTCTCTGCACATCCTCTGATTAAGCAACTGTCTTGGGGATTTCAGGGGCCTCCTTCTGGGATCACAGATAAACCTTTTGTTGTGACACTATAGTCCATAGTATCCCCCTGAAAAACCTTGACAGGCAGATTACACTAGGCTGGATTTAGGAGAAACATGGTTTGTCAGATTGGAGTGGCTTTATTGGCATATTAATTCACACTGCCTACCTCCTTCCATTCCTCCTCCATGTTTCTACCTCCAAGTAGAACATCACTAGTAGGAGCAAGTAGCCTATTTCATCAGTATGGAATGATGCTTGGAGTAGAGTACCACCTACTGTGACGCTGTTCATCACTCTATGGCAAGCGTGTCAAACTCATTCCACATAGGGGCAGAGTGTCTGCGGGTTTTGACTCCACCCTTGTACTTAACTGAGGAATTAAGGTCACTGATACCTAAGGAAGTCCCCTCACCTGATTGTCTAGGTCTTAATTGAAAAAACCCCACAGACACTCGGCCCTCAGAGGAATGACTTTGACACCCTTGCTCTATGGCCTTTTGGTGCACTGTGTGTGTTTCTACTATAGCGATGCCATAGCCTAGGAACCTCTCTTTGCAGTGTAGTGCACATCACCGTCCATCAAGCTATTCCACCTGAATCCTAGACATGGCTCGTTAGGACAGTTGTGAGACGCCCAACAGAAGACTTTTATTTAGACATCACAATGTAGTACGCTTATGGGATGCCAATTTCGGTTGATGGGTTGATTTGTGTTTGTTTTCGAAAGCAAATAGTTTTTAACTGTTGTCTAGAAATGCAACCAAACTTATCAAAGCATCGATGCTCAACTGAAGTATAGGGTTTGGTAGTTCCTGTGGTTGGATGACGCACCACCCACAGAGGATCCTCTGCACAAGGGGAACAGGCAAATGAAGAACATCTCTCTAAATAGTTTTGTGGTTGTGGTCTCTGCTGAAACCTCACAGACTGAATAACAACTTGTTTTCCTTGTTTAATAAGCTGGCTAGTAAAATGTCTATTGTGATATACCTCATAGGATCCATCCAGTAGTGACTTGAAGTCCAACCGCTTATTGTTGTAAATTGACCATACAAAACCCTTCAGGCGTTTAGCCTTGAGGAAGCCAAGCACCCTTCTCTTAACTTCAAAGGAAAAACCTAATATAGGCTCATGGCTGTTTTGTGGGAAATCCTCCAATAAGATTGGGGAGATTAGAAACTATCAAGTGACCAATTGGTGGTTTGGTTCACGTATTTGAATAAATACAAGGGTCACGTTAATGCATAATTCTGTGTTTTTCACAAAACTAAAAAGATAAAAAGCAGAAGAAATCTCTTGCTGCGTTTTGTAAACGCAGATCTAAAACGCTTCTTATTGTAATTTCTGCTCGGCATCAGACTAATTTTGTGCTAATTCTATCAGCAGACGGCGCTCTGACTGTGTAGCTACTTTTCTCCAGTAATTTTCTCAGTGTTGCTTACTTTTCTCAGGCAAAATGTAAGATTCACTTCATGTAAAACATTAGGAAATGCAGCTGGCTGCATTCTTTCTATGATAAACATTAGAAATATGATGGCCATGCATAGTTTTTAAACACTTGACTTTCAATATAAAAAGCAGGTGAAATTGTTTAAAACGGATTTTGTGATGGTCTGTGTTCTGACAATGCAGATTTATGAACTCTTAACGCAACTTCTGGAATACAGCAGACTATGCTTAGCAAGTAACCTATATGAGCAACTGTATCAATTCTATGTTATGGAATTGTATTAATTTCCTACTAGAGATGTATCATATTATTTGCAGATGGAATAGTTGCATCATGCACAAATGAGTAAACAAATCTAGGCCTAGCAAATTGCCCATAAAGCTTGCATGTTTTTCAGCTTCTTGTCTACACATTGGCTATTCCAAGCACCTTTTTGTAGTGAGGGAATGATGGGTTGTGTTTGGGTGGGAATATATCCAACTGACCAGTGGATGGCGGCTTCCTGGTTTGTTGTCAGGTTTTCCGTTTGGTGTGAGATAAGGTTTATCACTATGGCGAGGGCGGGGAGACACAATCCTCGGAGGCTCAGCACAGCTTATCTGGATTTCTTCTCCCAGACCCAGCCTCTCTCTCTTTCAGAGCTTGAGTGGGTGACCTTGACAAGAATGTGGCTTATTATTGTAATCGATGCCATTGTTGTCGAATGACTTGCTGTCAGAGTGGGAAGCTGTGCATAGGGGAGGGAATATCCGGTATTTTCCACCAGACAGATGGAACTTTGTTGGAACAGGTCATGGTAGTATTGACATTTTGAGTTTCTTAAAACAAGGCCAGACTCAATTTATTGGATATTCACAGTAAATATTTTAGTTGATAACCAAATAGGGCTGTAATGATATCAGTATCGCAATATTTTTTCAATGGCAAAAATGAAAACTGAGAGCAGACTATACTCTTGGGTCCTTTAAAAACCTTTTGTATGTAAAATATTGTCTGCTATAGCTTGGAAAATAAATAAATGTGACTCTGGATGACAACATAATGATGTTTGTTTCCAACATTAGGACTGTTTTCCTATAGAACTTAAATCCGCTTCACGTTTTGTTTCCTGCCATGATACTAACGAGTATCGTGATACTGGTATCGCCCTGGCCCTACAACCAAGGCTGCCGAGCAGTAGAATCACATTGTTGTTGAACTACCAGTAGCACTATGAATGGAACTCCACACAGCCAAGCTTATGAACGAGGCAAGGGAAATACTTCCTGTTTCTGTTATAGCAGTGGGGGTAGTAAATGGTTGCAGGCAATTTCCCACGCAGTCATCCAGCACCTTGGTCTGCAGCAGTGCATAGTTCAGGTTGCTACTAAGGGAAGAAGGAGGCCTTCTCTGCTTGGGGGAGCTTCCAGTCTTCACAATATAGCCTCTGACGCCAGCTCCAGAGTCCTGCCCTACCCCCACCCTGACAGCTAGCAAACAATGCCAGCCAGCTGCGCCGTAGGACAGTGGGAGGTTTGGGGGGCAGGGTCAAGCTGGATCTAACTTTGACAAGAGAATAGTGTACCAAAACACCTGCTGGGTGCAAGCCAGACAGCCAGACTAATCTCAGAGCTGAGGAGGTACAGCTGCAGTCCACCTCCCTGAAAATGAGTTTACGTTAGCAAATTAGAATGAGCTTTTCCCAAGCTGTGCGAGTTAGTCTATTGCCAGGATGCTGTTGTGGCTAAGGGAGAAAGATGACCACATGGAATTGGAATTATTTCAAGACTTGCTCTCTTAGCTGCAGATCAGTGCTTTGGAGTTAGGTACAGTGGGGAGAACCAGTATTTGATACACTGCCGATTTTGCAGGTTTTCCCACTTACAAAGCATGTAGAAGTCTGTAATTTTAAACATAGGTACTCTTCAACTGTGAGTGACAGAATCTAAAACAAAAATCCAGAAAATCACATTGTATGATTTGTAATTAATTAATTTGCATTTTATTGTATGACATAAGTATTTGATACATCAGAAAAGCAGAACTTTAATATTTGGTACAGAAACCTTTGTTTGCAATTACAGAGATCATACGTTTCCTGTAGTTCTTGACCAGGTTTGCACACACTGCAGCAGGGATTTTGGCCCACTCGTCCATACAGATCCTTCAGGTTTCGGGGCTGTTGCTGGGCAATACGGACTTTCAGCTCCCTCCAAAGATTTTCTATTGGGTTCAGGTCTGGAGACTGGCTAGGCCACTCCAGGACCTTGAGATGCTTCTTACGGAGCCACTCCTTAGTTGCCCTGGCTGTGTGTTTCGGGTCGTTGTCATGCTGGAAGACCCAGCCACGACCCATCTTCAATGCTCTTACTGAGGGAAGGAGGTTGTTGGCCAAGATCTCGCGATACATGGCCCCATCCATCCTCCCCTCAATACGGTGCAGTCGTCCTGTCCCCTTTGCAGAAAAGCATCCCCAAAGAATGATGTTTCCACCTCCATGCTTCACGGTTGGGATTGTGTTCTTGGGGTTGTACTCATCCTTCTTCTTCCTCCAAACACGGCGAGTGGAGTTTAGACCAAAAAGCTCTATTTTTGTCTCATCAGACCACATGACCTTCTCCCATTCCTCCTCTGGATCATCCAGATGGTCATTGGCAAACTTCAGACGGGCCTGGACATGCGCTGGCTTGAGCAGGGGGACCTTGCGTGTTCTGCAGGATTTTAATCCATGACGGCGTAGTGTGTTACTAATGGTTTTCTTTGAGACTGTGGTCCCAGCTCTCTTCAGGCCATTGACCAGGTCCTGCCGTGTAGTTCTGGGCTGATCCCTCACCTTCCTCATGGTCATTGATGCCCCACGAGGTGAGATCTTGCATTGTGCCCCAGACCCAGGGAGATTGACCGTCATCTTGAACTTCTTCCATTTTCTAATAATTGCGCCAACAGTTGTTGCCTTCTCACCAAGCTGCTTGCCTATTGTCCTGTAGCCCATCCCAGCCTTGTGCAGGTCTACAATTTTATCCCTGATGTCCTTACACAGCTCTCTGGTCTTGGCCATTGTGGAGTTGTTGGCGTCTGTTTGATTGAGTGTGTGGACAGGTATCTTTTATACAGGTAACGAGTTCAAACAGGTGCAGTTAATACAGGTAATGAGTGGAGAACAGGAGGGCTTCTTAAAGAAAAACTAACAGGTCTGTGAGAGCCGGAATTCTTACTGGTTGGTAGGTGATCAAATACTTATGTCATGCAATAAAATGCAAATTAATTATAAAAAAATCATAATGTGATTTTCTGGATTTTTGTTTTAGATTCCGTCTCTCACAGTTGAAGTGTACCTATGATAAAAATTACAGACCTCTACATGCTTTGTAAGTAGGAAAACCTGCAAAATCGGCAGTGTATCAAATACTTGTTCTCCCCACTGTAGGTAGATATGAACATCAAGCACATTCTAGCTCTGTAGTTGATGTTTGATTGGAGTAATCAAAGTAGATTTATTATGGAGAAATTGCTGTCATGGAAAAGTTTTTTATTTTCTATTTTATTTTATTTGTCTTGCCTCGTTTTTTCCCCCAACCCTTGGACACAGTAAAAGCTGTAGTATGGCCTTCATGACGAGCCATTGCAATACTTTGACAATCCCAAGGAGGTTATTTATTGTGGAACAGCATGGTCAGTACCAGCTGATTTAATAGAGGCCTACAACTGAATGGTAAGCTGTAAGCTTACCCCATCACCTTATCTTGACTGTTGTGCTGCCTACAGATAAGATGCTCAGCCTCCTCTCTCTCGCTCTCCAATCGTCTGTTAAGGTCACATCACATAAAGAAACAACTGCTGCTTTTCTCCTAGAGAAAACCACCAAGCCCTGTAGATCTCTTGGGCGTCAACACGCTTGAGTGAAAACTGAATTGTGCTAGATGTAGGCGTTGGCAGCAGTACAAACCTAGGAAATAAGAAGGGCCATGTAAGGAGAACGTTGTCAAGACAGTCCCACAAATTAAAAGCCCTTCTGCTTCCTTTCATAAGGGTGGAGTAGAGTCTCTTGAGGAATGTGTTGCCCATCTGGATGCCCCAATGAGGCACCGCTTTTAGACTGGGTGCTTAATCTTTCATTGTCAATGTTGAATGTGCTAAATTAGTGGTTGCTAATTTCCCCCTCTTTTGCCTGACCTAGCTGCCTAGCGTCAGTGCCGTTTTATGATTTAGGCTGAGCTGTGTCGTGCTTCAGCTTCTTCAATGCTTTGAAAACACTGTTCTAAATCTACACACAATACCCCATAATGACAAAGCAAAAGCAGGTTTTTAGAAATTTTTACAAATGTATTAAAATAAATAAACTGAAATGCCATTAATATAAGTATTCAGACCCTTTACTCAGTACTTTGTTGAAGCACCTTTGGCAGCGATTACAGCCTCGAGTCTTCTTGGGTATGACGCTACAAGCTTGGCACTCCTGTATTTGGGGAGTTTCTCACATTCCTCTGCAGATCCTCTCGAGCTCTGTCAGGTTGGATGGGGAGCGTCGCTGCACAGCTTTTTTCAGGTCTCTCCAGAGATTAGATCGGGTTCAAGTCCAGGCTCTGGCTGGGCCACTAAAGGACATTCACAGACTTGTCCCGAAGCCACTCCTGCGTTGTGTTGTCTGTGTACTTAGGGTCGTTGTCCTGTTGGAATGTGAACCTTCGACCCGTCTGAGGTCCTGAGCACTCTGGAGCAGGTTTGCTCCGTTCACCTTTACCTTGATCCTGACAAGTCTCCCAGTCCCTGCCGCTGAAAAACATCCCCACAGCATGATGATGCTGCCACCACCATGCTTCACCGTAGGGATGGTGCCAGGTTTCCTCCAGACTAGGGCTGAATGATTAATCGATTTCAAATCTAAATCGCAATTTGAAACAATGAGATTAGCAAATCGCAAAGGCTGCGTTTTTGCTCGTCTGGCCCAGGGTTTAACTGTCGTGTCAATGGTTTTACAAATTCATGCAGTCCTCCTTGTGTGAAAGTCATGCTCAACAATCAGAAGTGGCCCAAAGTGACTGCGTATACGCCCACCAACAGCAAACACGTGAAACCCAAGAAAAACGTTACTTTCGTGGTGCGGAAAGATGCCATCCACTGAGTTGGATTTATTCCCGAAAAAAAGCAGCACTTCAGTGGTGTGGCAGTACTTTGGATTTGAGACCACAGATGTGCATCAAAATAAGGTATGCAATTCTTGTCGTGGAACAGTCGCAACATCATGAGGCAACACCACAAACCTTTATCAGCACTTAAAAAGCACCACAGGCAGCTGTATAACGAGTGTACGTCCAAAAAGTCAAGTAGCGATGCGCTAGCCCAGTCTGAGTCTAGTAGGCCTAAACAAACTACTATTTCAGAGGCGTTTGCAACTTACTCCTTATGAAAGGGGCTTACGAAGGCACCGCGAGGTAACAAACGTCATAACGTACTACCTCACTAAAGACATGGTGTCCTTTAACACCATGACCAAAGATGGGTTTCAAAACCTCATCCGAACGCTGGATAAAAGATATTCAATTCCCTCACGCACATACTTCAGTCAAGTTGCCCTCCCAGAACTGTACGCGGAATGTAGGAAAAAAGTTGAGACTGAGCTGAAAAATGTGGAATATTATGCCACAACAACCGATTTGTGGTCAAGCAGGATGACCAAGCCGTACCTAAGTCTCACCGTTCACTTCATAAATGATGACTTTCAGTTGAGTCGCTGCCTGCAAACGGCATACTTCCCTGTTCACCACACGGGAGAGAATATTGCCCATGGACATAGTCATTGTCCAGCTAGGGTCTGAAAGAAGAGGGCCAGACGTGCATCACCACTGATAATGGATCAGACATTATCAAAGCTGTGGAACTAAATCAATGGACCAGGCTTCAGTGTTTTGGCCACAGGCTGCATCTTGCAATTTGGTAAGTCCCTCGCGCTCTCGCTCTCGCTCTCATTATTGTTGTTTAAAAGCACTTTGAGATGCATTGTTTGTATGATAAGTTCTATATTAATTATTATTTAATGTATTAATAATAACCCGATTTATTTGTTTTACTTATTGTGGTTGATTTAAAAAAATGAAATCGCAATATCTGTCAAATCGCAATTAAATATTTCCCCCAAATCGTTCAGCACTACTCCAGACGTGACGCTTGGCATTCAGGCCAAAGAGTTCAATCTTGTTTTTTAATGGTCTGAGAGTCCTCTCGTGTGCCTTTTTACTGAGGAGTGGCTTGCGTCTTGGCCACTCTACCATAAAGGCATGATTGGTGGAGTGCTGCAGAGATGGTTGTCCTTCTGGAAGGTTCTCCCATCTCCACAGAGGAACTCTGGAGCTCTGTCAGTGACCATCGGGTTCTTGGTCACCTCCCTGACCAAGGCCCTTCTCTCCCGATTGCTCAGTTTGGCCAGGCGGCCAGCTCTAGGAAGAGTCTTGGTGGTTCCAAACTTCTTCCATTTTTAAGAATGATGGAGGCCACTGTGTTCTTAGGGACCTTCAATGCTGCGGACATTTTTTGATATCCTAACCCAGATCTGTGTCTCGACATAATCCTGTCTCGGAGCTCTACATACAATTTGTTTGACCTTGTGGCTTGGTTTTTGCTCTGACATGCACTTTCCTTATAGAAACAGGAAAAATGTAACCTGTTTTCGCTTTGTCATTATTGGGTACTGTGTGTAGATTGAAGCTTTTAAAAAAAAAAAAAAAAATGTAATCAATTTTAGAATAAGGCTTTAACATAACAAAATGGGAAGGGGTCTAAATACTTTCAGAATGCACAAATATCTCCCTTATCCACACACTGCCTTGGGCTTTCTGTCTTTGTCACCTTCACACTCATTCACATTTTGTGTAGGACAGGGAGGAGTCTAGTCTATGTAAAGCACTTGCTGTCACAGAATACAGACATCTCTTCAGGTAAAGATTTTCACATCTGCCTCAAGTGGCTCCTCAGCATCTTTAGTAAGGCTGGTTTACCTTCCCTGCCTCTGTGCTTTAGCCTCGGGCAACGTTGGGTAGGTGGAGTTGTCATGTTGTCCTTTAGCCTCAGGGCAACGTTGGGTAGGTGGAGTTGTCAGGTTGTGCTTTAGCCTCAGGAGATGTTGGGTAGGTGGAGTTGTCAGGTTGTGCTTTAGCCTCGGGAGATGTTGGGTAGGTGGAGTTGTCAGGTTGTGCTTTAGCCTTGGGCAACGTTGGGTAGGTGGAGTTGTCAGGTTGTCCTTTAACCTCGGGAGACGTTGGGTAGGCGGAGTTGTCCTTTAGCCTCGGGATACGTTGGGTAGGCGGAGTTGTCCTTTAGCCTCGGGATACGTTGGGTAGGTGGAGTTGTCAGTTTGTCCTTTAGCCTCGGGCGACGTTGGGTAGGTGGAGTTGTCAGGTTGACACTGTCTTTGTTTGCTTATAAAGACTTCCTTAATTTGGAAGGAAGTGCTATGTTTCATTCCACAGTAATTGTTAAGGACTGTCACCTCATGTTTAGTTTGTGAGACGTGTTCACATTTCAGATTCCCTCGTTTGGCTCACCTAGTCATATAGTTTCTATGTCTAGGTTGTCTTGCTTGGCTTCTAGGCTACATTTTAGTTCCTTGAAATATACGTTTGATCTGCAGGTATGTCTCGTGAGATGTTCTTGTAAAGATTGTCAGAAGCAGAACTGTAATTTGTGTTTTTGACATCTAGCCTAGTAGCCTATACACCATATCATCAACCATCTAATCTTGTTTGATGTAGCCCATTTCATCTTCGGAGAGAAAAAAAATCTATTCACATCCTTGGCACAGGCCTATACATGCAAAGGAGCCATATGGCATAGAGCAGATTTCTTGTATATATTATCTACTTGAAATGAGCAACTGGCTTTCTCTTCATGGTTACAGGTGACAGCTTAGTTCCTCTTCTGTATTGTTTATTAGTGTTACAAGTGTGGTCCTAAAAGCCTACAGTTAGCAGCTGAAACAGAGAGTTGGCTAGAAACCGAAAGTGCCTTTTAGCAGATGGTGGTAATAGGCCCACTTCAGGTTGTTTGTATTCTATGTTTAGTTCTTTTGCAATGTCTGTAAGCTACAGCGTCTGCAATATTCAAAGCAGCCTTAAACATAGCCTAGCTCTCTAGAAGCTTGCTACATCCAATGCTGTGTCTGGTTTGGTAGTCATACTAGGCTTTTAGTCACTAGGCTTCAAGTATTAAAATTTATTGTTTTCTGACATGCTGACCAGACTGATTTTTTTATTTTGTCCACCCACACCAAACGCAATCAGGAGACGCAGGTTGAAATATCAAAACAAACTCTGAATTATATTAATTTGGGGACAGGTCGAAAAGCATTAAACATTTATGGCAATTTAGCTAGCTTGCTGTTGCTAGTCAATTTGACATATTTAGCTAGCTAGCTTGCTGTTGCTAGTCAATTTGACATATTTAGCTAGCTAGCTTGCTGTTGCTAGCTAATTTGACATATTTAGCTAGCTAGCTTGCTGTTGCTAGCTAATTTGTCCTGGTGTATAAACATTGGGCTGTTATTTTATCTGAAATGCTGGTCCTCTACTCCAACGATTAATCCACAGATAAAACGGTCAACCGAATCATTTCTAGTCATCTCTCCTCCTTCCAGGCTTCTTTTTCTTCTTTGGGCTTTATATTGCGATTGGCAACCAACTTTAATAAGGTGCATTACCACAAACCCGACCTCCGTTCATCGTTCAATGCTCCTAAAAACCAATGAGGAGATGGGAGAGGCAGGACTTCCGCGCATGTGATGTGAGCGTATGGTGAGCATGTGATGATCATTGATTCACTATAGGTACTGCAAAGTGTATGCAATTTGTGCACTCTTTATACACTCGGTCCAAGTCTATCTTTTGCGTATGAGTCATCGCAATCACTGCAGTACTAAAAAATCTCTAAGTAGGCTAACATTGGCTTGAGAGGATCAAATGACTTAGCCGAGACGTAGTGTCCTCATTGACACTGTGCAGCATAGGGATAAAATCAGTGTGGCAATATTCCCGTTAGCGTTTGATTGCAGGATGGCTTTATTTCAAGAGAACATCAAGCCCGGCTGTTTTCATCCACTGTCTTGTACCAGGAAACTAGGCTACTGTGTGTCAAAGTAAACATGAAGTGACTGACTGATCTAATAAGGAACATGGCTGCTGTTCTCCATGAACCCCTGTGCTTGACTGGTAGTCGACGATGCAGAGAGGGGGACTATGGACTCTCAGGGCTCAGCTATTCAGGTGAAGCCGACAGAGGGTGAGGTCACCTCTGATGGCCTGACTCCAGGGAAGCCACCGATCCACAAAGCACTTTCACTGGGGTCAAGAGGCATTGTAGAACTGAATTGAAGTGGAAACATGCAGTTTGTCTATTTTCTAAGACTACGGGGAGATTCTTTCCTGCTTAATCAATCAACCCTGTTGCCTCTGAGAACTCACACATGCTTTATTTCTTTCTCTGGGGTTAAGATTGAATTCCTCATACCTCACCCACACTGAAAATGGATACGGATGACTGTTCAATGCTCAACATACCTCATAGTAACTGGTGTTGTTTTGCGTTCGTCAGGGGCCCATGTTCTAAGGCCTGGACTTTGCCGTTTCATTATTTTTCATCCTGTTGTACACCTAATGAGTATCAATCATTCAAATAAACTAGACTGAATATTTGTCCATGAGTGCAAGCAAATGCAAATGACTAATTACTGGGATACTCCAACAGAGCTTTCTTCCCAGTCCAAACAGCCTCATTTGATTCAGCTTGCATTGTTATTCATTTCAGAGGATTATCTGATTTGGCCGTTCTGATACGGTTATTCGATCCACAAAAGAGAACTCATCAGGTCCAAGGCAAGCTCCGAGGTTTTGCTAAATGAGATAAAGATTAGGTCAACTACTCTCTTTTCCAAACCACAAATTGTACCCTTGACTCTGCAAATGACAAACAAAGCTGGGTCTTGTCTTTGTGTTTTGTCACTGTGTTGTATCTCTGGATGAGTTTGTACTGTAGCTAAGTTGATTCAATTTGTGGTTCAAATAAACCCACAGTCAGTTGATCCATCTGGGATATCTCAACCTGTCAGTCTAGAAGTAGGCCTATGTTGTTTCCAGAAAGCATAGCCTACTCTTCCGTACTGGTGGATCCTACTTACCCAATTTTTTGTCATGGGGTGGATCCTACCCACTCAACTTTGGGCATCCTTGAGCTTAACTGAAAATTAAGTCATCATTTGGCAGCTTGTTAGGAGCACATTATGGATGGTCTATGTGGGTCCAGTAGCAGCCTTAACATACCTGTTTCGGTTTTGGCCTGTTTGGTCCAGACATAACAGATGTTTGTTAATGCATCCACACTACCTTAAAATGTGTACAACCCAGACAGGTGTCTTGATATGACACTGCAGTGTAACAACCCAGACAGGTGTCTTGATATGACACTGCAGCGTAACAACCCAGACAGGTGTCTTGATATGACACTGCAGCGTAACAACCCAGACAGGTGTCTTGATATGACACTGCAGTGTAACAACCCAGACAGGTGTCTTGATATGACACTGCAGCGTAACAACCAAGACAGGTGTCTTGATATGACACGACAGTCTCAAATCATATTACATTTTATTGGTTGCATACACGTGTCTAGCAGATGTTATTTGCGGGTGTAGTGAAATGCTTGTGTTCCTATCTCCAACAGTGTAGTAATATTTAACAATGCATACAAATCTATAAAGTAAAAGAATGGAATTAAGAAATATATAAATATTAGGACGAGCAATGTCGGAGTCCGCAGTATGTATGTATATGTGTGATGTGATGTATAGAATGTGGATAGAATATATAGTATAATGTGTAATATGTGTATTATATGTACAGCAATAGTTGAATAGGATGGACTTGGCTAGAATACAGTGCATTCGAAAAGTATTCAGACCCTTTCCCTTTTACCACATTGTGTTACATTACAGCCTTATCCTAAAATGGAGTAAATTTTAAATTTTCTTCATCAATCTACACACTACCTTATAATGACAAGGCAAAAAGTTATTTAATTTTTTTCTCTTTTTTTTTTTTGCAAATTTTTTTGCAAACTTGAAATTGAGCTCAGGTGCATCCTGTTTCCATTGAGCATCCTTGAGATGTTACTACAGCTTGATTGGAATCCACTTGTGGTAAATTCAATTGATTGGACATGATTTGGAAAGGCACACACCTGTCTATAAAAGGTCCCACAGTTGACAGTGCATGTCAGAGCAAAAACCAAGCCATGAGGTTGAAGGAATAGTCCATAGAGCTCCGAGACAGGATTGTGTCGAGGCACAGATCTGGGGAAGGGTACCAAAATATGTCTGCAGCATTGAAGGTCCCCAAGAACACAGTGGCCTCCATCATTCTTAAATGGAAGAAGTTTAGAACCACCAAGACTCTTCCTAGAGCTGGCCGCCCGGCCATACTGAGCAATAGGTGGAGAAGGGCCTTGGTCAGAGAGTGGACCAAGAACCCGATGGTCACTCTGACAGAGTTCCTCCGTGGAGATTGGAGAACCATCAAGAAGGACAACCATCTCTGCAGCACTCCACCAATCAGGCCTTTATGGTAGTGTGGCCAGACAGAAGCCAATCCTCAGTAAAAGGCACATGACAGCCTGCTAGGAGTCAAAAGACTCTCAGACCATGAGAAACAAGATTCTATGGTCTTATGAAATTAAGTTTGAACTCTTTGGCCTGAATCCCAAGTGTCACGTCTGGAGGAAACCTTGCACCATTCCTACGGTGAAGCATGGTGGTGGCAGCATCATGCTGTGGGGATGTTTTTCAGTGACAGGGACTGCGAGACCAGTCAGGATCAAGGTAAAGGTGAACCGAGCAAACCTGCTCAGGACCTCAGACTTGGGCGAAGGTTCACCTTCCAACAGGACAGCGACCCTAAGCACACAGCCAAGACAACGCAGGAGTGGCTTCGGGACAAGTCTCTGAATGACATTGAGTGACCAAGCCAGAGCCCGGACCAACCCGATCTAACATCTTTGGAGAGACCTGAAAATAGCTGTGCAGCGACGCTCCCCATCCAACTTGAAAGAGCTTGAGAGGATCTGCAGAGAAGAATGTGAGAAACTCCCCAATTACAGGTGTGCCAAGCCTGTAGCGTCATACCCAAGAAGACTGTGATCGCTGCCAAAGGTGCTTCAACAAAGTACTGAGTAAAGGGTCTGAATACTTATGTAAATGTATACATTTGCAAAAAATAATTACACCAGTTTTTGCTTTGTCATTAGTGTATTGTGTGTAGATTGAAGAGGGGAAATAACAATTTTATCAATTTTAGAATAAGGCTGTAATGTAATTTTCTTTTGAAAAAAGTAAAGGGGTCTGTATACATTCCAAATGCACTGTACATAAGAAATGGGTAGAACGTATTTAAACATTATTTAAGTGACCAGGGTTCCATGTCTATAGGGCAGCAGCCTTTAAGATGCTGTAATAAGTAACCAGGTGGTAGCCTGCTAGTGACAGTGTCTAAGTTCAGTGGTGAGAACTGGGTGGGAGCAGGCTAGTGATGGCTATTTCATGCACCTGTACTGACCTTGCCTTCTGGATGATAGCAGGGTGAACAGGCCGTGGCTTTGGTGACTGAGGTCCTGTGACGCCAGGTCCTGTAGATTTGCTGAAGGGCAGGCAGTGTGCTCCCGGTGATGCTTTGTGCTGACCGCACCACCCTCTGGAGAGCCCTGCGGTTGCGGTCGGTGCAGTTGCCGTACTAGGCGGTGATAGAGCCCGAAAGGATGCTCTCAATGGTACATCTGTAAAATGTTGTGGTTCTTAGGCATTGTGCCTTCACCACACTGTCTGTGTTGGTGGAGGGTACTATGGTATTGATGGCCGAGCTGTAGTCACTGAACAGCATTCCTACATAGGTATTCCTCTTGTCCAGATGGGATAGGGCAGTGCAATGACTATTGATCATGCATGGATCTATTGGGGCGTGTGTCTAGGGTATGGTGGAGGTGATATGAGTCTTAACTAGCCTTTCAAAGCACTTCATGATGACAGAAGTGAGGGCTACGGGGTGATAGTCATTTAGTTTGGTTACCTTCGCTTTCTTGGGTACAGGAACAATGGTGGACATCATGAAGCAAGTGGTAACAGCAGACTGGGATATGGAGCTATTGAAGCGATTGAATAAGTCAAACACTCCAGCCAGCTGGTCTGCGCATTCTCTGAGGACGCGGCTAGGGATGCCGCCTGGGCCGGCAGCCTTGCGAGGGTTAACACGGTTAAATTTCTTACTCCCGTCGGCCAAGGTGAATTAGAGCTCCCAGTCCTCGGGAGCGGCCAGTGTCGGCCACACTGTGTTATCCTCAAAGCGGGCGAAGAAGGTGTTTAGCTTGTGCGGAAGCAAGAAGTCTGTGTCCACGACGTGGCTGGTTTTCCCTTTATAATCTGTGATTGTCTGGAGTCCATGCCACATACGTCTCATGTCTGAGCCGTTGAAATGCGACTCCACTTTGTTTCTGAACTGATTGTATTCGATCATATTCCCAGTCACCTTGCCATTGTTAAATGCAGTGTTTTCGGGCTTTCAGTTTCGCGCTACCCAGACAGGTGTCTTGATATGACACGACAGTGTAATCTCCTTGTAATCCTTGCCCGATCCATGTGCTCAGTTTCTAAATCCCAATTCCAATACACAAAATAAAGCCAAGGTTTATGTCCGGCAAAAAGTGCAGCAACATCCCCAGTCAGAGGAAATTACTGTGAGAAGATGAACTGAAAATCCATGCAAAGATTTTCCCCTCAATCTAATACATGAAGTCATTCTGTTAGCAACTTGGTATGCTCCACATCACTCCCCAATCCATTCAAAATCCTTTCACTCAGTTTAACGTCTTTCTTAGCTGCTGTGGCTTTCTCAAGGAATTGGCAGGGGCTGTTTTTGAAGGAAAGGCTTGCGTGACACTGCAGAAACCTCTCAAACATTGTGGTTTGGGGGAGTTTTTATAAACCACACTAAATCCTGTGAGAGGGTAAAGCTACGCAATTCAGCGTTGGCTGAGTGTTGAGGTTGAGACTTGTTTAATCTAGCAGTTTTGTCGTTTCCTCAGCATGCGGCTTTTGGAATCCCAGAATGGACAAGCTCTTCACTGTCGTGTACTGCCTGCCAAAGAATGAAAGTGTTTGGGGTTTTGTGCGGAGTATGAGGGAACCTAGAATTGGAGAGCTAAAGGCCTCTTGTCGTTTCCCTGTGCCTCTGGTTCAGGAGGACGTCCTTCCCATTTCATTCTCCTTAGTAATTCAATACATGAAGCTTCATATCAATGAAAGTAGTCTAAATGTATCAGGTAATATATCATGGTACTTCATGTTCTTCGACAGGCATGGTGAATAGAATTTCACAGTCCCGTATCATTCAGACAGTAAGAGCATTGAAGATTATCTAAATCATTGTATCACCCTCTGAGATCCTCAAGTTGGTGATGTACCCAACTGTTCCATCCTCTCACCACCCACACGCACAAGGAAACAACCACCCAACGACCAGGAACCAGCCATGCTTTCATTGTTGATCCCTTCTGCCTTTGCTCTCAACATTTGCCTTGAACTTGGAACAAGCAATAATGCAAAATGTGCTTGTCTGTTCTGTTCACCACTTTGCCCTGTGCCCAAGTGAACACTACTACTGTATTATGCTCAAAGTGCATAGGATGTTAATGGCTTCAGTGACCTTTTTAACTCTTCAGTTCAGAGATTAGCTAGGTTAATCCACTGTGAACATAATCTTCTCCAAAACCTTCATCAGTATTAAAATCCCCGTATAATTTCTTAGACATGTACAGTATATCATGATTACACTCCAACAGCCTGAGACTCCAACAAGACTCTTAGGCCTCAGCTCCCAGCGTCTTAAAGGAGCTCTCTGTTGAGGCCTCCGCTCCCAGCGTCTTAAAGGAGCTCTCTGTTGAGGCCTCCGCTCCCAGCGTCTTAAAGGAGCTCTCTGTTGAGGCCTCCGCTCCCAGCGTCTTAAAGGAGCTCTCTGAGACTTGTGGTGAACAAAAGGCTTCTCCTACTGAGGCTTAGTGGTTGCCATCTGGGGAACCCCTTTAATTCAACACTTCCTGGACACTCAACCTGTCATCGTCATCCTGTTGTTGCTAATGTTGTTTCCATGCCACCACAACGGCCTCATTAGTTACCCAGGGATCTCAAAGAGGCTGTAAAATAAGACACAGCTAGACGTGTGATCATACTTGCCTCACATTTACAAACAAAATATTGAGGAAGAGCGGCTGCTTCTCACCAGGGTAGTTTGCTTTACCCCTTGGGTTGTAGCCCACTTTTAAAAAATGTACTTTCCATCTAGCCGATCTAGAAATAAAAAATGAGCAAACTGCAGTGTAAGAAATAATATTATTGTGTAGAACGTTTCGGGACTAGCCTGCTTCTGAAATGCCTGTCTGGAAACATGGTTTGAGAAGCAAAGTGCATTAGAAGAGCTGTGCTCTGTTCTGTTTGCATCTCTCTTTACATGGCTTTCACTTTGAGGAGAGGGTTCTTTGTGTAGGCTTGTCTGTGGGCTCACTGTCTCCGTAACGCCCATGAACAGAGCAGGTTGACAGCAGGCTGATTACCTGTCCTGTCCCATTCACTCAGCACACTGCAGCCACAGCTTGGCCACGTCATGCATCATAAACTGACACAGTGATTACGATGTCATTAGGCTCCTCTCACCATAGCTCGCCGCCACATTGATTTGCTCGCTCGTCTCTCCCAGGGAGTCAACAAAGACCTTTCAGAGGCTAGTAGGGAGAAATGGCCTTTCGAGCATATTTCAAAAGCCATTTGGAAATATTCATTTTACAGATCAAACTGGAAGGATGGTATTTTGAGTATTCAGGCACCATTCTGTCACACTGTTCAGGCTACATTCTTTATCCCTCTGAGACGCCTGGTTTGACCAGCAGAAAGACAAAGAAAACGGTAGCAGGTGGAAGGTTGTACAGTAGCAGGTGGAAGGTTGTACAGTAGCAGGTGGAAGGTTGTACAGTAGCAGGTGGCCCAACTGTGGTTTGTGACTATTTTGTAACGGAATTACGAGTTTTTAATAATTTATAAATAAAATGTATATCAGTAAAATCATTAACTAATTGGTACGTCTACCATTACTTGTTACTTCAGTGAACTTAATTTATCCTTCCTCATGAGGGGGAGAAATTAGAAAATATATTACAGATATGTGGGGTTTAAGTAACCGGAGGCAGAAAGCAATATTTCTTAAACTTACAGAAAGTAAAACATTTCTCAAACAAAAGGTGTTTATTAGTTGGCAGGGGTCTTTACGTTATTGTGTTTTTGATGTATTTCTGATACCTTTTAAGACTTTCTGGTAGATGTTTTCTAAGACCCCTTTTCCATCTGTTTATCCAGAAATCAGTCTTTACTTCTGCCTAAGACCCCTAGCCTTCATTTGACACCCAATTTGATATGCTCTAATGAACTTCACATGTTGTTGGTAATGGGTCCTTTTCGATGGAAATGCCCAGAAGTGGCAGGAAAATTGTTGTATTTAAACATTTTTCATTATTCATGTGGTCAATAGGCCTATAAGCTGCATGTCAATTGTTATTTACTCAAGTCTAATTGGATCCTGCATTTGCAAAATATTTCTGGAGCAGGGAGTGGTTTATGCCCAATTTATTCAGTCTTTGGCTGTACCCTGTTCCTCGCACAGATCATAGCTAATGATTTGAAGCACCCATGTTGACTGCCTTGAATTAATGAGCTCAGTGTCACCATGGAGCTTAAATCAGCCAGTCTCTCTCACACGCTCTCTCTCCCTCTCTGATGCGTTGAGCACACACACTGTCTCCTTCTCCCCTGTACTGTCATAGTGCCTCGGAATCAATTACTGTCCCTCGCCGCCTGTTCCTTCACCCCAACCAAGTCCTTAATTGAGAGAATTAGTGAGCGAGTCCATGAGATGATGCGGTGTCAGATCTGGCTGAATTAGTGATGATCAGTCCATGAGATGATGCGGTGTCAGAGATCTGTGTTGCAAGAGAAGAGAGTGAGAGACGAGAGGGAGGGAGGGTGCATTACACCAGTGTCTCTCTCTCTCTCTCTCTCTCTCTCTCTCTCTCCTACTACTCTGTCCTCCAGTGGTTGAGATTGAAGCACTTGAATGCCCTCCTGCCCGCTAATCATGGTGGTGGAGCAGAGAAGGGGAAGGGGAGAGCGAGAGGGGCCAAGTCCACACAACAACCACCCTTTGACTAATCAAGGCGTCAGTTTACATCAAGGGCCCACTGGCATTCCTGGATGTCTCCCATGCTTTCATACCCACTTCCTGTCTCTGTAGCCCCTCCCATACAGTATCTTCTGGTGTATACAGAGCTTTTTAAGTGACGTGTCTCGTGTATCTTCCCCCTTCTCTCTTGCAGATGGAATCTCCCGTCTCCACACCGGCCCCTCCCCCCCTCCACCTCCTGGCCGCCGTGGGCAACAACGGCGACAACATCGCGTCCCCGTGCGAGCAGATCATGGTGCGTACGCGCTCGGTGGCGTCCAACACATCGAACGCGGCCCTGGCCACGGAGCCCGAGTGCCTTGGGCCCTGCGAGCCCGGGACCAGCGTCAACCTGGAGGGCATTGTGTGGCAAGAGACCGAAGACGGTGAGTAGGCTAACGTTAGCCACTGCATAGCCCGACAATTGCCGCTGGTATTCCTTTTGAACAGACAAAACACATTTTTTTAGTCTGGGCCTTGAAAATAAGATAAAGCAATTCAGGCCTTTTACTTTGCCCACGTGTAATCTCTAACATTGGCTCATTCAAGCCTTCCGCTAAGGTCAAAGTTCAAGGTCTGTTGTTATTATAGTCCCACTAGCTTTGTCAGGAATTTGCCTAAAGTTTCACATCATGCTGCAAAGGCTGACCTATTGAAGGTCTCCTTACTCAAACCATGACAGTTGAAGCTGCTTTAAGTAAATTAAATCACACTTTAGCCTAACTGTATCGTACTCTCAATGTTACACTATTCAGCCAATTATACAAGTAGTTGGCACCTGGCAGGTAGATGGGATCTTCCTGGATAGAAAGTTCCTAAATGGCCTTAATGACTTATTTTGCCCAGGAGTGCAGTTTGTTAATATCCATCCTCAACATAACCACTGGCGAAACAAAGCCGGACTACTTTTCAACTCTGCCTAATGGAAAGTAGGCCATTTGCAACTCTTCCACAACGTAGGTCCGAGTGAAACGTTAAAGCTCTCAGATTCCCACGCTTTTGATCACACATATGCTATGCATTCAATCAATTTAAATGTGTATCACTAGCAGACCCAGTTTACAGGGCCTGAATAACTTTCCCTAATCTTCTGTCACGCATGCAAAATAATGCAAACACCTAATCTTCAAAGCGGTGCATGTTCAATCACTCGGTAGGCATGCAGGGTACAAACCGCCCACACAGCCACAGTCGGTGCGCCCGCTCTGAGCCAGTGTATATAAAGGCCGCCGCCTCATCAACATTCCCAGTGCACCGCGGCTCCAGCCTCTTTAAGTGTTTATTTATCTTTTGCTTCTCGCTCCGGCCGTGGGCACTGTGTCTTATTCATCCCAGTCCTCCATGGCGGCACCAGCCTCTGGGAGAGCACACAACAAGCTGCCCCCTGACTCTGTCTCCCAGCAAGGAAAGAGAAAGAGACTGCCAGGTCAGGGAGGATGGGGAGGCGGCTCCAGACAAGGCTACTACATCTGTTAGTGACATGACCGTGTCTGCCAGCCAGCCAGCACCTACTATGTGTGCTCTTTGCTTCTGTCTCCCTCAGAGAGAGAGAGAACCCCCTCCACCCCCTCATTCTGTGTCCCTCGGAGAGATGAGAACACCCCCTCCACCCCCTCGTTGTGTCTCCCTTGGAGAGATGAGAACACCCCCTCGTTCTGTCTCCCTCGGAGAGATGAGAACACCCCCTCGTTCTGTCTCCCTCGTAGAGATGAGAACACCCCCTCGTTCTGTCTCCCTCGGAGAGATGAGAACACCCCCTCCAGCCACTCGTTCTGTCTCCCTCAAAGAGAGAGAGAACACCCCCTCCACCCCCTCGTTCTGTGTCCCACGGAGTGAGAGAGAGAACACCCCCTCGTTCTGTGTCCATCGGAGAGATGAGAACACCCCCTCCAGCCCCTCCAGCCGTTTTCTCTCCTCATCTCCTTGCTCTCTCAAGGTGCTATTTGGTGGTTAGTATTTTAATCTAATTCCACTCTGCTGGGCTCAGGGAGGAGGTGGGAGGGGGTGAGTGGTTTTAGAGGGTGGATTGGTAGGAGAAGCACTCTGTTCTGCAGGTGTAGACTGTTATGTTCCCCGGTGCTAGAGAAACATTGGGGTTGCAGGAGTACATATCCCCTCACTTTGAAGCCAGTGTTTTGTCTCTCTGAAGTGGACAGATCTATATCTCCGTGCCACCCTATGTGAGTGGACAGTGGAACAAACAAGTCCTCTGATAGAGAAGCATCACATAGATGAAAGCACTTTAAAACGCCTCCTCTTGTAACACATTTTGTGTTTATTACATTTTTGGTAACCTTAGTCAGGTAAGACATTGAGAACAAATTCTCTTAATAAAAGCATAATTTTCCTTACGTGTTGAAGATCCTATGCACGTTTTATCCACAACCTACTGGCTAGGGTTTAATTGGAGAAGCCCAGTTACTCAGTTCCTTTTCAAGGCTCTATATTAGCCAGTGTTCCCCCTTCTGTCCCGAGAGAGACTTAAAAACAGACGGCCTAACACATGGGAACCAAATGAGTAAGCAGAGCAACGCTACGCAGAGGCCCAGAGCCAATCAGAGAACACTGTGATTAGCTGTGATGTTAAGCTGTTCTGCCTCCTGCATGGCAACTCTCACATGGAGCTGCTCAGGCATGCAATGTGGCGAGTATGGAGCAAGTTTAGCATGCCGCGCAACAGCTGCATTTTCACCTCTGCCTTTTGGGCTTGTGGGAGTCCATGAACAGCAGATTCCAGTTAAATGTCTGCACCTCGCCGGAATGAAAGAGTGCCGGAGAAAGGAATTGTGGTTGAGGTGAAAAAAAAGCTAGTCCCAAAAGAACATACCCCAACGTAATTTGAGCTTAAACGTAACATCTCCAAATGGCGACCTTTTAAAGAGAAGTTATGCATCCGTATGTGAATCAATGAGCTTTTCACCCTTGTCAAGGAGCTGGTACAGTCTCCACCCTCTGACACATTCAACCCTTAACATGAGAGAGGCGAAAAGAGAGAGGGAGAATCTGTCATGGAGGTGGTTGATGGCTTGCACCATCTGACTCAAACAGTGTGGGAAATGAAGACCAGGGGAGGAGCAGGAATGGTATTTTAAGGCTGAGCTCTGATATAATCCCTCAGCGTGGATATGGTGACAGGCTTGGGTCTCCGCGCCAGTGCCGATAGCCAGGCCTCGCACGCCGCTGATATCTCCAAAAATTTTAGCTCTGAAAATCGTAGGAAAGTTTATTGCTCTTGAAGCTCTGCACAGAAAGCCTCTCGCTCCGAGGGCCAGGGAACACAGCGGATTTCCAGCCAACGCTGCAGCCCACGCCAAAGCCCCCTGTCAACCTCTCTCTTTGGCTCTCCACACAGCAGGCTATCCCCCTAGCGGTCCCACAGGCACTCTGCCTTAATAGATCAATAACAGAGGCTGTTTGTGAAAAATGTTATTTTATGGATTTTTTTTATAAATTTACATAATTGGAGGAATAAAACTGTTCATTATTTGGCGTGGGAGCTGAATGAAAGGTCGCTACGAAACGGATATTACTGTATAAACATTTGGAGAAGTCTTTAAGTAGCGCTGACTTATTTTCTGTAGCCCTGTCAGGGAAGGAAACATGTTGTATGAAAGAAGCACTGGGTTCTGTAGCTCACTGCTGGCCACGCTTTGCTGGCCCACTCCAATAGACCCTAGCCCCAGCACACTCCCGTAGGCCCCAGCCCACTCCAGTAGGCCCTAGCCCCAACCCACTCCAGTAGGCCCTAGCCCCAACCCACTCCAATAGGCCCTAGCCCCAACCCACTCCAATAGACCCTAGCCCCAGCACACTCCAATAGACCCTAGCCCCAGCACACTCCAATAGACCCTAGCCCCAGCCCACTCCAGTAGACCATAGCCCTAACCCACTCCCGTAGACCATAGCCCTAACCCACTCCAATAGACCCTAATCCACTCCAATAGTCTTGATGTAAAAGCAATAACGGGCCCAGAGTGAGCTCCAATGACCCCTGACCACTGAAGTCATTGAGATACCATGTTACACACCTACAACTACCATTTGGCTAATGTTCCTTTGACACACTCAGGTCGTAGTTTGTGGTTGTGTTAAACACACACACAACGCCCAATAGAAACAGATTTATCTCTTCGTCACCCGATGTGATAGAATGCATGATGACACAAACCTTTAAGATCAACCTGTGTGGTGGGTGGTGTGAAGTCTGTGTTACTAGCATGCTTTCTGACATTGACACCACCAGAAATAAAGCTACTGATGTTCTTTAAATTGAGACTTAATTTGAATGTTACTGCACCTTGCTCATAACAAAAGTATTTCACTTTTCACTAGTGGCGCAGCGGTTTAAAGCACTTAATCTAGTCCTAGAGGCATCACTACAGACCCTGGTTTGTTTCCGGGTTGTATCACAACCGGCCGTGATCGGGAGTCCCATAAGGCGGCGCACAATTGGCCCACCGTCGTCCGGGTTAGGGCAGGGTTTGGCCGGCCGGGGTAGGCCGTCATTGTAAATAAGAATTTGTTAACTGACTTGCCTAGTTACAAAATCTTTCTAGCTAACTTTTTGTTGCACGTAATTAATGGCAGCTCCAGTATTAGTACAATGCTGTATCATCCCCCTGTAGTTAATTGTGTATCCACTACATACCATCATTTCTAACACTATCTCAACGGTCCCTTGATGGACCAGTCTGTCATAGCAACATGGCTGGTGTGAGCAAAGTGCCAACCTCCACAGGGACACGTCAAGGTTTACAAAAGTTAAATAGCAGGCATATTTACCTCAGTCGCTCGCTGTGTGTGTGCACAGTGATAATTAACTCAGCTGATTGTACGAAGGCTTTTAGTAGGATTATTAAAGCAATTTTACGAAACGTTTTCTCTTAACAACCTAAACTTTAAGTAAAACATTTGGCGAATGATGTACATTGACAAATGTCTTCAACCTTATCTTATTTCAGTGACATGAACTATCATTTGGCTTAGCTACATTTGTAGTAGTTAAAGAGATTGTAACAAACTCATATTAGCGCTGAACCTTGAAAGGGGCAAAACAAGTGGCGGGTGCGCACTTTGTTGTTGTTTCAACTGCAGATTTCCCCATTTTTAATTGGAATGGTCAGAGAAAAGGGCCAAAATCAGGAGAGATCTGAGGTACCTAAAGGACTTCTATTAGCTTTAAACCTTCATAATCGCGGTCAGAGACGGAGAATGCTGAGATGCGGTTAGAGGTGTGTTGAGTAGGAGAGGTCAGGGGTCTGCTGTGGCCCTGTGGCCTGCAGACTTGACCAGCTGCAGAGGAGCTGATTATGGAGCTCCCAGTAACCTAATGAAACACGTCAGTGGGGACCTGGGGAGCCGCTGACCCATACAGCCAGGAGCAACCCCCCTGACTGATATTCTCTGCCATTAGGGTCTTATTCAATAATACTATACAGGAACCAAGGAGTCCAGTGATGGAGGGTTTAGGGACAGGGGCGCCATTTGTTGCTCAGTGGAACAGAGTAAATGAGAGGTGAAATTACAGGCCAATCATTCTCATTAATGTTGGTTTCAATCATTTGGCTCAGGCGACCCTAATGAGGTTAATGGAAAGGGGGGAGTGAGAGAGGAGGGAGGGAGGGAGAGCGAGAGGATGGGGGGAGGAGTGAAAGGGGGAGAGAGGGTGTGGGGGTGGGAGGAGGGGGAGAGAAAGAAAGAGAGAGATGGGGAGAGAGAGAGAGCGAGAGAGGGAGGGAGAGAGAGAGGGTGAGGGAAAGGCGGCCGCTGATGTCTCTGCCTGCTTCCCCCACTGAACTCTCATTTCAAAGGGTTGGCCTTGTTTTTTTTCTACTGACCCCGTCTGGTCCCTTTATCTCGAACAAGTCCAGAGACTACAAGGAGAGATGACGCGCACAAACACACATTCCCCTGTGTGTAAACAGGTAATCAAGCTACAAACCCATTCTGGATTTCAGCCTTTGTCAGTTTAACTGCATTTTTAACTGTTGAAATAATTTGTTTGTCGTAGGATGTCTTTGTTTGCTGATATTGGCATTGCGATTTTGGCAATGAGTGCGTTGGTGATTTAAGTTATGTTGACATATGTACGCCGACATAGCTACAATAAACCACTCTCCTAACCTAATTAGCTGCACAGCTCACCAGATTGTATTTCAGTATTTCCATCACAATGTTTTTATTTTAATGCGTATTAACACGTGCATACAAATTCTGCCAATATTGGAGCACAGCACATAGTCACTTAGTGAGCTAAATGCTGACCAAATGCCAAAGACAACATAGATGTTGCTGTGTAAGATATCTGTTCAGTTGTTTTCCTATTCAGCCAGTATTGGCTGCCAGTATCATTTTACATTAGCTTGTCTGTTGAGAGGGGGAGAGAGAGGGAGAGGGAGAGGGAGTGGGAGAGGGGGAGAGAGAGAGGGAGTGCTGGGGGTGCTGGAGGTGCTGGATAAGCCCTCTTTAATGTCACGCAAGGCCGAACTCAACGACCTGGCCGGCCCATCACAATGCTTTCCAGTTGGTGCCAGTTGAAAGAGCAAGGGCTGGGGGTGAGCACTGGTGTTTACCATCTGGACTGGAGTAGGAAGGGGCCAGTGGCCAAGTGTCCCCAGGTTCCTGTAAACTTCTATATAAATGCCTGGCAACCACTTTCAGTGCCAGAGGCAGTCCTGTAGCAGAAAGACAAAGGAGACCTGAACTGGGGGGGGGTTGACACAGGAAAGGGAGAGGGGGACAGAGCGAGGTGAGAAAGAGAGGTTTCCTGAGCTAATAAAATATGGGCAGGAATGAAAGTTGCCAGCCAGCATTATTTTGCTATTAGACAAGTTACTTCAGTTTGTACTGCATGTTGAGGTCACCGGGCATGGGGGTGGGGGGTAATAAATCTGTTTTTAAACCGGAAGACTACTTGCTCTTGTCTGCAGCCCTATGCTTTTTTTGTAGATGTTTTTATTATTGAATTTGTCAGCAAAAAATGATGACTTACCTTGCAAATTATCACCTATCATAAATTCTCATCAGCTTTAGATCAGTTTGTCATATATTATGATCAGCGTTAAACAGTTACTGCATGTTCTTATTTTATGCGTTGTCATTGAAGAATAGTGTAGCACAGTTAGGGAGAGAAGTGTAGCCCATACCTATCAGTGTTGGTGTATCTTGTATTCTCCTAACTGATCTGTGAGGATCTGTGATTTTCACTACTGTGTGTGATCTAGGCCAGTCATCACATTGGGATGATCTCACCTCAAGCTAAACTTGGATTTAACATGCCAGGTCATATATATCCGTGCCTGGCAATGCATGCCTAGAAGAACTAGTGGTTCTGAGTGCTGCCAACTTAAAGCCAGCAAAGTGACAACACAGTAGCCCCCTAGTCAGCCCCAGTCAGCCCCATACCAACAAAGTGGAGGATGTTCCTGAACGGGTTCTTGCTTCTCTCTCGCGGTGCTGCTGCTGCTGATCCCCGGAACATCAGACATTCATTTAACAATATCTTTGCTCTGGCATTCTGCTAAAGGCTCCTAGCAGAATCATTAAGCTCGGCTGGGTCGTTAAACCCCCAGGCTAAATATGAACTACAGAGCCATCACTAAAGCAAAGGCCTCATATGTTTTCCCCTGAAATAGTACAATCTTTTTCTCACTGAGAAGTCTGTTGTTTGGTAGCAAAGTCAAGACGGAGGACAGCGAATGATTTTGCATACAAATAAGAGAACTGTGTTGCCGAAGCCTCTTGCAGCGGTAATGGAGAACTGACACATTATAGTAGACAGCAGTACTGGAGAACTGACGCATTATAGTAGGGAGGCTGCTCTGAGAGTATGCCCAGGAACCCCTGTCTGATCTATTTAAATGGGAGCTGTTGCAGTGGCCCCGGTTAGTTGCTGTGGCCCCGGTTAGTTGCGGTGGCCCCGGTTAGTTGCTGTGGCCCTGGTTCGTTGCGGTGGCCCCGGTTAGTTGAAGAATACAACGTGAGGTCATTCTTAATGATGGAGCAACCTTTAGATTCTGCCTTGGCACTGTAGTCCAGATAGTTGTCTTGTGACTCTTGTGAATGAAACAGGAAGACTTTTTGTGTTCTTTTCTCACAGGCATGCTGGTGGTGAATGTGACCTGGAGAAACAAGAGCTACGTGGGCACCCTGTTGGACTGTACTCGACACGATTGGGCACCTCCCAGGTAAGCACGTCTCCACACATTATCCATTCTCTCCACTTTAATTCTAGACTGTTCACATTTTGGTACATTATGTCTCTTAAACATTCATTGGATTCACCCAAACATGGCCATAATCTTTACACAGTATCATGTAGTTAGTAGTGTTTTATGTAAAATCAGAGCATTACCAGGGGCCATCAAACATCAGATACTCCATGTAAAAAAAATGATTGACCTTTCCAGCACTTGGTCGCTCACCTTTCCTTACATAAAGAGGGCACTCCGATATGAATCTGCCATCTATATCACGCTAGCTGTTGGAAATTAGTCCTCACCTCCTGTCTCTAGGGGGGCAGCAGTGCTTGCTTATCCACTGTAGTCTTTATCTTGGGCTCGGAGATACATTCTGCAAACTGCTGACGTCCCCATAGGACGGGATAGAAATAGAATCCAAGCCAGATTGCTGGATCCAATTATTGCGCTAATAGCTTTTCCCAACACTGTATCACATTCTCCACTGCTGTGGTGGGACCAGACCACCTATCAGCAGCATTGTCTCAGCAATGGCTTTTTTTCTCTTTTTTTACACAAGATATCTTAATTCCTCGAGCCCCCATCTCATTTAACTACCGCAGAGACTTTTTAGCGTACATTTTTTGATAGACCATACCACTCAAGCTCAATGCACATCCACGGCCAGCTTTAGTCAAAAAGGCTCACTGTGTACTAGGAGAATGACAGTGCGTTCTATCACGTTTATCCTGGACAGACTGGCTTTCAGAATTGCATTGTAGCTGGGCTTACAGTGACACAGTTTGATTGAAGGCTCTCAGCAAAGTAACAGCTCAACAAACTTTCAGGAAACCAAATCCGCAGGCTCTCCAGCTCCACGATGAGTAGTGACTAATGAGTCTGGATTCCTCCACTTCCGTGGGCCTACGGATTTACTCTCATCCCCTGCTGCTGGTGAAATAGTTTGGAGCGATTTGAGGGGGAAGTTATGAGTCATCCCGGGCCCTGGTGTCTTTGTCACAGATTGTTATCCTCCACTGCTGGGATAATTACATTATTATCATAGAGACATCGGGCCCAACTCTATGTTAGGGTTATGCTACTTATGATTTACCAGGCAGGTACACTACATGGCCAAACGTATGTGGATACCTGCTCGTCAAGCATCTCATTCCAAAATCATGGGCATTAATATGGAGTTGGTCCCCACTTTGCTGCTATAACAGCCTTCACTCTTCTGGGAAGGCTTTCCACTAGATGTTGGAACACTGCTGCAGGGACCTGCTTCCATTCAGTCACGCGCATTAGTGAGGTCGGGCACTGGCTTGCAGTTGGTGTTCCAATTCATCCCAAAGGTGTTTGATGGGGTTGAGGTCAGGGCTTTGTGCAGGCCAGTCAAGTTCTTCCACACTGATCTCAACAAACCATTTCTGTATGGACCTCGCCCGGGGGCATTGTCATGCTGAAACAGGAAAAGGCCTTCCCCAAACTGTTGCCGCAAAATTGGAAGCACAGAATCGTCTAGAATGTCATTGTATGCTGGAACTAAGGGGCCTAGCCTGAACCTTGAAAAACAGCCCCAGACCATTATTCCTCCTCCACCAAACTTTACAGTTGGCACTATGCATTCGGGCAGGTAGTATTCTCCTGGCATCCGCCAAACCCAGATTCATCCGTCGGACTGCCAGATGGTGACCAGTGATTCATCACTCTAAAGAACCCTTTTCCACTGCTCCAGAGTCCAATGACGGCGAGCTTTACACCACTCCAGTTGACGCTTTCCATTGCGCATGGTGTCTTAGGCTTGTGTGTGACTGCTTGGCCATTTCATGAAGCTCCGGACAGTTCTTGTGCTGATGTTGCTTCCAGAAGCAGTTTGGAACTCAGTAGTGAGTGTTGCAGCTGAGGACAGATGATTTGTACGCGCTTCAGCACTCGGCGGTCCCGTTCTGTGAGTTTGTGTGGCCTACCACTTCGTGGCTAAGCCGTTGTTGCTCCTAGACGTTCCCACTTCACAATAACAGCACTTACAGTTGACCGGTGCATCGTATGACGGTGCCACATCAAAAATCACTGAGCTCTTCAGTAAGGCCGTTCTACTACCAATGTTTGTCTATGGAGAGTGCATGGCTGTGTGCTCGATTTTATACACCTGTCAGCAACGGGTGTGGCTGAAATAGCTGAATCCACTCATTTGAAGGGGTGTCCACATACTTTTGTATATATACTGTATATGTTCACTCTTTCTTCTGCTACTAATGTTCGCTCATTATTTGGTTAAAACAAAAGACAGAAAAGGATTTCACCCTATATTTTTGTGGGAGGATTGATGATACAGACCCAATTTAATGTAGTCTTATGTAGAAATGTTTAACTTGAGCATTACCTTTGAGCATATCATTAACCAGGTTTCCATCCAACCATTTCATGCGAATGAATTACCTGACGCATTAAAAAAGTCACAACCAGGCTAATGGAAACAGGATATGCCGGTACAATTTTATAAACTGCGACAAACTATTTGTTTGTTCGACATGGTGGGATCTTTTTGTGTCGGTAAAATTGATTATGCAAATATTGATGTAATAACCATCATATTGAAGTTAACTTGGTATGTTGTGTGGTCCTCCAACTACGACTCGGGAAAGCATGCAGTTTTTATTAGGCTACAGATTAAATAAGTTTATAATGAAGGTGATGAGCTTGATGCTCCTTTCCAATAAATATCAAGGGTCTTATTCTGATGACATGTTGATCGATGCTTGGATGCCGTTTGACAAATACAAATAATATCACTCTTATCCATAATCTTATAATGTAGGTCGCCTACCCACACTGTATGTGCGAGCTGTTGGCTAGAGTGCACGTGCCAAGACCAGAGTGGGCACCCTCGCTATATAACCAACAGTTTTTGTAACAAAACCATCAGTAAAGTGTAAAATGCGATGGAAACCCATCTAACTTGTATTTTTAATTAGGTACATGGGAATTTAACGGCAAAAGTTATTTATGTGCACTATGTTATCACGCGCAGACTTCTATCCGCAACAAGTCAATTTGATGGAAACACAGCTGGTGGAAAATGCGCATATTGTTTTATGCCTAGATAAACCTAGATATTTAGTGTAATTTGTATTCTGCCTACATTTGTCAGTCAACGCTTTTAAAGGACATTAGTTTTTGGCATGGATAATGTAATTTGCTAACGTCCTCTTGTCTCCTCAGGTTCTGTGAGTCCCCCACCAGTGACTTGGAGATGAGGAACGGCCGTGGCCGGGGCAAGAGGATGAGGCCCAACAGCAACACACCCGTCAACGAGAACAGCAACTCCTCGGACAACAAGGGCAGCGGCACCAGCAAGACGCGTGCCGCCAACAACAACAGCAGCAAGGGCCGACGGGGCAGCCAGACGTCGTCGGAGCGTCGCACGCCGCCCAACAGCAACACAGAGGACGTCAAGGCCAGCCCCTCGTCAGCCAGCAAGCGCAAGTCCAAACCCGCCTCCGACATGGAGCCCAACTCCAGCTCTGAGGACACCAAAGGCAACAAGCGCATGCGCACCAACTCCAACAGCGGAGGAGGAGGGGTGCCTCCTCCCGTCCTTCCCCCCGTCCCCTCTGTTAAAACTGAACCACAGCCCCCGATGCTCGACCGCAATTGCCCCTCGCCGGTCCTCATCGACTGCCCGCACCCCGGCTGCAACAAAAAGTACAAGCACATCAACGGCCTCAAGTACCACCAGGCACGCGCCCACAACGATGACGACGACATCAAGTTGGATCTGGATGGGGACAGTGAGTATGGAGAGGACTCCACGCTTCACCCTGAGCCAGGGAATTGCAACGGGGCCTCCAGCTCTCACAAAGGCTGCCTGTCTCCCGCACGGTCCGTCACCCCCAAAGGCAGGGGCTTCGACTGCCAGAGTCCGTCCCCTTCCTTGGGCAAGTTCGGTTCCAAACAGAGTAAAAAAAAGGGTGGTGACGCTGACCCTGAAGCAGGCGGCACGCCGATGGAAGGTGACGACGGGCCTTGTCTCACCGACGAGGCCAGCAACGACGGCATGGAAAAGTCCAAGTCCCACAAAAAGTCTAAGACCGACAAACTTTCTCAGAAGAATATGAAGTCATCTTCCCGGCCCATACCCCCAGGGAACGTAGCCTCCCAGCAGCTCTACTCCCTGCAGGCCTCGTCTTTCCCTGCAGGGGGGAACCCCAATGCTTCCCTAGGGATGCCCCCAATGATGCAGGGCATCCCCAAAAGCCCCCAGATGAAGGGCGCCCAGCTCCCCAAACCCCCCACTGCGATGGGAGACCCTGCTGCTCTGAACCCTGCTTCCGGTGCCTCAAAAGAGAAGAAGAAGAAGAAGGAGAAGAAAAAAGACGGCGGGAAGGAGGTAGACAGTCCCAAGCCTCCGGGGAAAGGGGGGAAACCAGAGGAGGGCAAGAGCCCCTACTCTGAGTCCTCAGAGCCGGGCAAAGGAGACGGGCTCCTTAACGGCTCCTCGGACCCCCACCAGAGCCGTCTTGCCAGCATCAAGGCCGAGGCGGATAAGATCTACAGCTTCACCGACAATGCCCCCAGTCTGTCCATAGGTGTGGATAAGATCTACAGCTTTACCGACAACGCACCCAGTCTGTCCATAGGTGTGGCCAGCCGTATAGAGGGTACAGGGATGCCTCAGCCCCTCACGCCCCTCCACGTGGTCACCCAGAATGGTGGCGGCGCCGACAACTCCTCAGTCAAGACCAACAGCCCAGCATACTCGGACATCTCGGACGCAGGGGAGGACGGCGAGGGCAGACTAGTGGAAGGTGTGAAGGTCAAGGTGGAGGACCAAGGCATCAGAGAAGGAGCCAAGAAAGCCCTGTTTCCAAACCAGACACCCAACAAGGAGTCTCCGTACTACGCCGGCTACGAGGCCTACTACTCGCCCAACTACACCAGCCCCAGCCCCAATCCGGGCATGCCGCACACCGAAGGTCCGGCGGTGAAAGTGAAGCGTGAGGACGACCAGGAGCATGTGGAGGACAAAGTCAAAGTGGAGCCTCATGAAGAGCGCAAACCTGAGATGAACGCCTCCAGTCAACAACATCAACAACAACAACAACAACAACAACAGCAGCAGCAGCAGCAGCAGCAACAGTCAGTCATCCAGCAGCGCTCCAACATGTACATGCA
The DNA here is from genome assembly GCA_023634145.1 of Thymallus thymallus. Lineage (NCBI taxonomy): Eukaryota > Metazoa > Chordata > Actinopteri > Salmoniformes > Salmonidae > Thymallus > Thymallus thymallus. Next base: position 18,667,181 of record CM042381.1, read on the forward strand.
GCCTCTATATTACAACCAGTACTCCTATGTTCCCCCGTACGCCTACCACCCGGACCAGGCCTACCATAACCACCTGCTCAACACCAACCCGGCCTACCGACAGCAGTACGAGGAGCGCCAGCGTCAGGTGATCTCCGAGCAGCACCGGGCTGCGGTGGCGGAGAAGAAGAGTTCTGACGCGGCGGCCATGAAGGAACGTGAGGCCTCCATGAAGGAACGTGAGGCCTCCATGAAGGAGGAGTGGAAGCAGAAGGCCTCTGGGCCACCCACTCTCTCCAAGGCGCCCGGCAAGACAGACAGCCTGGCCAACAAGACTCAACAAAACCAGGGTAAGACCAGAGACTCTCCCTCGGAGCCCTCCAAGGCCTCCACCACGGGCCTGAAAGGAGAGGTATCCAAGTCCCAGCAGGCCGAAGCGCTAAAGATGAAGCTGAGCGAAGGAGGGCACCATGGGAAGGAGGACTCCAAGCCAGGCCTGGACTCCAGAGCAGGGATAGAGCAAGCCATGTGGTACAGACAGGTAAAAATGAAAAACTCACTATATTATTTACAGTGGGGAGAACAAGTATTTGATACACTGCCGATTTTCCCACTTACAAAGCATGTAGAAGTCTGTAATTTTTATCATAGGTACACTTCAACTGTGATGGAATCTAAAACAAAAATCCAGAAAATCACATTGTATGATTTTTAAGTAATTAATTTGCATTTTATTGCATGACATAAGTATTTGATACATCAGAAAAGCAGAACTTAATATTTGGTACAGAAACCTTTGTTTGCAATTACAGAGATCATATGTTTCCTGTAGTTCTTGACCAGGTTTGCACACACTGCAGCAGGGATTTTGGCCCACTCCTCCATACAGATCCTTCAGGTTTCGGGGCTGTCGCTGGGCAATACGGACTTTCAGCTCCCTCCAAAGATTTTCTATTGGGTTCAGGTCTGGAGACTGGCTAGGCCACTCCAGGACCTTGAGATGCTTCTTACGGAGCCACTCCTTAGTTGCCCTGGCTGTGTGTTTCGGGTCATTGTCATGCTGGAAGACCAAGCCACGACCCATCTTCAATGCTCTTACTGAGGGGAGGCTGTTGGCCAAGATCTCGCGATACATGGCCCCATCCTCCCCTCAATACGGTGCAGTCGTCCTGTCCCCTTTGCAGAAAAGCATCCCCAAAGAATGATGTTTCCACCTCCATGCTTCACGGTTGGGATGGTGTTCTTGGGGTTGTACTCATCCTTCTTCTTCCTCCAAACACGGCGAGTGGAGTTTAGACCAGAAAGCTCTATTTTTGTCTCATCAGACCACATGACCTTCTCCCATTCCTCCTCTGGATCATCCAGATGGTCATTGGCAAACTTCAGACGGGCCTGGACATGCGCTGGCTTGAGCAGGGGGACCTTGCGTGCGCTGCAGGATTTTAATCCATGACGGCGTAGTGTGTTACTAATGGTTTTCTTTGAGACTGTGGTCCCAGCTCTCTTCAGGTCATTGACCAGGTCCTGCCCTGTAGTTCTGGGCTGATCCCTCACCTTCCTCATGATCATTGATGCCCCACGAGGTGAGATCTTGCATGGTGCCCCAGACCGAGGGAGATTGACCGTCATCTTGAACTTCTTCCATTTTCTAATAATTGCGCCAACAGTTGTTGCCTTCTCACCAAGCTGCTTGCCTATTGTCCTGTAGCCCATTCCAGCCTTGTGCAGGTCTACAATTTTATCCCTGATGTCCTTACACAGCTCTCTGGCCTTGGCCATTGTGGAGAGGTTGGAGTCTGTTTGATTGAGTGTGTGGACAGGTGTCTTTTATACAGGTAACGAGTTCAAACAGGTGCAGTTAATACAGGTAATGAGTGGAGAACAGGAGGGCTTCTTAAAGAAAAACTAACAGGTCTGTGAGAGCAAGAATTCTTACTGGTTGGTAGGTCATCAAATACTTATGTCATGCAATAAAATGCAAATGAATTATTTAAAAATCATACAATGTGATTTTCTGGATTTTTGTTTTAGATTCCGTCTCTCACAGTTGAAGTGTACCTATGATAAAAAATTACAGACCTCTACATGCTTTGTAAGTAGGAAAACCTGCAAAATTGGCAGTGTATCAAATACTTCTCCCTACTGTATATATATATATATTATATTTCGTACTTATACTACCGTTCAAAAGTCACTTTCAAATGTCCTTGTTTTTGAAAGAAAAGCAAATATTTTGTCCATTAAAAGAACATAAAATTGATCAGAAATACAGTGTAGACATTGTTAATGTTTACTATTGTAGCTGGAAATGGCAGATTTTTTATGGAATATCTACATAGGCGTACAAAGGCCCGTTATCAGCAACCATCACTCCTGTGTTACATTGGCACGTTGTGTTAGCTAATCCAAATTTATAATTTTAAAAGTCTAATTGATCATTAGAAAAACCTTTTGAAATGATGGTAGCACAGCTGAAAACTGTTGTGCTGATTTTAAAGAAGCAATAAAGATTACAGGCTCAAAATGGCCAGAAACAAAGAACTTTATTCTGAAACTCATCAGTCTATTCTTGTTCTGAGAAATTAAGGCTATTCCATGCGAGAAATCGCCAAGAATCTGCAGATATCGTACATCGCTGTGTACTACTCCCTTCACAGAACAGAGCAAACTGGCTCTAACCAGAGTCAACTGGCAGCTTCATTAAATAGTACCCGCAAAACACCAGTCTCAACGTCAACAGTGAAGAGGCGACTCCAGGATGCTGGCCATCTAGGTAGAGTTGCAAAGAAAAAGCCATATCTTCCTCTGTCCAGTGTCTGTGTTCTTTTTATTGGCCAGTTTGAGATATGGCTTTTTCTTTGCAACTCTGCCTAGAAGGCCAGCATCCCAGAGTCGCCTCTTCACTGTTGACGTTGAGACTGGTGTTTTGCGGGTACTATTTAATGAAGCTGCCATTTGAGGACTTGTGAGGGGTCTGTTTCTCAAACTAGACACTTTAATGTACTTGTGATGGATGCTGATAATGGGCCTCTGTACGCCTATGTAGATATTCCATTAAAAGTCAGCCATTTCCAGCTACAATAGTCTTTTACAACGTTAACAATGTCCACTGTATTTCTGATCAATTTGATGTCATTTTAATGGACAAAAATTTTCTTAAAAAAACAGACATTTCTAAGTGACCCCAAACTTTTCATCAGTAGTGTATGTGTGTTATATTATATTATATTATTTGTACATATTTTGTTATCTTAATTAATGTGGTGATTGACGCTTTTAGATCATGTTTAGATCACTTGTAGCCCTTCACATCTTCTGTCTACCCCAAGCAGACCCAGATGGAGGACGAGCAACAACAGCCACCGCGGTGGAAAGACGAGAGAGACCGAGAGCGAGAGCGGGACCGCAAAGGAAAGGACGACAGGTCCAGCAGGCCCAAGGAGAGTGGCGGTCCCAAAGAGGAGGATGGTGCTGGTCCGAAAGAGGGCACAGACCCCCGAATATCTTCCACTGAGGACCACCGGGCCATGGGCAAAGACCCTCGTGCCAATGCCCACATGCAGTTCTCCTCGGCCCTGGCGCAGCATCAGGGCTACATGCCCTACATGCATGGTTACCCTTATGGGCAGGGCTATGACCCCAGCCACCCCGGGTACAGAGGCATGCCCACGGTCATGATGCAGAACTACCCAGGTAACCAGACCAGATCAACTATTGGTATAGAAAGGAACCACATGGGGGAAAGCGCATTTGCCCCAAAAATATATACACATTTACACATTTATAAAAAAATATTAAGCCATAAATGGAATTAACAGAATTACATGTCCCCCCCTGTTAGGTTCCCCCTACCTGCCCGCGGGCTACCCGTTCTCCCCTTACGGAGGCAAGATGGCCGTAGGTGAGGAGGAGACGAGGGGAGGTGACAAGTCACGGGCTAGCCCCACGGTGAGTGGCAAGGGAAGTTCGGTGGACTCCAAGGCCTTGGACATCCTGCAGCAGCACGCCAGCCAGTACAAGAGCAAGTCCCCCACGGTGGGTGACAAGCCGTCCCATGAGAGGGACAGGGGAGAGAGGAGCGGCGGGGAGAGGGAACGAGAGAGGGACATGGAGAGGCCACGCTCCTCACCCTCCCAGCGCATCATGCCCTCCCATCACCACCTGGGCTACCCGCTGCTCTCGGGACAATATGATCTGTCCTACACTACAGGTCAGCCAATCACCACTCTCACTGTTATGACTCAGAAACTCTGACTGATACACAACTGATATACCAACCCCAACTGATATACCAACCCCAACTGATATACCAACCCTAACTGGGCGGCAGGTAGCCTAGTGGTTAGAGCGTTGGGCCAGTAACCCGAAAGGTCGCTGGTTTGAATACCCGAGCCGACAAGGTGGAACAAAACCTGTCTGTGTCCTTGAGCAAGGCACTTAACCCTAATTTGCTCCAGGGGCTGACCCTGTAGGTAGGCCGTCATTGTAAATAAGAATTTGTTCTTAACTGACTTGCCTAGTTAAATAAAGGTAAATAAAATAAATAAATACAAATATACCAACCCTAACTGATATACATACATTTTCCACCTCGCACAGGTCTCTCGTCATCAGCTATTGTTGCCAGTCAGCAAGCCGCAGCCCCCTCCCTCTATCCCCCGGCGAGGAGATGAAAACGGTAAGGCCCCTAGTCAGACAGACAGACGGACAGGCACACAGACAGACGGACAGGCACACAGACAGACGGACAGGCACACAGACAGACGGACAGGCACACAGACAGGCGGACAGGCACACAGACAGGCGGACAGGCACACAGACAGGCGGACAGGCACATAGACAGGCGGACAGGCACATAGACAGGCGGACAGGCACACAGACAGGCGGACAGGCAGGCACGCAGATAACAAAAAATTACATTTTGGACACACCTACTCATTCCAGGGTTTTTCTTTAATTTTGTACAATAATAGTAAAGACATCAAAACTATGAAATAACGCATATGGAATCCTGTAATAACCCAAAAAGTGTTTTATATTTGAGATTCTTCAAAGTAGCCACCCTTTGCCTTGATGACAGCTTTGCACACTCTTGGCATTCTCTCAACCAGCTTCATGAGGTAGAAACCTGGAATGCACTTCAATTAACAGGTGTGTCTTCTTAAAAGTTAATTTGTGGAATTTCTTTCCTCCTTAATGTGTTTGAGTTGTGTTGTGGCAAGGTAGGGGTGGTATACAGAAGATAGCCCTATTATGGCAAGAACAGCTCAAAAAAGCAAAGACAAATGACAGTCCATCATTACTTTAAGACATGAAGGTCAGTCAATTCGGAAAATTTCAAGAACTTTCAAGTGCAGTCGCAAAAACCATCAAGCGCTATGATGAAACTGGCTCTCATGAGGACCGCCACAGGAAAGGAAGACCCAGAGTTACCTCTAATGCAGAGGATAAGTTTGTTAGCTTTACCAGCCTCAGAAATGGTCAATTACCTGCACCTCCGATTGTAGCCCAAAAAAATGCTTCACAGAGTTCAAATAACAGACACATCTCAACATCAACTGTTTAGAGGAGACTGTGTGAATCAGGCCTTCATGGTCAAATTGCTTCAAAGAAACCACTACTAAAGGACATCAATATGAGCAGTGGACATTAGACCGGTGGATATCTGTCCTTTTGGTCTGAGTCCAAATTTTAGATTTTTGGTTCCAACCACTGTGTCTTTGTGGTAACCAGCACAGCATTCTGCAGCGATACTCCATCCCATCTGGTTTGCACTTAGTGGGACTATAATTAGTTTTTCAACAGGACAATTACCCAACACATCTCCAGGCTGTGTAAGGGCTATTTGACCAAGAAGTAGAGTGATGGAGTGCTGCATCAGATTACCTGGCCTCCCCAATCACCTGACCTCAACCCAATTGAGATGGTTTGGGATGAGTTGGACCGCAGAGTGAAGGAAAAGCAGCCAAATACTCAGCATACAGTGGGGCAAAAAAGTATTTAGTCAGCCACCAATTGTGCAAGTTCTCCCACTTAAAAAGATGAGAGAGGTCTGTAATTTTCATCATAGGTACACTTCAACGATGAGAGACAAAATGGGGAAAAAAAATCCAGAAAATCACATTGTAGGATTTTTAATGAATTTATTTGCAAATTATGGTGGAAAATAAGTATTTGGTCAATAACAAAAGTTTATCTCAATACTTTGTTATATACCCTTTGTTGGCAATGACAAAGGTCAAACGTTTTCTGTAAGTCTTCACAAGGTTTTCACACACTGTTGCTGGTATTTTGGCCCATTCCTCCATGCAGATCTCCTCTAGAGCAGTGATGTTTCGGGGCTGTCGCTGGGCAACACAGACTTTCAACTCCCTCCAAAGATTTTCTATGGGGTTGAGATCTGGAGACTGGCTAGGCCATTCCAGGACCTTGAAATGCTTCTTACGAAGCCACTCCTTCGTTGCCCGGGCGGTGTGTTTGGGATCATTTTCATGCTGAAAGACCCAGCCACGTTTCATCTTCAATGCCCTTGCTGATGGAAGGAGGTTTACACTCAAAATCTCACGATACATGGCCCCATTCATTCTTTCCTTTACACGGATCAGTCGTCCTGGTCCCTTTGCAGAAAACCAGCCCCAAAGCATGATGTTTCCACCCCCATGCTTCACAGTAGATATGGTGTTCTTTAGATGCAACTCAGCATTCTTTCTCCTCCAAACACGACGAGTTGAGTTTTTACCAAAAAGTTATATTTTGGTTTCATCTGACCATATGACATTCTCCCAATCCTCTTCTGGATCATCCAAATGCTCTCTAGCAAACTTCAGACGGGCCTGGACATGTACTGGCTTAAGCAGGGGGACACGTCTGGCACTGCAGGATTTGAGTCCCTGGCGGCGTAGTGTGTTACTGATGGTAGCCTTTGTTACTTTGGTCCCAGCTCTCTGCAGGTCATTCACTAGGTCCCCCCGTGTGGTTCTGGGATTTTTGCTTGTGATCATTTTGACCCCACGGGGTGAGATCTTGCGTGGAGCCCCAGATCGAGGGAGATTATCAGGGGTCTTGTATGTCTTCCATTTCCTAATAATTGCTCCCACAGTTGATTTCTTCACACCAAGCTGCTTACCTATTGCAGATTCAGTCTTCCCAGCCTGGTGCAGGTCTACAATTTTGTTTCTGGTGTCCTTTGACAGCTCTTTGGTCTTGGCCATAGTGGTGTTTGGAGTGTGACTGTTTGAGGTTGTGGACAGGTGTCTTTTATACTGATAAGTTCAAACAGGTGCCATTAATACAGGTAACAAGTGGAGGACAGAGGAGCCTCTTAAAGAAGAAGTTACAGGTCTGTGAGAGCCAGAAATCTTGCTTGTTTGTAGGTGACCAAATACTTACTTTCCACCATAATTTGCAAATAAATTCATTAAAAATCTCTCATAGTTGAAGTGTACCTATGATGAAAATTACAGGCCTCATCTTTTTAAGTGGGAGAACTTGCACAATTGGTGGCTGAATAAATACTTTTTTGCCCCACTGTATGTGGGAACTGCTTCAAGACTGTTGGAAAAGCCTCATGAAGCTGGATGAGAGAACGCCAAGAAAGCTGTCATCAAGGCAAAGCGTGGCTACTTTGAAACCCTAGATTGAGTAGGTGTGTCAACTTTTGACTGGTACTGTACATTTAAAAACATTAACGTGTGTGTGTGTGTGTGTGTGTGTGTGTGTGTGTGTGTGTGTGTGTGTGTGTGTGTGTGTGTGTGCGCATTCGTCAGTTAAATACACACTACAAGTAGGTCACACCAGTGGTAGTATCACGGTCTCATTAGCCAGACAAATAAACAGTCAGACGGACACTGGGTCAGATGTGGTCGTCTGGACAGAAAGCGTGGTAGGAAAAGATGTAGACATGCAGTTCTTTTTACAACCCATAGCTTCCATGCCTCATTGCATATTTGAAATGATGCTTTCCTTCTTTATCATTGCACTGACTTAGTATAACAGTCTGAAGCACAGCTCTCTGGGAAAATACTTAGTACTACTGTCCTGTATAACAGTCTGAAGCACAGCTCTCTGTGAAAATACTTAGTACTACTGTCCTGTATAACAGTCTGAAGCACAGCTCTCTGAGAAAATACTTTGTACTACTGTCCTGTATAACAGTCTGAAGCACAGCTCTCTGGGAAAATACTTAGTACTACTGTCCTGTATAACAGTCTGAAGCACAGCTCTCTGAGAAAATACTTAGTACTACTGTATAACAGTCTGATGCACAGCTCTCTGGGAAAAGACAAACAAAGACCCTACTGTGCTAGCTAGCAGCCTCAGTATACAGCAGCAACAGCTCTTATGCCTTCAGTTCAGTTGTTCATTCTAAGCAGGTAGGACAGCAGCAGAGCCCAGTGAATCACAGCAGTGATACTGTGATAATAGAGACGTGGTGTCGGTGGTGGGATCCACAGCGTTATCACAGGCTGCACTGACCTCTAGTGGCAGAACTCTGCCTTGTTTTTCAATGTGGAATACCTTATCTAGTCTTCTGTTGGATTTGGTTCCTCAGCTTGGTATTAAAGTGTAAAATGTTACTCACATAGACGTCACAGTGGTAAAAAAGTATATTTAAATATTTTAGCGATTTTACCTATTTAAGTAATATGGCAATTTAACATTGTAGTGACCACTAGTCATTATATTGAGTAATCTACCGGTCCTGAACATGGTTTTGAACTTGAATTAAACCAACCATTTTCTGTCTCTTTTGTGTCTTTGCCACAGGGAGACGTGACCGACACCTCACCACCCTGCAAAGATTCATGTGACTGGCTCACATGAGGAAACCCTCGGCTCCGAGTCCATTTTAGACATCAGTTGAATGGTGTTTCTATATTTTTAGTTCTCTGCCTGAATGTCCGGCAGATACATTTTTTTTTTTCCTTCTCCTAGCAGCATCTGTTTCCCTCCCACCCCACCATGGACTAGGACTGACCACACCCCCGGTTCAAAGCCATCACTCTCTGCCCACGTGCACACCACCGCTGATATCTATCAGTCTTTGCACTGTTGATGCAGAAAACTGACTGCCTGAAATGCTGAAAAGGTGTTTTGACTGCATAGTTTTTTTTTTTTGTCCTGTGCAGAACGGAGTTGGGTGGCTGGGGGGATGATGGGGGAGGGGTGAAACTAAAATAAAGACTGACAAAACTAAACAAGTGAATCATGTTGAAATGTTTGAACTTGCTGTCGTTGACCTGTTGTACGCAGTGTGCCAGTATATACTGACAATTGTCATTAGTAGGTTTACTGTGTGTGGTGAGAAGAAGCTTGAGAGGAGCTGCTCAACCTCCTCAGACTTCTGTAGGTGTTGAAGGGTTTGTTTTCTCGTCCCTCAACCAGCCATTTGCTCGCTAACCACCTCTTGGTTCACTTTTCAGGGATAGACATTATTATTGTGTGAAGGGAACGCATTCACCTCAATACAGTTCATGTTTTGTGTTTTCCTGACATTTTGTATTGTTTGTTTCACGGCATGAGTGACTTTTTTTTTCAGTTAATTTGATTCCTCCCCACTTCCCAATCCATCCTTTAATGTGTTTTTGATATGCCAGTCTCACTTCACCCTTTCTGTACACTGAATCAACCAAATCACACAAGTACCGTGGCTCACTCTGATCAATATTGCACTGACTAATGGACAGTTGTAACCATGGTTTCTGTTCAGAACGCTGGGGATCATCTACTGAAGAGGTCGCTCATTTTCACCTGTCAGCTTACAGTACCATACTGGCCCTTCAATCGGCACAGCAAATGGACCAGCTCATTATCCTGTCCATTTCCATGGAGGAAGTATCAAACAACTGATTGAGGAGGAGGAGGAAGGATGCCCAACGTAAAGTCAAGGCAGAACCAGGGAGGAGCGGCGCCCAACTAGACAACACACAACCAACCACGCACATCTAGCTGCTAACTCACAGAGCGACCCCATCTCGTCAGCAACACCACTTGTGTGGGCAGCGCTTCACTCTTATATATCCTTGCCTTAGGAACCCTTCCCCGGTATTACAGTAGTGCAGCACTGAGCCAATTGGGGAGCCCCAGTAGATTCAACCAAGCCTGGTCAATGTCTGGCACTCCTATCATTGGGTGGCCCCTCAGGTGACAACAGCCAGAGACTGTTACATGGTCACATTACAGCTGGGCTCCCCTCAGTAGAGGAACATAACCTCTCAACCCCCTCTCTGCCACTCACCTCATTCAACCCCCTCTCTCCCACTCACTTCATTCAACCCCCTCTCTGCCACTCACTTCATTCAACCCCCTCTCTGCCACTCACTTCATTCAACCCCCTCTCTGCCACTCACTTCATTCAACCCCCTCTCTGCCACTCACTTCATTCAACCCCCTCTCTCCCACTCACTTCATTCAACCCCCCCTCTGCCACTCACTTCATTCAACCCCCCCTCTGCCACTCACTTCATTCAACCCCCTCTCTGCCACTCACTTCATTCAACCCCCCCTCTGCCACTCACTTCATTCAACCCCCTCTCTGCCACTCACTTCATTCAACCCCCTCTCTCCCACTCACTTCACTCAACCCCCTCTCTCCCACTCACTTCACTCAACCCCCTCTCTGCCACTCACTTCATTCAACCCCCTCTCGCTGGCTCTCAAAAGTTCAATTCTATCACTATAATGATTGGTATTAGTGAGCTGCTGCTTTGGGATCTCTGAGAAACAAAGATACTTGTGATACAGTAAACTATAACAGTGACATTAGAATCCAGGGGACTTGCTGTGGAAGCCATGGCAAACTGCAGAGATTATAGCCTCTGCCTGAACCTAGGTTGGTCAATGAATGGCAAGACAACTGTGCTGGGATAGAAGTGATGGGATGGAGGGTTCAAAGGTCCTCCTTGGTTCGGAAGAGGAGGACATGAGGGAGGAGTGTAGTCTCTCAGACCAGTGGGGCAGTAGGGGTTTTGGATATGAGGGGGTGTTCATCGAAAGTTACTTCAAAACAGTGATCTTAGATTGTCAATAACCCTTTTTGAAGAAGAGCTAGGGATGCTGTCTGGATTGAAGCATGGAGGAACTTGAGTTGAGAAGCTTAATTTAACCTTTGTGTCCATTTAAGCAAGGAGCCATGAAATTATACATCTGTGGTGTGGTATAGCACTTAAAACACAACACAATGTCCTCCCCTCCACTAATGCAGGCGCTGCAAAAAGACTCCTTTCCTATTCACACAAAGTAGTCGCTATACAATGTATAGAAAAGGCTTCATATGGTGCGTGAGCTGGAGTCGTTGAGAGTGAAGCTAAACCAGTCATTAAAAGTGAAATATGTATATTTTATTTTTGATATTTTCAGGGAGGGGTACTTGCGCTATACAAATGAGGCTTGTTGACGGTCAGGCCTGTAAGAAACAAAGTTGAATGTTCCAGAAGTCAACATACTGCTGGCCAGAACATTATAACGATTGTCAGGTAGCTTTATTTTTAAATTTTTTACAGTATTGAAGTACATATATAAACCTCTATCTCACTAACTTGAAACTGCAAGCTTGGTGACGTATCCCCTGCTAAAGGACTGGGACAGTTAGTATATTAGTCTCATTGTGTTGCTAGTTTCTTGTCCACAAGTGTCAGCATTCTTAAATGGAATGGTGTTCCGACCTGTATATCTGAATGTGACAGTGTTTGAGATGTCCTGTACAGCTAATATCTAGTAGATATATAGTCCCCTGTGATGTTGTCTGACGCATCAGTGGAGTGTCATTTCTACATGTCCCTAGCAGGTGTGTGTAAGAATGGCTTTCCACTATAATGGAGGATTTAGACTTGGTAGTAGGTTGAATAAGAATCGTATTGCCTTGGGGGGTATGATAAAGCCACACAAGCAAGTATTTGCTATCCAGCAACTTAAAGAAAAAGCTCTTGATTCTGTCTTGTTATTTTTGGAGGACTTCCTTTCTTTGTTAGCTACTCTTTGATTGAGTTGTTTTTTGTTCTCCAGAACGGCAGTTGCTTCCGTTGTTTCAATTGGTGCTTATAAAAACATCCTTTATCCCTTGGGAACAAAGACACCCTTTCGGACATCTTAAATTACCAGAGCATGTCTTGTCTCCCTCCTCACCTCCCTCACGGGCCCTCTCGTGTCACTCAAAACCCTCAAAGTATCAGTCACTGGTACTTGCAAGGATGTTTACAACTGTTTTCATTTCTATGGTTGAACCCTGTCTCCTGTGGTCTCACCCCTTCCCCCCTCTTCTCCCCCATCCTCCCCTTCAGGAGTTTATGGAAGGTTTTGCATTACCACCATGGTTCTTTTTTTATACAATACTGTAACTTGCCTTTGTACATTTGGGCGAAAAATAAATCTTTTTATGAGACAATCATATATGTCATGTCTGAGTGGCTTGCTTCATTCTGACATGTCATTATCAGGGGTTGGAAGTGTGAAATCTAAATAATAGCATATGTTGGAAAATTATTTTGTTTATCAAATGCATGTGAATGCTTCTTCCATTAACTTGAATGTCAATAACAGACTTCCGTTAATATAATCAAATATATGAAGATACGATACAGTACAGTGTGTTGACTTGGCACTGTTTCTCAACCTCCGGTTTGAGGACCAGCACCGGCCCCTGGGATGTTGCTGATTTGGTCCCTTACAGGGATGTATTAAAGCAATGAGCTCAAGTAACCACTAGAGGGTGGTCTTCCCAAATAATTATGAGGAGAAGTAGGTATTATGCAAATTCTCTATTAGAATTTCATATTACGCACCAGTAACATAAGCCTCAATTGATCTAAACAGTAAATTTACATAAACATACCTCAAAGTGAATTTCAAGGCTTTCTAAAAGTTTGAGGCTTAGTACATACTTCAATTCACCTTTCACCTTTTGGTAAACCTTTCAAATGTGTAGTTTGTCTTAATGGCTGCTGAACCAGCCCAGCCAACAGTTATGACATTTTTCTAAATACCCCCAAGTCCCTTCTGCAACAGCGGGGAAGAGATTATGCAAGGATGATTTTGTTCAGTGTAAATGTGAAATCTGATTATCCCCTGTGTTCCCAGTGGGGGAGGGTGAGCGTAAGGTCTGGGGGGAGGTGGGTGAGAGGGGTTAGATAGAGGAGAGAGGGTGGGGAGGGGGTGGAGATGTGCTGAGGCAATGGCTTTTACAGCAGGCGCCTGGGAGTAGGAGGAGCAGGGTAGAGACTCACTGGCGGGACGCAGCACAGCACGGTAGTACGCAGCGGAGGCTCCTCTGCAGCGGCTGACAGCGCAGGGGTTAATGGGATGCACTATCTACGCAGCCAGCCCTGAGGCCCTGCCAGGCGACGAGGCCACAGGCCGGGACCACCGACACCACCACCACCGACCCCATGGTCCCTGCAACCGGAAGATAGCAGCCAGGTCAGTCAGCCCTGTTACCTGTTTTCTTTCCTTGGTGAGGAAATACTTGGGTTGGTTTCTCTGACCCAGATTGAGATCATTCCTGGTCTAAAAAGCCCTATCGATGGAGATTCTCCATTGAACTTGCTCAGAGGTAGCCTTATTTTGGGTTGGAGAAACCATCCCGTACAGTCCACAGACGTATGGAACAACAGTGGGATTTCCCCTTGTGTGGAAGTATGTGTAATGACTTCCTTGAACTAAGATGCAACTTTTATTTACTTGTTGTGACTTTTCCCCTGAACCTCAGAGGTGTGGAATATCCACATTCTATACTCCTAGTAATGAAGGTCTCAGAGGTGTGGAATATCCACATTCTATACTCCTACTAGTAATGAAGGTCTCAGAGGTGTGGAATATCCACATTCTATACTCCTACTAGTAATGAAGGTCTCAGAGGTGTGGAATATCCACATTCTATACTCCTACTAGTAATGAAGGTCTCAGAGTTGTGGAATATCCATATTCTATACTCCTACTAGTAATGAAGGTCTCAGAGGTGTGGAATATCCGCATTCTATACTCCTACTAGTAATGAAGGTCTCAGAGATGTGGAATATCCATATTCTATACTCCTACTAGTAATGAAGGTCTCAGAGGTGTGGAATATCTGCATTCTATACTCCTACTAGTAATGAAGGTCTCAGAGGTGTGGAATATCCACATTCTATACTCCTACTAGTTAAAGTTTATGCTAGCCTCTTCTCTAGTTGTATTAGTATTTGTATTTATTATGGATCCCCATCTTCCTGGGGTCCAGCGAAATTAAGGCAGTACACAGGCAGGTGTTATGTATTCACGGTATAAGCGCCTGTCATCTACGTTGACTTTAATGACCCCTGGCGTTTGTTCCATGATTAATAGAGCGCAAGGGTGTGTGTGCATCAGTGGCAACAGAAAGGTCAAAGGATATCAGAGAGTTGTTTTATGGTAGTCAGTTAGCCTATAAGCATTGGTAGGAGTAACAATATAAAACTGGTCCAGTGCAGGAAATAACAATAGCAGGTTGGAGAGTAAAATAATGTGATGGTGGAATTCCTAAGAGGATGGAATTACAAGTAGAGGGATTTTCAGCAGCAGTGATCTTTGCACAGTGCCCTCCCTGCAAGAGCTAGATATTTGGTGGCCTTAGGCCTACTCAGGAAACGTATCTGGCATTTTATTGATTTATAATTTATTGAACACAGACATGGATTGAAGTTGATTCAAACGTTATAACAATTATAAACATCTTACTTGAAACGGCTACTGTGCGTTGCTTAGACCACTCAGTATGGTCCAAATGTGCGGTGACGTTCTGCCTTGGAATATTAGAATAGGGTTTAAATAGCATTCGGTTTTATTATGATCAGTACAAGCGAGCGTAATCGCACGATTAGGTTCATTTAAATCCGTTGACCAAAGCTTTACCAAGCCATGCATGACACAGTGGTGGTGTATTCTCAACTCACCTCTGCGCAACAAATGAGTGTTTCTTGTCTCGCCGCTTGACACTTTGCCTCGAATTGTGTCCATTTCGCAATTCACTTTCTCTTTTCCTCATGGACATTTCGCTATAGCTACTTTGCGGTATGTGAAGCCTGGCACCAACTCAACTTTGCTGAGGACAGGACAGTTACCTTGGATTAATAAAATACAACGACTAGCATACCTGTGCAGCGGCACATAGGCGGAGGGTTAATCGTCAAGGCAAAGATTGCGTGAGTTTACAGTCTTTGTCTCATCACAATTGTGTCGTCTTTTTTATTGACAGTTGTTGTCAAAAGCACAACAAGTTGTTTATAATGACTGTAGTCCCTAATGTACATAACTCATATGTATGAAGTAGGGCAGGCTGTATAAGTATGGAGTTTATTAGCCTAGTTCCTAAATCAATTGGAATAGTTACGCGCTGCTCCTCCAAAAACCCCAAATTATTGTACTCCTTTTATTTACAGGCTTATAACTCTATATAAAAATAAAAAAAATTGTGTACACATTTTAGCCTCAACACTTATATGTATATTTAGTGCTCAAGGAGTGTTATTCCTAAATAATTTAAGTATGGATGAAGTGGTGAGACAATTAAAATGTTTTAAAGATTTTCTTTGTACTAAGCTAACTTTTAGAAAATTATAAGATTTGTATTTTTTTACAATAGGTTTTTTGTTTATAGTATAGGTTACAGTATAAATGCAAGCAAACATGCAAACAAAACATGCTGCAATGGATCTGGCCTTGCGAAAGAAGCACACCCTGTCTACGATTCTGTAAAGTAACTATTAAACTCACAAACAGGATACAGACCAACCTCCACTCATATTGTCATCATGTTTATCTTGTGGTGAGAGAACAGGTCCAGAGAACAGGTCCAGGGTGCCTTTATAGTATATGGTCTACACTTGTAGTGTAGCAGTGTGGATACAGTATCTCATAGGCCAAAATCCTTTGTGTTGTGTTTTCATAGACAACTACCTGAATCACAATTTGTACAGGTACAGGTACGGACTAGCCCTCATGAACAACAATAATAATGGAGGTTAAAACCAGGACCACAATATGACAGCCAATTATGTAAAGCATGCCTTTTTCAGATGCAGGTGGTAGCTACAGTAGGCTACTAAGGCCCCTATTAAATCCAACTCCACTTCCTCCCTTAGTGTGATCGAGCACAACAGTGTAATTAATAGGCCACCTGACTGCAGGTGTTCAGCTTGAACAAACACTTTGGTTTGCACTGCTGTGGTGAACCATGATATAGGAGAAATGCCCCCTGAGGTTAAATGATAAAGGTAATAGGTCCCTAAAGGTAATAGGTCATGGGTATCATCCCTTTGGTTACTCTGAAAGACAAAACATGAAATATGACCCGGGATGACTTATGGGTGATCACATTCTGTGTACTTCTTACTACATGCTCTTATGGATCATGTATTGCCCATGGTTTGGCCTTCAATTTGTCCTACATTGCTGACTCTTGTAAGCATCAGCTGTTGTGGAATAGGATAGCCAAGATTGATAATAATCCTTGTTGAGGCCAGCCTCTCTCAGCCCCGTCTGACCCTAAAGTAAACTGACACCACCACACACTACCTGCGATCAAGAGGGAGCAGCACATCATAGGCTCTCCAGGTGTGAGGGGAGAGCGAGAGAGAGACATTGATGTATAGGCTACCGCTAACTGCTTCCGGAGTTTATTGGTCACAATTAAGATATCAGAAGAAGGATGATATACAAGCATTTCGCTACACCCGCAATAACATCTGCTAAACACGTGTATGTGACCAATAGCATTTTGATTTGATTTGATGAATGGCTTCATCGTCAATGAAAGATGACATGATCTGTATGTATCATTATACTGTATCATGTTATTAGCTACCATGATATACTGTAAATAGAGGTTGTTGTATTGTTTTAGCTCATTGCAACTTCTACCTGGAGCGTCATTGACGTTAACAGCCTATAGTCTCCGTTAGATTAGATTGTGTCCATGACGCAGACCTGTTTATTTTGTTTTCCGCCGCTCTAGAGGAGACTGGGGAGGAGACTGGGAGGTGATGTACCTTTAACAGTAGAGGTCCTAGAAACTGAAGCTAGCTTAACTAGATTAGAGTTAATTAGATTGGAGGATGTCTTGTGATGGCTCTGTAGATGTGCCCTAATCAGCAGGAGGAGGAGGAGAGGGATGAAGGCTCACATTTTAACGTTCATATATGGACAATGGTGTGGCCTATGTTACTGTTATAAGCCAAGTCAGAGTGAGAGTACTCAGTACAAGGAGCCAAGATGTCAGTTTGGATTCATATTCCACAGCTCACATGTTCTTGTAAGTATTCCTACTAGTAAACATCTTTCTAGAGAACACATAGCTATTATCAGTCAGTCACACCTGTGATTATACAGAGGATGTAGTAACTACTGCCTTCCTCCCTAAAGGCTCACGGTATCAGCCAGTGTACGTGTGTGTGGGTGAATTATTGGAGTGGTGTGTGTTGGTGAATTAGTGGAATGGTGTTTGTGTGTGTTTGGGGAGCATTCCACAAGTGGTTGCTCAACAGTGTGCATGAAAGAGCATGAAAAAGTCACCCACACCCTCTGCACAGCTTCCATGAACCTTTGCTTGTATATTGATGCAGAATTTGCATGAATGGGCGTTTCCACGCGTCGGTTTGAGCTGTGTTATGATACATGCTTTGAGCCAGCCAGTCTGTGGATAACTGATGACAACTCAACACTGTGTGTTCTGTGTGTTCAGGCCCAACGCCATGACTGAACACCAGGAGCAGAATGAAGATGGAGTCCTCATCTCAACACAGGACCTGGAGCCTTCAAAAGACCAGCATACTGAAGGAGGTCATCCACACTTCAGGTAGGTAACATGCGCGCGCGCACACACACACACACACACTTTTTTTCAATAGGAGTTATACCTCGGACGTTGATGAACTGGATGGTGGCTGAATTTAAATAAAACTAAAAGGAAAGAATTTGGCTGATTCCGTTAAACTCCCATCTTGTTTGATTTTTACACAGCATTATTATAGTGTGTTCTGCCTCAAGTACACAGCAACAGGTCCTCTGTATACTATTTCACACAAGCAGCCAGGCAGACAGAAAAACCTAATGGCCTAATGTTATCTGAGTTCTCTTTTGTCTCTTACATTCCTGCTACGGTGCGGTGGTGTAACCTGACTCCATGGCGAGGTGGTGTAACCTGACTCCATGGCGAGGTGGTGTAACCTGACTCCATGGCGAGGTGGTGTAACCTGACTCCATGGCGAGGTGGTGTAACCTGACTCCATGGCGGGGTGGTGTAACCTGACTCCATGGCGGGGTGGTGTAACCTGACTCCATGGCGGGGTGGTGTAACCTGACTCCATGGCGCGGTGGTGTAACCTGACTCCATGGCGCGGTGGTGTAACCTGACTCCATGGCGCGGTGGTGTAACCTGACTCCATGGCGCGGTGGTGTAACCTGACTCCATGGCGAGGTGGTGTAACCTGACTCCATGGCGAGGTGGTGTAACCTGACTCCATGGCGAGGTGGTGTAACCTGACTCCATGGCGAGGTGGTGTAACCTGACTCCATGGCGGGGTGGTGTAACCTGACTCCATGGCGGGGTGGTGTAACCTGACTCCATGGCGCGGTGGTGTAACCTGACTCCATGGCGCGGTGGTGTAACCTGACTCCATGGCGCGGTGGTGTAACCTGACTCCATGGCGCGGTGGTGTAACCTGACTCCATGGCGCGGTGGTGTAACCTGACTCCATGGCGCGGTGGTGTAACCTGACTCCATGGCGCGGTGGTGTAACCTGACTCCATGGCGCGGTGGTGTAACCTGACTCCATGTCATGGTGGTATAACCTGACTCTATGTCAAAGTGGTGTAACCAGAATCCATGTCCCGGTGGTGTAACCTGACTCCATGTCCCGGTGGTGTAACCTGACTATATGTCACAATTGTGTAACCTGACTATATGTCACGGTGGTGAAACCTGACTGACTCCATGGCACCGTGGTGTTATCTGAATCCATGTGGCGTTGACAGGTCATACTCTAGGTTGAGTCCCAAATGCCACCCTATTCCCTATATTGCTATGTGACTCTGGTCAAAAGGAGTGCACTATATAGGGAATAGGATGCTCTAACTGTGGAGCTGCTGGGGCTTATATAACCTGTATCTAAGGCAGGAGGGGCATTCTAATCCCAGGGAAGCTGATGGGATTTGGCAGGGTAGGCTACCGCAGTGTGTTGTGTTATGGTGTGTTCACTCTGTCATTGACTAGCGGGTGGGAACTCTGTTCATGGGTGTGTCTCATTGGTCTACAGTGGATTTATTTTCCTTATTTCTTTCCTTGACAGACAGAGAGGGGAAAGAAAATGGCTTCAATGTGGCTTAACCTTTCCAAATGGCTGGCCAGTGTCCACCATGTGGCTTCACCTTTCCAAATGTCTGGCCAGTGTCCACCATATGGCTTCATCTTTCCTATGGTTTTAGATGAATGCAAATGCTAGGTGTCTGTCCTAAAGGGATAGTTCAGCCAAATTTCAAATGTAAAGGTGATACCAAAACAACACAGAGTTAGGTCATGACTTTGACCTCTCACCTTTGACCTCTCAGTGCTCTTTGTCCCATTTTTTCTTTTCTTCAGCTGAATTATTGACGGTGAATCTGTCTTCGTCTGCCTGAGGGAGGTTTTCCCTTTCTAATTTATCATTCCTCAGGCTTGTAATTAGCTATGCTATTCAGCGCCGCAGCAAAGGACACTTTGAGACAAACACACACACACACACACACATACACACACACTGCAGTCCTGGTTACACTTTCCCCTTCTCACTGGAAGGTAAACAATGCTCCAGCATCAATCAATGTTTTGTTTAAAAGCCTGATGACTCAGGTTCAGGTAAGACAAGGGAAATACAGTTGAAGTCGGAAGTTTACATGCACTTAGGTTGAAGTCATTAAAACACATTTTTCAACCACTCCACAAATTTGTGGGCAGAACTGAAAAAGCGTGTGCGCTTATTGTGGGAAGCTTGTGGAAGGCTACCCGAAACGTTTGACCCAAGTTAAACAATTTAAAGGCAATGCTACCAAATACTAATTGAGTGTATGTAAACTTCTGACCCACTAGGAATGTGATGAAATAAATAAAAGCTGAAATAAATAATTCTCTCTAATGTTATTCTGACATTTCACATTCTTAAAATAAAGTGGTGATCCTAACTGACCTAAGACAGGGAATATTTACTAGGATTAAATGTCAGGAATTGTGAAAAACTGAGTTTAAATGTATTTGGCTAAGGTGTATGTAAACTTCCGACTTCAACTGTAGATTTTTGATTGATTTTTAACTGTTGAACTCTGCTGGACTTGAATATTCTTATTCAGTTTCGTCTTAGTACCTTTATGTCTTCAAAGATCTAAAGGGAGTCTTCCAGTAGTTTACTGCAGAGAGAGAGATGAAAAGAAGAGCAGAGAGGGAGAGAAACAGAGAACAGAGCCTGTGTTTTTCAATAACCATGCTTCCCTCCACCAGGGAACCAGACCACCTGTTATTTATAGACAGCCTCCAACAGGCAGGCAGGCAGAGGGACACGCTGTAGCCTCCAACAGGCAGGCAGGCAGAGGTACACGCTGTAGCCTCCAACAGGCAGGCAAGCAGAGAGACAAGCTGTAGCCGACAACCCACCACCTCTCTAATATGGTGTCTATCTGCTATACATATCAGCCTTGTTGTTCAAAATGCCACTACCCTTGACAGACAGAGAGGGGAAAGAAAATGGCTGGCCAGTGTCCACCATGTGGCTTCACCTGTTGTTGACAATAGAATTACAAAGGAAAACACAAATCTAGAAGAGCGTAGCAAGCATATTGTCTTTGTCGATACTGTACCATATTACAGGATAATAAGCCGTTCCGTATTGTCCTCACCAAAACTGAAATGTTGAGGAAATAATTTCAGCAGAACTCCCATACCCATGTTTGTCTTATCTTAATTATTTAATTGGTTGCAATAAACATTTTGAACCTTTTTATAAACATTCAATCATTACAACATTGTAATAAATAATAGATATAGCCTTGCTAAATGTTATCTATGGAAGAGAAATACATGCATTCTCTGTTGACTAGAGGATGATATGAGTGAGGCAGAGCTCTGTCCCAAGAGGAGAAATTAAACCCTCCAGCTATCCTCCATAGGGTTGCTAAGATCCCCTGTTTACCGCAGATGCTTATAGAATGAAAACATAGCTTTTTCCTCAAACAACCTTTCCGGAGAGAGACCTTTATCTGTTACTTTAATTTAGCTCTCGGTAGATCCTGTTATTTAAAGTCAGCGACTGACTAGAAAATCTCTCCATTGGAACAAATCAAAAACTGATCCTTAAAACAAAACCGGTCAACAATGCAGCCAAGATCTGAGGACCAGGATTGTGCACATCCACACTCAAACTAATTGTACTACAGTACTGGTGAAACTGACTGCCCACTGATTTCAGCTCGCAGTAGGCGATGGTCTTACTAGTCCCAGGGACATGCGGCCCCTTTCCTCTTACAGCCGTGGTGCTCAGCTGCAAGCAGGATCTATTTTCTCGCCTCACAAACCCCAAAGGATGTCTCAACACCTCTCAACTGTCCTTGCTGCTCAACTAGAATGAAACAGCAGAATCAACCAGAATGAACCAGCAGAGTCAACCAGAATGAACCAGCAGAGTCAACCAGAATGAACCAGCAGAGTCAACCAGAATGAACCAGCAGAGTCAACCAGAATGAACCAGCAGAATCAACCAAATGAACCAGCAGAGTCAACCATAATGAACCAGCAGAGTCAACCATAATGAACCAGCAGAGTCAACCATAATGAACCAGCAGAGTCAACCAGAATGAACCAGCAGAGCCAACCAGAATGAACCAGCAGATATAGACACACACTTTATTTCTACACTGAGGGTGGATGGATGGATGAAAAGGCTTGCTCATTCAACATATTGCGGTATAGCTACTATATAAACCAGCACGCCATTTTGATTTGATTTGGGGGGTTTCCATGCATTTTGTTTAGCTTGTTGTATGTTTGTATTCACATAATTACAGGTAGTTTGTTAAAATAAGTCAGAGTTGAGAGTACCGTTATGTCTCGTGGGAAGTTGTTGGTATGCAGTATATTGGTGTGTATGAATCAATGATCTGTATGTACACTAGATGACTGGTAGGAGGCAATGTGTTAAAGCCACTGTGCCTCGATCTTGGCACTCCCCCACCATTGTAAAACATATTTTGGAACATAGAAATGCCTACATTCATTTTTTTGCCACATTTATTCTATTAGACACCTTACTGCATACTTTTAAATGATATCATGTGAGCTAAACGTACAATATATACAAATATTTTCTTTAAAGTATCATTTTTAAAGGTTTATGTTAGTGTCCTCACTACAACAACAAAAATACTTAAATACATGTAATTTTGTCCTTGAAACATTTTATTCCATTAATTCCTATGGAGGACTGCTCCTCCTGAGGAGTGTCAATATGGCCGGCCGGTGGCTTCAAAGACTCTCAATGGCCAATAAACGGGTTGGTTGTTTAGCAACAAAACCGACGCGTGTGCAACTATGGGGCAAAACACACAGGGTTGGCTTATATTGACAACATGTAAACTATACTTTGTCTCCAATGTTTATTGAAAATATTCATACATTTGCACAATGAGCATTTGTCTCTGATACATTGTTACAGTTGTTGGTTAGCTAGCAAGCAATTTTTTTGCTTGTCAGTTAATACGCCTCAAAATAAGACATGGTATCAAGAACAAGATAAAACTTGCTGAAGTAAGCCATCTACGATTCCCCACATGGAAGCTTCTTTTCATTGTTGGTAGCTGTCTGTCCATTCAGAATCACAACAACATAGACTTCTGCCCCATTGAAGCGTGCGCATCATTTTAGTGACTGTCAGCTAACACGTCTATACGATCCAGGGTTTATATACGTCATTGGTATGAATACACCAGTCTCAGGGCTGTTTCTACCTCAGAGGTTTGATAGTCAGCAGGAAACAAATATAGACACTGTTCTAACTAAACTGTAATGTGATCAACCCCTCTCTTTCTCTATAAAGGCATCCGCATGCTTCCTAGACTAAATACTTCACAAGTGTTTGTGCATATATTATTACTACATTTTCTGACGTTTTTGTTTATTTTGGACTTCGGTATGGGTTTTCTCGGCTGTTTCGGCACACATTTTTTCTTGAGGCAAGCCGAAGTCGGTAGAGAAATTGCGCGACTAAGATCTCCTTGGCAAAAACGTCAAAATTAATGACAGATTTCTTGAATTCTCTTAGATTAATTTGGACTATTTTGAGGAAGTGTATACTGGCAGTACTATTGACACGTTTTGCTAGTTATTCAAGTGAAGGTATTTTAAGGGAGTATGTGGACACACTTGTTCGGTTCACTCAGCTGGACTGAAGCATGCTGATGCCTCTCTCTCTCTCTCTCTCTCTCGTGCTCTCGCTCGCTCTCCACCTCTCCCAATCTTTTTCTCCCCCTCTTTGTAGTTACACAGAAATCTAACTATCTTGACTTCAACTGTAATACAAGACAGCAGGACTTCTCCCATCGGTGCTAGCCTCAAGTCAACACAGAATACCACAACTGATACTTTGACACCATCAAACTCAGCCAAAGGAGTCTTTGCGGTTTTCTTGGCCCACTGTATGTCCTCCCCAAAGAGAAGGTCAAGGCAGTAGGGGGATAATATTAGGGAAGGTCCTCCCCACTAAGAAGGTCAAGGCCTATAGGCTAATATTAGGGAATGTCCTCCCCTCTGAGGTCAAGGCAGTAGGAGCTAATACTAGGGAAGATCCTCCCCACTGAGGTCAAGGCAGTAGGTGCTACTATTAGGGAAGATGCTGACTAAGAGATCTAGTTGGCTTGTCACAAACAGTGTCTTATGACAGGGAGAGACTTGTCTCAGGCAATCAGCAGGGGATAGTTGCCTTGGAGGAAGGACGTGTGTTTTTTCCTGTGTACATCTAGCGTTGTGTACTGGCCCCTGGGTTGAATAGGGTCAGATTTGGAATGTGTCTCCAGTCCAGCCAGCACTTTTATTGCAGGGGAATATTTGTCTGCGTTTGCGGTGTGCTAGTCATGTGAGCGATGGTGTGACTTACTGCCGCAGTGCTGAGGGCATCTCCCTAATGAGCGTGTTTGAATGCCAGATTTTGTGTGTGTGTGTGTGTGTGTGCGCGTGTGTGTGTGTGTGTGCGTGTGTGTGTGCGTGTGTGCATGCGTGCGTGTGTTTCCTTGCACGTGTTTGTGCTTGTACTCATGCTTGCTGGTCAGATGTCCAAAAGAGTGTGTGTGTTGGCCACTGAGTTTGCATAATGTAACTAGTCAGTCCAGTTTTATGAAAGCACATTCACCTCCCTTTATGTGTGCAGGCTTTTTGGTCGTGTTTGTGTGGTCGTGTTTGTGTTTGTGTGGTCGTGTTTGTGTTTGTGTTTGTGTGGTCGTGTTTGTGTGGTTGCGTAGTGTTTGTTTCTGTTTGAGTGAGATACCATATGTCTGCTTCCCTTCTCTGCCATCCTGTACATGTTTGTCTGCTAGCCGGCCTTGAACCATACCAACATTACTGTCATAAACAGCACACCAATATACAGCACTACTGTTTGATTAGATGCCAAGGTAAGATAGTTTACATATTACAGTTGGATCAGATGCCACGGGAAATTATTATAGGTGAAATGTCTCACTATTCTCCAACAAGATTAAGATCAAACAAATGATCCAATAGAAGTTAATGAGAGCAATACAATCCCTGTGGACCGGTGGAAAATCTACATCACCATGATATTCAAGATGCAGTGTTTTGTTGAGCCTCTCTCTCTAAACAAACAGTCACTGGCGTGATATATTAAAACACTATAAGATGTCTTCTTTTCACAACATTTCACCATTTCCTTATTCATTTCCTACTCAGGTTGATTGACGACCTATCATATGAAGATGTAAAGAAATGCTACAGGGGTTCGGTGAGTAGCATGTTTCCTTTCTAATGTATTATAGATTATATCTGTACCTTATTGATTTTGCATATTGCCTAACAAAGATAAGCCAATTACAGTCGAGTTGGATGCAGGCAAAGTCAATTGTCTATTTCTCATCAGAGTTAAATTATACACTTTTTATATTGGTTGGCCTTTACCTCACATACAGTATGCACTGCACATTCTGGAGTAAAGTTAATTTGATCTTTTTAATGCACAATTAAAATGCACTGACTGATTGTAAGACCTGTGTGACAGTGAACCCCGTCATTGTGGTCCTTTGAGGAGGTTTCCTAATAGCGAGGGTGGCCAAGGCTAAGGTACAATTTTAAAGAGGCGTTGTGATCCTGAAATACAAACATGTATTAGATCTGTCCATAGACAGACAGATCAAGGTTTGACAGTAGCCTTGAGACTCAATCATTCCACCTTGCCAATCCAGACCCAACAACTGATTATCTCCAGCCATAAAGATGTAATACCGGTGATTTGATTGTGTCGCTTGCGGCTCAGAGCTCAACGGTTATTCAATAGGTGAGGAGGTCATCTATTAACTCAAACACTATCTCTTTCCGCGAGATCAGCAGGCCATCAGGCCAGATTAAAGGAACTGTACCGTAGCTGCGATTATTGTCTCCAGAAGGGGCATACTCACCAGCACAGCAGGCAGAACAGCTGAGGTGGAGTTGGAGAGAGGAGGAGGTGGAGAAGAGGAGGAGGAGAGGAGGTGGAGGAGGAAGGGGGGGGTTGGCTGCGAGGGGTGACAGTTCTGACTGTCTTATGCGCTTGGCGAGAGAGGGAGGGATGGGGGGAGGGAGGGAGGGGGTGGTGCCTATGGGCAGGGTGTCTGTGGCTGAGAACGGCAGTGTGTGAGAGTGTGTGCGAGGTCGTGTTTCAGACCAGTGTTGAAGGGTGAAAGAAAGAGAGCTCAGTGACGGTCTGAGGTGCACACAGTGTTGGACCAGAGTGTGTGTGGTGTGTGTCTAACGGAGAACTGCCTCCTCAAACCTGCACAAAGGACACCAGTTGGCATCTGACTAGTTGGAGCACAGTCTGTGTCTTGCAGTGGGGTCCGCCACGCCGTCGATGTGTGTGTGTGTGTGTGCGGCTGTGTGTGCGGCTCCAGCATGCTGAGTCTGGTGCAGCACAGCTCTCGTCCTCTGAGAGAGAGGGTGGCCGCTGGTTTGCCGTTGTCGGTGCCGGTGGGAGGGAGGCCAGCCAAGGAACTGCTCATGACTCTGCCCTGTCCCTCTGCTCAGACTGTCAGCAAGTACAACTCGCAGTACCACAAACTCTTCCAGTGCGTTCCGAAGGACGAGATCCTAATGAAAGGTATTGTCAACAACAATGCTACATGCTAATATCTATTGTAGTTTATCTGTATGATGCATGTTTATTTAGGTTAACATGCTAGTTACTGTAGCATGTCTGTAGCTTACTGTCTATATCCTGTGTATTGACTTCATGCTAACACCCTATTTGCTCCATATGCTGTGTTTATGTACCTTTGGCTTGCTAGCTACGGTAGCATCTGTCCTGGCTCATTTATTTGAGGCTGACTTGCTAACATGCTACAGTAGCTGACATCTCTGTATGTCTGTTTGCATGCTGGTTTCTGTTCAATGAATGTGCATGTAATTGGTTAAAAATAATATATTTGCATTTAATATTAGTGAAGTTATGCTACTCTATTGCTAGTATGGCTGGGAAGATATCAAAATCGCAATATTATAAGGCAGACCAAACTCTTCAGTCCTTTAAAAACCTGCTGTATGTAAGATATTGTCTGCTATAGCTTGGAAAATAAATAATTGTGACTCTGGATGACAACATAATGATGTTTGTTTGCAACATTAGGGCTGTTTTCCTATAGAAGTTAAATCCGCTTTTGTGTTTTGTTTCCTTGCCACGATACTAACGAGTATCGTGATAGTGGTATCGTCCCAGCCCTAATTACTATTATTAGTAGAAGTACTTTCACTGTCAAATGTTTTCGTCTGCGATGAGTCTACACTTTCTCTTATGTTTTTGTCTCCACATTATGTATGAGTTTTGGTAATTTTATTTTTAGCTTTGGAACTGTATAGGCTACTCAGTGTGTTTTAAAACCACCTTTATGTATTCAGAGAGTTTCTGGTAAGGTTTTCTGGTAAGGTTTTCTGGTAAGAGTCCTCAGGCCCTGAACAGGAAGTTGTATGGTTTGATTTCAGGTGATTCAGAGTAGGTCAGGGCTGGGTTTCCCAAAAGCATTGTAGCAGTAAGATCATCTTTTGTCCATTTCAATGGAATTAAGATGATCTTAGTGCTACGATAGTTTTGGGAAACCCAGCGCTGTTCTGTTTTAGACTCGGGGTAAAGTGATGATGGTGTATATGAACCTATTTTAGAAGCACCTGTAGGCCAAGTCAAAGGCATTAACTATAATTATATATAATATATACCGTTTAGCAAACGCTTTTACTAAACGTATAAACAGGTTAACTACAAACACAGTGTTAGCGATGTGCTTGTCTTGAGTTATCAGCTACTGTTAAACTGTTTATGTCTCCTCTCTCTGTGTACTCCTGCGCACTGCTCTACTGTTAAACTGTTTATGTCTCCTCTCCCCCAGTATGCTCTGCTCTACTGTTAACTTGTTTATGTCTCCTCTCCCACAGTATGCTCTGCTCTAATGTTAACTTGTTTATGTCTCCTCTCCCCCAGTATGCTCTGCTCTACTGTTAACCTGTTTGTCTCCTCTCCCTCAGTATGCTCTGCTCTACTGTTAAGCTGTTTATGTCTCCTCTCCCTCAGTATACTCCTGCGCCCTGCTCCGAGACATCCTGCTGCAAGGCCGTCTCTACATCTCCAGAAACTGGCTGTGTTTCTATGCCAACCTCTTTGGCAAGGACATCAAGGTAAGTCAAGGCCTGGCAGATAATAGACAGATTGTGTGTGTTTGTGTTTGTGTTAGTGTGTGTGTGTGTGTGTGTGTGTGTGTGTGTGTGTGTGTGTGTGTGTGTGTGTGTGTGTGTGTGTGTGTGTGTGTGTGTGTGTGTGTGTGTGTGTGTGTCTGTACAGTTCCTCCTTTGATGTCTTGGTTGTTCCTTTCCCTCCAGGGAGTTAGAAACATGGTACAGGTGAAGGATCTTCATCTGACCAGTATTGTCGCAGCAACAGGATTTGAACATTTATTCCATAATGTTGCTTGATCGTTGATTAGGCTATTAGCTGGCCAAAATTAGGCTCAAGAAAAGTGCAATACTGTTAATATAACCGTGTGTTAGTGCAGGTTTTCAGTGAATTTATGTCAATCATGAAGCTCATCTGCATTTCCTGCTGTGCAGAAGAATTCTCAGCAACGAAAGCGTGATCAAATTAAGACCCTACACCTATCTCTCCTGCCTCTGGCCTGCAGTAAGCTGCTTAGTCAGAGTGCATTCCTAGCATTCTATCTGCAGCTAGACACATACCCTCCTTATTCTGACCCTTCTCCCCAGAACCAGGGGCTTTACCCTCCTTATTCTGACCCTTCTCCCCAGAACCAGGGGCTTTACCCTCCTTATTCTGACCCTTCTCCCCAGCACCAGGGGCTTTCCCCTCTTATTCTGACCCTTATCTCCTCCAACCAATTGTAACCCAGCCCCACATTCTCTTTCTCTCCCACATCTGTGTCTCCTCCTGTTTAACTTTAAAACCTATTTATTTTCCTTTAGTCCCTGTCTCTTCCCCTGTCCAGTTAGTCCCTGTCTCTTCCCCTGTCCAGTTAGTCCTTGTCTCTTCCCCTGTCCAGTTAGTCCCTGTCTCTTCCCCTGTCCAGTTAGTCCCTGTCTCTTCCCCTGTCCAGTTAGTCCCTGTCTCTTCCCCTGTCCAGTTAGTCCCTGTCTCTTCCCCTGTCCAGTTAGTCCCTGTCTCTTCCCTGGTACAGTAAGTCCCTGTCTCTTCCCCTGTCCAGTTAGTCCCTGTCTCTTCCCCTGTCCAGTTAGTCCCTGTCTCTTCCCCTGTCCAGTTAGTCCCTGTCTCTTCCCTGGTACAGTAAGTCCCTGTCTCTTCCCTGGTACAGTAAGTCCCTGTCTCTTCCCCTGTCCAGTTAGTCCCTGTCTCTTCCCTGGTACAGTAAGTCCCTGTCTCTTCCCCTGTCCAGTTAGTCCCTGTCTCTTCCCTGGTACAGTAAGTCCCTGTCTCTTCCCCTGTCCAGTTAGTCCCTGTCTCTTCCCTGGTACAGTAAGTCCCTGTCTCTTCCCCTGTCCAGTTAGTCCCTGTCTCTTCCCTGGTACAGTAAGTCCCTGTCTCTTCCCCTGTCCAGTTAGTCCCTGTCTCTTCCCTGGTACAGTTAGTCCCTGTCTCTTCCCCTGTCCAGTTAGTCCCTGTCTCTTCCCCTGTCCAGTTAGTCCCTGTCTCTTCCCCTGTCCAGTTAGTCCCTGTCTCTTCCCCTGTCCAGTTAGTCCCTGTCTCTTCCCCTGTCCAGTTAGTCCCTGTCTCTTCCCCTGTCCAGTTAGTCCCTGTCTCTTCCCTGGTATTGTAAGTTCCCCTCTCTGGTACAGTAAGTCCCTCTCTACAAGGTATAATATTGTGTCCTCTCCCCCCCCAATCATAGGTTGCTATCCCCGTGGTCTCTGTGAGGCTGGTAAAGAAGCACAAAACGGCAGGTCTGGTGCCCAACGGCCTAGCCATCACCACAGACACCAGTCAGAAGGTGAGCGTTAGCCTCTTAGCGCCTCAGGCCACAGTGAATGGAAACACGGCTAACTGGCATTAGCGCCGCACAACATTCTTTCCACCAAGCACAGGTAGTTGGAAAATAAACAACACATCATGCTAACATGCTACGCTAATGCAAGTCAGCGCATGGTTCGGTAACACTGAAAGGGTGCCAAGGTCGCAGTCTATTTTGGTAGTGTCCCTTCCTGGTTCCTCTCCAGCCTGCTCCTTTACATGTCTGGGAAGTGTTTCTTATTACTCTGTCATCTTAATGTGTTGTGAAATCTGTTGTGAATGTTTTCATCTTCATCTTTTCTGGACCCCAGGAAGAGTAGCTGCCTTGGCAGTAGCTAATGGCCATCCATAATAAATACAAATACAAATCTTTGTTTTCTGATATTTTATGCCTGTGTGGAACTGTTTGGAACTGGTAGGTGATTTAAGAACTCGTACTCTCTCATTGAAAATTATTTATGAAAGAGGGGTGTTTTAGTCGAGGTGCAGTACAGGCACCATGTAAGAGGAATGGAATATCACCACTGAAATGTACTCTGTCAGTGTACTAGATTAAGCCTTAATCTGTCAAATATAATCCATGTAGGATTAGTTACTGTTCACAATAACTATATTTAGAGAAAATTGCATTCCTGGTAATGATTGTCTAATGGATCATAAAAATGTTCTTGACAATGGTTTTACTCTCCTACCCTGTATGTGTTATGAGCACATGATGAAATGGTTAATGCCTGTGTTTATATGAGTGTACATGCGTATGTATGCCTTCAATCGCATTTGAGTTAGATAATGCTCATTCTTCTTTCCTCTCTCACTCTCACTCTCACCTCTCTCTCTCTCTCTCTCACACACTCTCACTCTCTCACTCTCACTCTCTCTCACCTCTCTCTCTCTCTGTCTCTCTCACCTCTCTCTCTCTCTCTCACTCTCACCTCTCTCTCTCACTCTCTCACTCTCACTCTCTCTCACCTCTCTCTCTCTCTCTCTCTCTCACCTCTCTCTCACCTCTCTCTCTCCCCCCGTCCTGCAGTATGTCTTTGTGTCTCTGCTGTCCAGGGACAGTGTGTATGACGTGCTCCGGAGGATCTGCACACACCTCCAGGTCAGAGAACACACACACACACGACTAATACTACTTCCCACTCACACATCTACTACCAGCTCACTCCTACATGAACAGGTCTATTGGCCTTTAAAGTGTCCAGACTGTAAAATAGCGTACTGAATATTTCCCATATCTCATCGTTCCCTCTCCAGGTCAATGGGAAGAAGAGTCTGAGCTTGAAGCACTACATGGAGGTGCCCCACTCCTTATCTCTGGTAAGTAAGCTTAGGACTCTAGCCCCACACTCCAGACCCATCACTGTCTCTTATGGGTTAGAACATTGGCCAACTCCAGACTGATCACTGTCGCTTATGGGTTAGAACATTGGCCAACTCCAGACCCATCACTGTCTCTTATGGGTTAGAACATTGGCCAACTCCAGACTGATCACTGTCGCTTATGGGTTAGAACATTGGCCAACTCCAGACTGATCACTGTCTCTTATGGGTTAGAACATTGGACAACTTCAGACTGATCACTGTCTCTTATGGGTTAGAACATTGGCCAACTCCAGACTGATCACTGTCTCTTATGGGTTAGAACATTGGCCAACTCCAGACTGATCACTGTCTCTTATGGGTTAGAACATTGGACAACTTCAGACTGATCACTGTCTCTTATGGGTTAGAACATTGGCCAACTCCAGACTGATCACTGTCGCTTATGGGTTAGAACATTGGCCAACTCCAGACTGATCACTGTCTCTTATGGGTTAGAACATTGGACAACTTCAGACTGATCACTGTCTCTTATGGGTTAGAACATTGGCCAACTCCAGACTGATCACTGTCGCTTATGGGTTAGAACATTGGCCAACTCCAGACTGATCACTGTCTCTTATGGGTTAGAACATTGGCCAACTCCAGACTGATCACTGTCGCTTATGGGTTAGAACATTGGCCAACTCCAGACTGATCACTGTCTCTTATGGGTTAGAACATTGGCCAACTCCAGACTGATCACTGTCGCTTATGGGTTAGAACATTGGCCAACTCCAGACAGATCACTGTCTCTTATGGGTTAGAACATTGGCCAACTCCAGACTGATCACTGTCTCTTAAGGGTTAGAACATTGGACAACAATACTGAACACAAGTACAACATGAATCACATTATTATTATTATGAATAGTATTGATGTCAAACGTGAGAACCAAGGACATGGGTGGTTACTAATGTTGTGAGATTCTCGCTAGTGTTTACAGAACAACTGGTTTTGCGAGACTAGGACCAGGACCTGCAATTGTAACAGTAAGCAACTGTAACAAAATGTATGACTGCAGTATTGACATTATTATGAGTACATATTGCATGGATTGCTAAGGCATAAGAATATGAAAGTGTGTATTCT
The DNA here is from genome assembly GCA_023634145.1 of Thymallus thymallus. NCBI lineage: Eukaryota > Metazoa > Chordata > Actinopteri > Salmoniformes > Salmonidae > Thymallus > Thymallus thymallus. The sequence goes on from CM042381.1 coordinate 18,699,305, forward strand.
TATTTTAAATGTATATAGTTCTGTACCTGTCTATTAATGATATGTATTATGTCATTTTATGTTGTTCTTCAGCTGTAATTGTCTAATAATGTTATGCATTATGTCAGCGGGAAGCAACTGCGGCACCTTCATGATAAGTTCAGATTGTTTTGTGTCTTAGTTAATGTCTTAGTTAATGTCTTATGATGAATAACGCAGGAACTACAGTATTTCGAAAGAGAATGATAGTTTCAGAATCTCCATTATTGGGGAATGTGTGTGGCATAACATATAAGACATGTTTGGGGTAACGTCTGTGTCATAACCTGTAAGACATGTTTGGGGTAATGTTTGTGTCATAACCTATAAGACATGTTTGGTGTAACGTCTGTGTCATAACCTGTAAGACATGTTTGGGGTAACGTCTGTGTCATAACCTATAAGACATGTTTGGGTTAATGTTTGTGTCATAACATATAAGACATGTTTGGGGTAACATCTGTGTCATAACCTGTAAGACATGTTTGGGGTAACGTCTGTGTCATAACCTATAAGACATGTTTGGGGTAACATCTGTGTCATAACCTATAAGACATGTTTGGGGTAACGTCTGTGTCATAACCTATAAGACATGTTTGGGGTAACATCTGTGTCATAACCTATAAGACATGTTTGGTGTAACGTCTGTGTCATAACCTGTAAGACATGTTTGGGGTAACGTCTGTGTCATAACCTATAAGACATGTTTTGGGTAACGTCTGTGTCATAACCTATAAGACATGTTTGGGGTAACGTCTGTGTCATAACCTATAAGACATGTTTGGGTTAATGTTTGTGTCATAACCTATAAGACATGTTTGGGGTAACGTCTGTGTCATAACCTATAAGACATATTTGGGGTAACGTCTGTGTCATAACCTATAAGACATGTTTGGGCCACTTAGTTATCACTTTTGCCTTATGGCAAGTTGCTACATCTTGCTGGAAAAGGCATTGGTCATCATCAAACTGTTCTTGGATGGTTGGGAGAAGTTGCTTTTAGAGGATGTGTTGGTACCATTCTTTGTTCTTAGGCAAATTGTGAGTGAGCCCACTCCCTTGGCTGAGAAGCAACCCCACACATGAATGGTCTGAGGATGCTTTACTGTTGGCATGACACAGGACTGATGGTAGCGCTCACCTTGTCTTCTCCGGATGGGCCAAACAATCGGAAAGGGGATTCATCAGAGAAAATGACTCTACCCCAGTCCTCAGCAGTCCAATCCCTGTACCTTTTGCAGAATATCAGTCTGTCGCTGATGTTTTTCCTGGAGAGAAGTGGCTTCTTTGCTGCCCTTCTTGACACCAGGCCATCCTCCAAAAGTCTTCGCCTCACTGTGCGTGCAGATGCACTCACACCTGCCTGCTGCCATTCCTGAGCAAGCTCTGCACTGGTGGTGCCCCGATCTCGCAGCTGAATCAACTTTAGGAGACAGTCCTGGCGCTTGCTGGACTTCCTTGGGCGCCCTGACGCCTTCTTCACAACAATTTAACCTCTCTCCTTGAAGTTCTTGATGATCCGATAAATGGTTGATTTAGGTGCAATCTTACCAGCAGCAATATCCTTGCCTGTGAAGCCCTTTTTGTGCAAAGCAATGATGACGGCACGTGTTTCCTTGCAGGTAACCATGGTCGACAGAGGAAGAACAATGATTTCAAGCACCACCCTCCTTTTAAAGCTTCCAGTCTGTTATTCTGACTCAATCAGCATGACAGAGTGATCTCCAGCCTTGTCCTCGTCAACACTCTCACCTGTGTTAACGAGACAATCACTGACATGATGGCAGCTGGTCCTTTTGTGGCAGGGCTGAAATGCAGTGGAAATGTTTTTGGGGGATTAAGTTCATTTTCATGGCAAAGAGGGACTTTACAAGTATTGACATTCTGGAGTATATGCAAATTGCCATCATCAACACTAAGGCAGCAAACTTTGTGGAGACCAATACTTGTGTCATTCTCAAAACATTTGGCCATGACTGTATATGACATGTTTGGGGTAACGTCTGTGTCATAATGAATAATCATAATCATAAAGAATACTGAATGTTTTTCTAAAGTGTATGTTCTGTATTTGTTATGAATCAATATCCATATGTAACCTTGCCTCTAGATGTGTGTAACACTACGCTGACCCAAGTCAAGTCGAAAGAGTGGAACACTTTCTTTCCTGAAGATTTCGTCCATTCAGATCAATAATACCTCCTCTCTCTCCCTCCAGGATGAGTTCCCGGTGGCTGATGAGTTCCCGGTGGCGGATGAGTATCCTCCGGTGCTGAAGTGGAGGAGAAAACCCTCGGTGGTGTCCTCGTCTCTCCCTGACCTCCTGGGTAGCTCCACCGGTAGCCTGACTGCAGTGGACTCCTCCTTCCAGACAGACCAGCCTCTGGAAGGTGAGAAGAGAGGAAGACCTAGCCTGGACCCCCATCGGTTTATGATGTATAATAGCCAACTGTTGTTTGACATGAGAATCACCATAGGGGTTTGGCAAGACAACACAAGCAGATCTGGGACCAGGCTAGGGACAACCTGTTTTTTGTGTATTTAATTTCACAAAGGATGAAAAACTGACAAATACAATGGTGAATACAGCATTTCTCATGAATAGCATAATATCATCAGCCATGTCTATTGAGGCTATGCAACCTGAGGTGAGCACTCAGTTTTTTTCCGGTGCATTAAGTGATTGGAGGTGTTCAGCTTCGTCGACATACATTGATGTTAGCGGGCTGGGGCTGGGCCGTCACGTTTGCAGAATGTTCAAATCCCTGATTATGTGTAGGAGGGTAACTGGGATGGGTGAGTTATGTCTGGATGGGCACAACCCTCTTATGCAATACAGGATTAAGCACCAAATGGAGATTTTAGCATGTAGGAACTTGCTGTCCCCTACTACTGTCTCCTACTACTGTCTCCTACTACTGTCTCCTACTACTGTCTCCTACTACTGTGTCCTACTACTGTGTCCTACTACTGTCTCCTACTACTGTCTCCTACTACTGTCTCCTACTACTGTGTCCTACTACTGTGTCCTACTACTGTGTCCTACTACTGTCTCCTACTACTGTCTCCTACTACTGTGTCCTACTACTGTCTCCTACTACTGTCTCCTACTACTGTGTCCTACTACTGTGTCCTACTACTGTGTCCTACTACTGTCTCCTAATACTGTGTCCTACTACTGTGCCCTACTACTGTGCCCTACTACTGTGCCCTACTACTGTGCCCTACTACTGTGTCCTACTACTGTGCCCTACTACTGTGTCCTACTACTGTGCCCTACTACTGTGCCCTACCACTGTGCCCTACCACTGTGCCCTACCACTGTGTCCTACTACTGTGCCCTACTACTGTGCCCTACCACTGTGCCCTACTACTGTGCCCTACTACTGTGTCCTACTACTGTGCCCTACTACTGGCCTGTGGGTGATTTTATTTACCCCCCCCCCCCCAAAGTTTTCTGAGCAAAAAAAACTATTTATTCTAATTATAATTTTTTTTGTTGGACATAAAAGACTGTAAAAATCAGCTCCAAGTGATTTTAATTTTGGAAATCTGTTCCAAAGTATTCCCACGCATTGTAGAGAGATATATTACATTTACAAATGTAAGCAAGGTTTGAAGTGATTATGTTTTAGTAAAATATTATATCTGTTTGGGCTTCTTGCAGTCAATTTTCAGTCTACTAATTATTGGTAATTATTTTCCGGGCCCCCTGACCATCCGCTGAAGAAAATATCTTCCCGCAGCTGAATGTAGTTGATGATCCCTGATATAGGAAAATCTGCCTCTACCTCTCACCTAATGCATATGGATGCATATTGTCATAGTGGACTTTTTCTATATTTAATATTTGTTTAAGATGTGTTTACGATGAAGTAGCTGTCTGGGGTTGCATATATTCAATACCTTGGTACAGACGGATGTGGTCAAAAATATATTGGCATCCTTGCACTTTTCAAAACTGGTTGAATGGCTCATTTACCCCATAGGCACCTGAAACTTACCACAATATATTTGATGGCATCTGTAAGCAACAATACACTATCTATTACATAGTCTGCTAGATTACTATATTAGTGTGTGTGTGTGTGTGTGTGTGTGTGTGTGTGTGTGTGTGTGTGTGTGTGTGTGTGTGTGTGTGTGTGTGCGTGCGCCCTTGCGTTGTAGACCGGGGCCCAGAGACAGAGAAGATCCTACTAACAGATCCTACTGTACCAGAGCTGGGCCCAATGGAATATCAGCTTCTCAAGTTCTTCATCATACTGTAACTATTGCAATGCCCCACAACCAGCTTCCTCACAGCAACAATCATATCATTAGGACCATAATAATGATAAAATATCTTTACTTTATGTTGCCGGATAAATATACATTCATTGGCAGCATTATGCTCAACATCTGTGAAATAATATCCGAACAAGGCCTAGTTGAGTATTCTAAAACATATATGATCACAAAAATCCAGTCATACTGCCACCTAGTGTACACACCCAGTTGGTACATCCTAAAGTCGAACTTTATTGTCCATCACTTCAGAATCATCCTCCTCATCCTGTCTTCCTGTTACCTGGCCTTCCGTGTCTGCAGTCTGGAGCACCAGCTGTCCTTCCTCAACAACCCAACACTGCCCCTCCGAGAGAGGTGAGGGCGGTGTAACTTTTGACATAACTGTTTTGTAATTCTGTTTTCTACTACTAATACTACTACTAATAATAAACTGTTACGTTTATTAAATTAGGATTCTACCCTTAGAATATCCTGTTCATAACTGTCACATTTTTGGAGGGAAAGCTATTTTACTGACAATTATGTTGTCTTTGGTCTCTTTCTCTCAGGTAACTGCAGCTCTGCACTGTGATTCAATACCACTTGACTGTCTCCCTTTACGGACACATTCCTCTCTGTGACCACCTCCAGACTATGCAAACAGACTATTTATTTATCATGATTTTAATACAATGTAGACTAGAAGATGGCAACCCCCCACTCCACCATTTTGTTGTAGGTGAAAGACAGTGGCAGGTGAGACAATAAAAAGCCCAGGATTGGTGGAAATTGCTGGGAGTCAGGACTGGGAAGGATTCTGATTGGTGGAGGGATTGGAAAAGCAACAAGTGGATTGGTCTGATGGGTTTTTTCCCTGGCAATTCAACCAGGAATTTACCAACTACAGGACTTTCAAGGAAAGGATTTGGATGCATTAACACACTGACAGTGGAAGAAGCCAATATCGTTGACTTTACAGAATGTAAAAGAATTGCCCATATGAACTTTTGAGTCGGTCCTCTATTTCAAATGTTCATCGTCATCAATGAGGTCTTCAGATGTTGCCATTCTAACAGGCATGTTATTCCTGGTAAATAATGCAATACAATTATGCAAAGCATCCAGCCTAGACTGACTTTTTAAATGTTGAAATGTTGTCCTTTGACTCTGTTTGTGTTATCATTATACCTGTGGGTAGGATGTTACTCTTTGATGACAGAAAAATATTGTTTAGTATAACATCTTGTCTTTAGTTTTAATTCATACAAATGTTTGTATTGTAAGCTACCTTTAGCCAGACACAATGTGTCACAGTGAGTGATCAGTCTTGTATCTAAATACTGAACACAGTCGTCTGAATGAGTAAACAATGAAGACCTCGACTGAATTGAAAAATATGATGTTTTTTTCTTGCTTACTCTGTATACTTAAAAGTTAAATCTACATTTCAGCCAGGAACAAAACTAGCTAAAGATTTCTAGTCCTTTTACTCAGAATGTCTGAACAGATGTCTATGCATTAGGAACAAACACCCCACTTTGAGTATTACAGTAATATTGTTGAGGAAACATTAGAGCTGCAGTATGAAAGGTATACTTTACTACCAGAACCATTAGTATGCATCATATGGTCTGTTTTGAGTCTAGACACAACTGCAACTATGTAATAGTGGTCACTGGTCTTCAGTCAATGGTGAAAGAACTAACTGTCTCTGTAAACACTCTGGGATCAAAATAACCCTGTAGTAGCCCTGAACAACCCATTACAAGATGAACACTGTACAACATAACTGTGAAGGTTTATAATAAACAGCCATTTGATCATGAGATGGTGTCACTTTTTTGGATAAGTCACCTGTCTTCCCCCGAAGCATGTACGAAGAGGTGTCCAACTCTGCTCAAATAAAATAACATTTGAGGTGCTTACTTGTCAACAATGCAGAGTTAAAGATAAGATAAAACAATCATTACAAAATAGAAATAGTGACACAAGGAAAAAATACACAGTGAATAACAAGTAGAAACGACATGGCTATATACAGGAAGTAGAAACTAACATGGCTATATACAGGGAGTAGAAACTAACATGGCTATATATACAGGAAGTAGAAACTAACATGGCTATATACAGGGAGAAGAAACTAACATGGCTATATACAGGAAGTTGAAACTAACATGGCTATAAACAGGGAGTAGAAACTAAAATGGCTATATACAGGAAGTAGAAACTAACATGGCTATATACAGGAAGTAGAAACTAACATGGCTATATATAAAGTATACAGGAAGTAGAAACTAACATGACTATATATACAGTATACAGGGAGTAGAAACTAACATGGCTATATATACAGTATACAGGGAGTAGAAACTAACATGTCTATATATACAGTATACAGGAAGTAGAAACTAACATGGCTATATATACAGTATACAGGGAGTAGAAACCAACATGGCTATATATACAGTATATAGGGAGTAGAAACTAACATGGTTATATATACAGTATACAGGGAGTAGAAACTAGCATGGCTATATATACAGTATATAGGGAGTAGAAACTAACATGGCTATATACAGGAAGTAGAAACTAACGTGGCTATATACAGGAAGTAGAAACTAACATGGCTATATATACAGTATACAGGAAGTAGAAACTAACATGGCTATATACAGGGGGTAGAAACTAGCATGGCTATATATACAGTATATAGGGAGTAGAATCTAACATGGCTATATACAGGTAGTAGAAACTAACAAGGCTATATATACAGTATACAGGAAGTAGAAACTAACATGGCTATATACAGGGGGTAGAAACTAGCATGGCTATATATACAGTATATAGGGAGTAGAAACTAACATGGCTATATACAGGTAGTTGAAACTAACATGGCTATATATACAGTATACAGGGAGTAGAAACCAACATGGCTATATATACAGTATATAGGGAGCAGAAACTAACATGGTTATATATACAGTATACAGGGAGTAGAAACTAACATGGCTATATATACAGTATATAGGGAGTAGAAACTAACATGGTTATATATACAGTATATAGGGAGTAGAAACTAACATGGTTATATATACAGTATAAAGGGAGTCGAAACTAACATGGCTAGATATTATATAGGAAGTAGAAACTAACATGGCTATATACAGGGAGTAGAAACTAAAATGGCTATATACAGGGAGTAGAAACTAACATGGTTATATATAAAGTATACAGGAAGTAGAAACTAATATGGCTATATATACAGTATACAGGGAGTAGAAACTAACATGGCTATATACCGGAAGTAGAAACTAACATGACTATATATAAAGTATACAGGGAGTAGAAACTAACATGGCTATATATACAGTATAAAGGGAGTCGAAACTAACATGGCTAGACATTATATAGGAAGTCGAAACTAACATTGCTATATACAGGGAGTAGAAACTAAAATGGCTATATACAGGGAGTAGAAACTAACATGGTTATATATAGGGAGTCGAAACTAACATGGCTATATACAGGAAGTAGAAACTAACATGGCTATATATAAAGTATACAGGAAGTAGAAACTAATATGGCTATATATACAGTATACAGGGAGTAGAAACTAACATGGTTATATATACAGTATACAGGGAGTAGAAACTAACATGGCTATATACACGGAGTAGAAACTAACATGGCTATACAGGGAGTAGAAACTAACACGGCTATATATAGGGAGTCGAAACTAACATGGCTATACATTATATAGGAAGTAGAAACTAACACTGCTATATACAGGAAGTAGAAACTAACATGGCTATATACAGGAAGTAGAAACAAACATGGCTATATACAGGAAGTAGAAACTAACATGGCTATATATAAAGTATACAGGAAGTAGAAACTAACATGGCTATATATACAGTATACAGGGAGTAGAAACTAACATGGTTATATATACAGTATACAGGGAGTAGAAACTAGCATGGCTATATATACAGTATATAGGGAGTAGAAACTAACATGGCTATATACAGGAAGTAGAAACTAACGTGGCTATATACAGGAAGTAGAAACTAACATGGCTATATATACAGTATACAGGGAGTAGAAACTAACATGGCTATATATACAGTATACAGGGAGTAGAAACCAACATGGCTATATATACAGTATATAGGGAGTAGAAACTAACATGGTTATATATACAGTATACAGGGAGAAGAAACTAACATGTCTATATATACAGTATACAGGGAGTAGAAACTAGCATGGCTATATATACAGTATATAGGGAATAGAAACTAACATGGCTATATACAGGAAGTAGAAACTAACATAGCTATATATACAGTATATAGGGAGTAGAAACTACCATGGCTATATAAAGGTAGTAGAAACTAACATGGCTCTATATACAGTATACTGGGAGTAGAAACTAACATGGCTATAAATACAGTATATAGGGAGTAGAAACTAACATGGTTATATATACAGTATACAGGGAGTAGAAACTAACATGGCTATATACAGGGGGTAGAAACTAACATGGCTATATACACAGTATACAGGGAGTAGAAACTAACATGGCTATATATACATGAAGTAGAAACTAACATGGCTATACATACACAGTATACAGGGAGTGGAAACTAACACGGCTATATATAGGAAGTAGAAACTAACATGGCTATATACAGGAAGTAGAAACTAACATGGCTATATACAGGAAGTAGAAACTAACATGGCTATATACAGGAAGTAGAAACTAACATGGCTATATACAGGGAGTAGAAACTAACATGGCTATATATACAGTATACAGGGACTAGAACTAGCGTGGCTATATATACAGTATATGGAGAGTAGAAACTAACATGGCTATATACAGGAAGTAGAAACTAACATGGCTATATATACATGAAGTAGAAACTAACATGGCTATATATACACAGTATACAGGGAGTAGAAACTAACATGGCTATATAAAGGAAGTAGAAACTAACATGGCTATATATACAGTTTATAGGAAGTAGAAACTAACATGGCTATATACACATTATACAGGGAGTAGAAACTAACATGGCTATATATACAGTATAGAGGGAGTAGAACCAGCATGGCTATATATACAGTATACAGGGAGTAGAAACTAGCATGGCTATATATACACAGTATACAGGGAGTAGAAACTAACATGGCTATATATACATGAAGTAGAAACTAACATGGCTATATATACACAGTATACAGGGAGTAGAAACTAACATGGCTATATATACATGAAGTAGAAACTAACATGGCTATATATACACAGTATACAGGGAGTAGAAAATAACATGGCTATATATACATGAAGTAGAAACTAACATGGCTATATACAGGAAGAAGAAACTAACATGGCTTTATATACAGTATACAGGGATTAGAAACTAACATGTCAATATATACAGTATACAGGGAGTAGAAACTAACATGTCTATATATTCAGCATATAGGTAGTAGAAACTAACATGGCTATATATACAGTATACAGGGAGTAGGAACTAACATGGCTATATACAGGAAGTAGAAACTAACATGGCTATATACAGGAAGTAGAAACTAACATGGCTATATACAGGGAGTAGAAACTAACATGGCTATATACAGGAAGTAGAAACTAACATGGCTATATACAGGAAGTAGAAACTAACATGGCTATATACAGGGAGTAGAAACTAACATGGCTATGTGTACAGTATACAGGGAGTAGAACTAGCGTGGCTATATATACAGTATATGGAGAGTAGAAACTAACATGGCTATATACAGGAAGTAGAAACTAACATGGCTATATATACAGTTTATAGGAAGTAGAAACTAACATGGCTATATATACAGTATACAGGGAGTAGAAACTAACATGGCTATATATACAGTATACAGGGAGTAGAACTAGCGTGGCTATATATACAGTATATTGAGAGTAGAAACTAACATGGCTATATATACAGTATACAGGGAGTAGAAACTAACATGACTATATATACAGTATACAGGGAGTAGAACTAGCGTGGCTATATATACAGTATATTGAGAGTAGAAACTAACATGGCTATATACAGGGAGTAGAAACTAACATGGCTATATATACAGTATACAGGGAGTAGAAACTAACATGGCTATATATACAGTTTACAGGGAGTAGAAACTAACATGGCTATATACAGGGAGTATAAACTAACATGGCTATATATAGTTTCAGTTATTGCTGCACAAGGGGGTCACACCAGATACTGAAAGCAAAGGTTCACATACTTTTGCCACACAGATATGTAATATTTGATCATTTTCATCAATAAATAAATGATATAATATTTTTGTCTCATTTGTTTAATTGGGTTCTTTATCTACTTTTAGGACTTCTGATGAAATCTGATGATGTTTTAGGTCAAATTTATGCAGAAATATAGAAAATTCTAAAGGACTCACAAACTTTCGAGCAGCACAGTACAGGGAGTAGAAACTAACATGCCTATATATACAGTATATAGGGAGTAGAAACTAACATGGCTATATATACAGTATATAGGGAGTAGAAACTAACATGGCTATATATACAGTATACAGGAAGTAGAAACTAACATGGCTATATATACAGTATATAGGGAGTAGAAACTAACATGGCTATATACACAGTATACAGGGCGTATAAACTAACATGGCTATATACAGTATACAGGGAGTAGAAACTAATATGGCTATATACAGTATACAGGGAGTAGAAACTAACATGGCTATATACAGTATACAGGGAGTATAAACTAATATGGCTATATACAGTATACAGGGAGTAGAAACTAACATGGCTATATACAGGGAGCACCAGTACTGAGTCAATGTGCAGGGGTTCAATGAAATTGAGATAGCTATGTACTGTACATTTTTAATGGGACTGAATGGTATGTCCCCACAAGGTTAGCTGCGCAAGACTGTGTGTGTATGTGTTCCAGACTTGGTGCATTGGTACCAAGAACAGTCTGTGGTTTGAGTGGCTGGAATCTTTGACAATATTTAAAAGTGAAACCATATATTAATTGAAGGTTCCCTCAAAAGGGTTTTAGTAATAAAAGGTTTATTTTTTACCGCATAAACTGTGATGCAAGAAAGCACAGCAATAAAGTGACAACGGCACAACATTTAGAATCCACAATTCCACTGTCTGCCTGGAAAAAGCTGCAGTTCCTTTTCTGAACACAAGGTGGAAGTACAGACCTGAAACCCAACCCTTTCTAATTTCCAAACGCTCCCTTTGCCTTTGGCCCATGGGTTATACCGTAGCAGTGGTGAGCAATCATTTTGTCTCGAGTGCCACATAAAATGTATTTTAAATAAAAAACATAGTGGTTTATAAAGTGATAAAGCATTTAAGGGGAGATGACCATGCTCTTCTTTTGATCCTAACATGAAGAACATCGGCGCAAAATTCAAAATTGTAGGAGTAGACCCTCCCGCAGCTGAGAGGTTTACGGTATTGTAATACAGCCTTGATCATTTACAGTTTAGAATGATTCGATCTGGAAAATGTAATACAAACGTTATACTTTTAAACTAATAGCCTATCAACCCGTGTTTAATAATTTATATTATTGTGTTTATTCTGTTCTTTAGTTGTCTGTCAATGTTGTGCAATGTTATAGCTATAGGAAACGTTTATGAATGAATGATTTGCAGTTGTGGGAAGTACACAATTGTCATACTTGAGTAAAAGCATAGATACCTTAATAGAAAGTTACTCAAGTAAATAGCCTATACTTAAGTATCAAAAGTAAATGTAATTGCTAAAATATACCTCAAGGCCATAAGACTGTTAAATAGCCATCACTAGCACATTAGAGGCTGCTGCCCTATATATACATATATTTTAAATCATTGCCCACTTTAATAATTGATCACTAGTCACTTCAATAATGTTGACATATTTTGTATTACTCATCTCATATGTATATACTATATTATATCCTATTCTACTGTATCTTAGTCTATGCCACTGACATTGCTGTCCAAATATTTACATATTTCAAATTCCATTCCTTTACTTTAGATGTGTATGTATTGTGTGTATTGCTGAGAAACTGTTAGATATTACTTGTTAGATATTTTTTCTCTGTTGGAGCTAGAAACACAGGCATTTCGCTACACCCAATAACATCTGCTAAACACGTGTATGTGACAAATACAATTTATCACTACATATTCGACGCCAAACCCACTGGCTCCAGGTCATCTACAAGTCTTTACTAGGTAAATTCCCGCCTTATCTCAACTCGCTGGTCACCATAGCAACACCCACCTGTAGCATGCGCTCCAGCAGGTATATTTCGCTGGTCATCTCCAAAGCCAACACCTCCTTTTGCCGCCATTCCTTCCAGTTCTCTGCTGCCAATGACTGGAACGAATTGCAAAAATTATCACTGCACCTGTATACAGGCCATCTGTAAATAGTCCACCCCAACTACCTCATCCCCATAATGTTATGTTTTTCATATTTTTTTTTTGCTAATTTGCACCCCAGTATAAAATAAGTAAATACACCTAAAAACTACTTAATGATTTGCCGTTTGATGATTTGCGGTTTATAATGCTTGGAATCCAACCGTTGGATCAATAAATGATTGTAGGCCTATGCTGCAAATGAGCGCAAACTAAAGCATAATGGTGCAATGCATCCGACTTGACTGTTTTTAAGATTGAATGTGTCAATAATGTTTTAAATAAATACATTGTTTGAATGTATTTATTTGTTAGGGAGAGACAGTTATTCAACATTTTAATTGTATTTATCCCTAACAGATTAGGCTATTATTATCAAATATATATTATTAACTCTACTGCCTCAAACTCTTATAGCCTAAAAAAAAACATCTAATAATACAAAAGAAGTCGTAACAGTTTTAGTTAAAAGCCCATCTTTAATTTAAGCAGACTTTAACACCTCTACACTACCAGGGGTCGGGAGGGAGAACCGGGAGGGGACGGTTAAGTCAGGTAGGTTACCCGGCCTGTCTAACGCCTCCTGCGGCCTCCTCTCCTGCGACGTCGGGACACCCTGGGGCGGCGGCGCCTGCGGACAACGCGTCTAGAGGATCTCCGTCTTCTGGGCATTGTGATTGATGGATAAGACTATTAGACGGGCGGTTGGCCCCTTTTATATGGCTGGAGGGGGCGGAAGTGACGTCATTATTGGATAGATAATGAAATCATTATTAATGATAATTTAAATTTAGAAAACTACTGTATTGAGTGACGTCATAGTAGCAGTGGCGGAAGTCCACGTAGAGGGTTCTACATGAAACTCAAAAGGGTTCTACTTGAAACCCAAAATGGTTTTGCCTGGAACCAAAAAGGGTTATTTTGTGGGGACAGCTGAAGAACCCTTTTGGAGCCCTTTTTTATTAGAGTACTGCAACTAACCTCTCAGAGTCAGATTGTTGTGATATCGTTGTAGCTCTATTGTGACACAATAGAGTACCAAATTAGTCTTAATACCCATAAAACCTACCGGTCAAACAGGGAAATAGTTCCAATAGCTTTTCCACCGTTCATGTATTCCATAGGGGATTTTAGAAACACTTAAAATAAGGGCTGTGCTTCGTGTAGGCTTACCCTGGCGTGATGTTTTGATAACTGTAAATCTCTCTAGGACAAGGTTGACCTTTATCAATATATTCGCCTGTATTTATCCCCAAACAATGACATTCTAATTAACTTCGAATGTGGCTATCATAAAGAACTACAAATGCCATGACGATCTGGAGGAGACTTCTAATGTGGCGATCATAAAGAACTACAAATGCCATGAGGATCTGGAGGAGACTCGAGGCAAAGGTAACCATCTCTGGATTAACTATCCAATGTTAACTAAATGTGGTAATAAATAAATTGGCTACATTTATTTTATTGACAATTCTGTGAACTGTCTCATGCAAGTTTTACATTGACACAATACCTGTTAGCAAAGGTGTTGGAGCTTGCAGGGATTTGTTGTTTTAGATTATGTCTTTGATGCTAATTAGCATTTTAGAATCTGGGAGCAAATAGAGCCGAATATATTGATAAAAATCACTGTGTCCGAGAGAGATTTACAGTAGGACTCCAATCAAGTTGGAGAAACATCTCAAGAATGATCAATGGAAACAGGATACACCTGATCTCAATTTTGAGTCTCATAGCAAAGGGTCTGAATACTTATGTAAATCTTTTTTTAAATGTTATAAGTTTGACCAAAAATCTAAAAACCTGTTTTTACTTTGTCATAATGGGGTATTGTGTGTAGATTGATGAGGATTTTTTAAAATGTTCTATCCATTTTGGAATGCAGCTATTTCGTAACAAAATGCATGGTTATCAAAACGTCACGCCAGGGTAAGCCTAAATGAAACCTTATTTTAGTGTTTCTAAAATCCCCTGTGGGAAAAATGAATGGTGGAAAAACTATTGGAACCATTTCCTTGTTTTACCGCTAGGTTTTATGGGCATTATGACACCTCCACTGTGGGACTCTATGTAGCCACCACAGCAAGTTGTACATAAAGCAAGTCATATTATGCTCATCAAATGCTGGTGTACAGTAGATTGTTATTAGAATTTGGTATTATAAAAGTAATTTCCCAAAGAATAAACTCAGTCAAACATTTCATCCATTACGTCTTTTATTTATATCATAGAGAGAGAATGCTTTCTAAAATGGTGTATCTTCAGTAGCCCACTCCACCTGGATACCATGACAACCCTCAAGTGATTGACACTTGAAAGGTTAGTTCCCACAGCCTGGTGGGCGGGACCAGAGGGACACCTGGTTCAGAGGTTCAAGAGGCCCTAATCTGACACTCTCCTAGCGATGCCAGGAATTCCCCAAGCTAATTACCTAGGGAAGCTAGACACTGAACACACAGGCTTTAAGGTTGATAGTCCAGGCTAACAAACCACACTGGAGCTAAGTGGCTCTGTTCGTGTGTCGACACATCTCTCTAAATATTCACATCTCTCTCTCTAAATAAATTGGGCGCAGACATCAAATTACCTTAGCATTAGATGTTGTTGTTTTTGTTCAATGCATAACCTCTTGTTGATCCTATAGGCATACCTCCCATGCCCTTACTGATGTAGGTCTCCATAACAAAGTCTTCTTCGTACTAAGAAAAAAGATAGAATGGACACAGTTCGGGAAATCCACAAGATCCACATTCAATGATTTCAGTCCACTTGAACAAAAATGGACATATCCTTTGTTGCATAATTGTTGCATAATGTAGAAGCCAAATTCTGAGAGGTTGCTGTATTGGGGTGGAGAGAGGCAGAGGTCAGGTTGAAGCAGATGGCCAGACACACTACAGCCAAGCTCATTCCTCTTGGGAGCCATACTGTCTATGCTGGAATGTTCCTCAGGGGACCCTTACTTACTCTTGTGTCAATGTGCACAAGCTGCCTGCAAAGATACAGTAACAGTCCAGCTTTATTTGTTGTACTGCATTGCGATACGCCATGACACCAGTTCTTGTTTGTGTTTGCTATGCAAAGGCCAAACAAATGGATTCATTAAGACGTTTATCTTAGATTTTGCTGACGCAATAAGCATATTCTTTGGTGGCAATGACATCAGCATTTTTGCTAACTAAGCTAGTCACATTGATATAGTCAGTTTGGCATGCTAGGCCTGTGACATACTGTAGCGATCCTCGCTATATCAGCCACATTACAATTTCCATCAAGTGGGTTAACCCTATTGGCGTTATGCATAGGGTATTTGCCTTTCACGGCAGAGATCGGGGTTGCTTCCCTGCCCCTCTGTTTGCTACAATACTGTGTTGATAATGAATAAATTAACATATAACAATTCTTGATACAGATGCCTTCAAATACAACCAATAACCATTAATCTAGCTCTTCCTCATGATGAAGTGTAACCTGTAAACATTTCAGTATTTCACCCTGTTTCCTGTGATGTTAAAAGTAGGCCATATTGTGAGCCGTGAGGTGTCATGACCTTGAGGTGGTGAGTATCCAGGGGAGATTTCCATGGCTGACAGATGAAGAATTTAACTTGTCCTTGGGTTTGAGTCCCCCCAGACTTCTCTCTGGCAGTCTGGAGCTCTATCTCGTTCTTCACGGCTGGATGAACGTTTCCTCTACTAACTCTCTCTCTCTCTCTCTCTCTCTCTCTCTCTCTCTCTCTCTCTCTCTCTCTCTCTCTTTCTCACACAAAATGTGTCCTCCAAGAGGTATAGAGATGAAGGGTCTAGTTTCTGTGTAGCTTGTTCAATTCTCCTTGCAAAATGTCATAGATGTGAATATTTATGTTGAGGATAAAGACCATAAACATCTAAATTGATTATTATATACTGATTTGAAATGTTACTTTTTTTTTTATTCGCTTTGGTACTATTATCGCAAGTATATGGTAAAACCTCACAACTGTTAGTACAAAACTCAAAGCAGATCATCAAAAAGTCTTTTTTTTCAAACATGTAATCACATGTTCAATTGACTAAGTACAACGCACAAAATTACACATTCATTTTTTCACCACACCTAATCAGTGCATCAAAGAAATATCTTTCATATGAAGTAATTGTCTTTCACAATGCAATGCTCACAATACTTTTGATATGCTTCTTATCTGATTTGCGTAAATACATTTGACCAACACTTAATCCAACTGATCTTAATGGTTAATCACTGAACCGTTTGGTAAACCTATAGATTTTCATTTCAGCAATATACAGTATATGGATTTTGAGAACTACAGAAATAAAATGTGTGTTTGTATGAACATATAAATTACGTGTAACCACACATGATGAATACTCGTTATTGCTTATTGATTTCACATAGTGGTAACCACAATTGGTCACTATAAGTGGGGGTGTAAACACTGGCAATTTCTTTCAACATGGAGCAGGATAGACAGCAAGGAATAGGAAGAGCTCTTGGACAAGGGATCTGTCAGAGAGGTGGGCATGGGCACCAACAGAGAGGTCAGAGAGGTGGGCATGGGCACCAACAGAGAGGTGGGCATGGGCACCAGCAGAGAGGTCAGAGAGGTGGGCATGGGCACCAGCAGAGAGGTCAGAGAGGTGGGCATGGGCACCAACAGAGAGGTCAGAGAGGTGGGCATGGGCACCAACAGAGAGGTGGGCATGGGCACCAGCAGAGAGGTCAGAGAGGTGGGCATGGGCACCAACAGAGAGGTCAGAGAGGTGGGCATGGGCACCAACAGAGAGGTGGGCATGGGCACCAGCAGAGAGGTCAGAGAGGTGGGCATGGGCACCAACAGAGAGGTCAGAGAGGTGGGCATGGGCACCAACAGAGAGGTGGGCATGGGCACCAGCAGAGAGGTCAGAGAGGTGGGCATGGGCACCAGCAGAGAGGTCAGAGAGGTGGGCATGGGGCCCGTCAAAGGGTTGGTCAACAGAGAGAGGGAGGCAGAACTGTTGTCTCTAATGAAGTCCGGGCCATCATCGTTGATCATGTGGTGAACCGAGGCCTTACTATGGCAGAGGCTGCCAGATTAGTTGATCCAAATCTAAAAAGATCAACTGTCAATTCTAGCATCCAAACTTTTCGCCAAGAAAACCGGTAAGTGTGGAGGATGTATACTATTACATTTACAGTAAATTGTAATGCATGTAAATTCATCAGACATGTTACAGTATTTGTACAGTATGATCTATTGACAGTATACTCTGTTCTATGCTTAGAATTGACAGAAAACCCCATAGTGGTGGCCGTGTGCTGACCGACCAGCAAGAGTGGGCAGTGGTGGAAATGGTGAGGGCCAGGAATGATATACGGCTGTCAGAAATAAAGCAGGCAATTGAGGAGAACAATGACACCTTTGCCAATGTGGCATCCATCAGCGTACCAACAGTAGCCAGCCTTCTGAAGAGGCACCAGTTATCAATGAAACACATTTACGTGGTGCCTTTTGAGAGAAACAATGACCGGGTGAAACAACTAAGGGCTGAGTATGTTCAGGTACAGCACTATATATTGTATTACTGTTACTATTTGATGCATCACTTACGTCATATCTATATTGGAACAACACTGTAAAAAGAACTAACCAAAATATATTTTTTAGAAGGTTATGGTGCTTGACGCTGATGTGAACCATCACAAGTACATTTTTGTTGATGAAGCGGGCTTTAACCTGGCCAAAACTCGTCGCCGTGGACGGAATATCATCGGCCAACGGGCCACTGTCCAAGTGCCTGGACAACGTGGAGGAAACATCTCCATGTGCGCAGCTATCTCTGAAGATGGTGTCGTAGGACGTAGGCCATTACTTGGCTCCTATAAAGCTGCACATCTTATTGAGTTTCTCAATGAAATTGAGCCGGCCTGTCAAGGTGAAGGGGTCACCTATGTAATTGTGTGGGACAATGTCAGGTTCCACCACGCAGAGGTAGATCAAGCATGGTTTCAGGCCCATCCCCGATTCAAGACCCTCTACCTGCCTCCATACTCTCCTTTCCTCAACCCTATTGAGGAATTTTTTTCAGCATGGAGGTGGAAGGTCTATGATCGCCAACCCCTTGAGCGTGCCACCCTCCTTCAGGCCATGGATGATGCATGTGATGACATCAGTGTAGACCAATGTCAAGCATGGATTCGTCACGCCTAAAGGTTTTTTCCAAGGTGCATGAACAATGATAACATTCATTATGATGTGGACGAGAATCTATGGCCAAATGCTCAAGACAGGCTTGATCCAAATTAATGTAATGTGTGCACTAAATGTTATGTTTTGTTCTCAATTATATCTGAAAAATAAATACTAATTTGCCCAAATGATTGTAGAGGGTCTTCATTGATCCTTCACTTGATTACACATTATAGATTATGTAAATGTTGGGTAATGTAAGTGTATTGCCTAATGTGAAAACTGTGTAATCTGTCTTTTATAGTACTGTAGCATATTAATTTCAGCACTTCTAAGGCCGATTTGAAACATGTATCTTGCATTGTTTGCTGTTGGATGAACTGATTGTTAAAAGTACTAAACTGAAAAAAGATCATACTGTTGTGTTTCGGTGATTAAACCAAATGTTCTCATTACATATTACAATAATCTTGTGTTTGAAACAATAATTATGTGGACTGAAAACATGTGCAACTGACTGAAAGCATTACATCAGGTTTTGAAAGAATGACTAGCTGTGTTACAAGTGTGATCAGTTTGGATTTTTGTACTAAGAGTTTTGAAAATATTCACCTTACTTATGAAAATAGTACCAAAGCGAATAAAAAAAACTGTAAAACGTTGTCTTGCTTGAACCGTAGATGTTGGACCAATTTCAGAAATAACAGAACACACCTGGCAACCTTAATGTTCTGGATATTTCCACGCACAGGAAAGGATGGTGCTTGTTCTCAATTAAAGTGATTTGCACACATTTTGTTGTAAATTTATCTAAAATGTTTTCAGGTGTGTGTAGTTGCTTTCAGATGTGTGTGAGTGTGAGTGTGAGTGTGTGTGTGTGCGTGCGTGTGTGCGTGCGTGCATGCGAGTGTGTGTGTGTGTGTGTGTGTGCACGTGCAGTTAACTGTTTGTAGTCCATCCTAAATGACCTCTAAAAACAGATAATGTCAAACACCTGAGATGCTACAGGGGAATCTCAGCTCCTAGGAAGAACTCCCAAACAGCCATGATAGCATACAGCGCTGATCTACAGGACAGGTAATTTTACACCTCATATGTGGGGATTTTACACCTCATATGAGTATTTGTTGTGTATTTGTAGCAGAGAGGCATGAGAGGCATGCTTGGCACTGTCTGGTGAGCGTTCTCATGATGAGAGCGTGTTGGTGAGCTCCCTGCAGGGTAGATTCAACCCTGGCTCATAAGGTCTGTAGCCAGGTCTACAGAACCTTATCATTTGGGATTGGAAAACATCTGCCTGTGTGTTTTATCTAGGCATTCTCCACAGCCAACATGCAGTATACTCAATGCCATGACAGAGGGCATTAGCCATGCAATGCTGGCAGCATGTCTATAAACAACTGCCCTGTTTCCTTTCAGATGGGTACTTTCACTGTTTTTGGAGAATAAATGTGTGGTTAAAATCACTAATTTATTCACAGGTAAAATCTGTTACTCTGTAGCGCTCTATACCTCTAAGGGAGTTTGCCTGCCAAGGCGGCGAGTGGTGCCACTCTTGTGTGGTTTATGGGGACAGTAGTAAACTTTAATGGGATCTTCTGTCTGGGCAGCTAGGCACTCCTGGTGAAATATGACCGTCGGGTGTGGACGGGCAAATGACGCCAGAGGCACGAGACAGTCTCCATGGTGGCATGATGCCAAGTGGAGTAAATCTCAGAGCAATGTGGCCCTCGGCCAATGATGCCACGGCACTGCCCGTCTCTCTTGCCCATTCTCAAGTCCACGGCACAACAGACAGTGGTCTAAACAGTACGACTGCATCACAAATGACACCCTATTCCATATTCGTCTCTGGTTACAGGTATAGTGCACTAGAGGGAAAAGCTTTGTGTCAAACGTAGCGCACTATATAGGGAATATGGTGTCATTTAGTACGCTGTCTATGTATGTCCATTGATTATAGAGAACCAATAAGGATAATCAACAACATGCATTAATTGGAAACTACCAAAGTAGTCTCCGCGTTGCGTCGTGCATAAAAACAGCCCTTAGCCGTGATATATTTTCCATACACCACACCCCCTCGGGCCTTATTGCTTAATTATAAACTGGGTGGTTTGAGCCCTGAATGCTGATTGGCTGACAGCCATGGTATGGTTTGACAAAACATTTATTTTTACTGTCCTAATTACATTGGTAACCATTTTATCATAGCAATAAGGCATCTCGGGGGTTTGTGATATATGACCAATATACTACGGCTAAGGGCTGTGTCCAGGCACTCCACGTTGCGTAGTGCGTAAGAACAGCTGTTAGCCGTTGTATATTGGCTATGTACCACACCCCCTCAGGCCTTATTGCTTAACTATACAATGCCTTCAGATAGTGTTTATACCCCTTGACTTATTCCACATTTTGTTGTGTTACAGCCCAAATTCAAAATGGATTACATACATTTTCTCACCCCTCACCACACAATACCCCATAATGTACATTTTGGTTACTGGCCCAACGCCCTAACCACTAGGCTACCTGCTGCCCCCATTATAACAGTGAATCTTTCTGGGTAAGTAAAGTTCTTCAAGTTGGTTGTTGATCATTGCTGGACAGCCATTTTCAATTCTTGCCATAGATTTTCAAGGCGATTTAAGTCGTAACTATACTATATTTAACTCCAAAACAATATTTGGCCTTGTGTTTAAGGTAATTGTCCTGCTGAAATCCCAGTGATTTTGCCTGTGCTTAGCTTTATTCCATTTCTTTCTATCCTAAAAGCCACAACCATGCTTGAAAATATGAACTGGTACTCAGTGATATATTGTGTTGGATTTGCCCCAAACATAATGCTTTGTATTCAGGACATAAAGTTAATTTCTTTGCCACATTTTTTGCAGTTTTACTTTAGTGCCTTATTGCAAACAGGATGCATATTTTGGAATATTTTTATTCTGTACAGACTTCCTTCTTTTCACTCTGTCAATTAGGTTAGTATTGTGGAGTAACTACAATCTTGTTGATCCATCCTCAGTTTTCTCCTAGCACAGACATTCAACTCTGTAACTGTTTTAACTGTGCAATAATAGTGTTTAACTGTTTGAAATCCCTGAGTAGTTCCTTCGTCTCCGGCAACTGAGTTACGAAGGATGCCTGTATCTTTGCAGTGACTGGGTGTATTGATACACCATCCAAAGTTAAATAAATAACTTCAGCATGCTCAAAGGGATATTCAATGTCAGATTTTCTTTTAACCCATCTACCAATAGGTGCCCTTCTTCATTCCTTGTCTTTGTGGTTGAATCTGTGTTTGAAATTCACTGCTCGAATGAGGGACCTTACAGATAATTGTATGTGTGGGGTCCAGAGATTCAACATGAAAAAATCATGTTAAACACTATTATTGCACACAGAGTTATGTGACTTGTGACTTGTTATGCAAATGTTTACTCCTAAACGTATTTAGGCTTGCCATAACAAAGGGGTTGAATACCAGGCGGTGTCAGAGGAAGGCCCTAAAAATAGTTAAAGACTCCAGCCACCCCAGTCATAGACTGTTCTCTCTGTTACCGCATGGCAAGTGGTACCGGAGCGCCAAGTCTAGGTCCAAAAGGCTTCTCAACAGCTTTTACCCCCAAGCCATAAGACTCCTGAACAGCTAATCAAATGGCTACCCGGACTATTAGCACTGTCCACCCCCAACCCCTCTTCTTCTGCTGCTACTCTCTGTTTATCATCTATGCATAGTCACTTTAACTATATCTGCATGTACATATTACCTAAATTAGCCCAACTAACCGGTGCCCCTGCACATTGACTCTGTACCGGTACCACCTGTATATATATATTTTTTTACTGTCACTTTACTGTTTTTTATTTCTTTACCTCTCTTGTTTACATAATACTTATTTTCTACTTAAACTGCACTGTTGGTTAGGGCTTGTAAGTAAGCATTCATTGTAAGGTCTACACCTGTTGTATTCGGCACACGTGACAAATAAACTTTGATTTGATTTTAATACTTATGTGTAAAACATAATTCTACTTTGATATTATGGGGTATTGTGTGTTGTCCAGTGACGCGTCTGTGGAATTAATTATTTAATTAACCTTTATTTAACTAGGCAAGTCAGTTAAGAACAAATTCTTATTTACAATGACGGCCTACATCGGCCAAAGTCGGACGACGCTGGGCCAATTGTGTGCCGCCCTATGGGACTCCCAATTACGGCCGGTTGTGATACAGTCTGGATTCGAACCAGGTTGTCTGTGATGACGCCTTTAGCACTGAGATGCAGTGTCTTAGACCAACGCGCCACTTGGGAGCCCCATGTGCACTCCACCAGAAGCCTGCCGTGGATCATCTCCGGGCTATCTGCATCATGTCCGTCCCCACTGACAAGGTAAGCCTGCCTAAAAGTCTCAAACTGATACCATCACGCTCACCTATAAATATGGATGCTCAGATTCTACCTCTGACTGATACAGTTGTGGAAAAGAATAGCCCGTTCTTATCCTGACTGTTTCCCATAGCCTTGGGCTTTAAAATAGAATCTGGGTTGACTGAGTGAAGGCTTTCAGAAGAGGTGGAGGTCAGGAATGATCACTATAGGGGCCCATTCTCAACGCTGTAGATTTAGTCTGCCTGTAGGGAAGTTTATGTATTGTATCCCCAGTTGGATATAGTCTGAGGAGTTGTGTAATAATACTGTTTGTGATGTCTGGCTGCAAGCCTCTGCTGGCCCGTTGGAAGGGAAATGTAGGTCTATCCAGAAACAACTCTCTACTTCGCCTTAAGCACCTGTGTAGATCAGAGGGCAAGTTGGAGCATGTGTGTTTATATCTATCCAATTCATTCAGACCTACATGAAGTGTGGAGAGGGTAAGGGTACAGGCCTAATTCCAGTCAGAACACCAAATGTCGGGCAACAGTCCTTTTAACTACACTACTACTATTACTATTACACTACAAACAGTCCTTTTAATTACACTACTACACTACAAACAGTCCTTTTAATTACACTACTAATACAAACAGTAATTTTAATTGTTATTTTTATAACCTTTATTTAACTAGGCAAGTCAGTTTAGAACAAATTCTTATTTACAATGACGGCCTACACCGGCCAAACCTGGACGACGCTGGGACAATTGTGCGACGTCCTATGGAACTCACGGCCAGATGTGATGCAGCCTGGATTTGAACCAGGGACTGCAGTGACGCCTCTTGCACTGAGATGCAGTGCCTTAGACCGCTGCGCCACTCGGGAGCCCCAGTACTACACTACTATTACATTACACAATAAACAGTCATTTTAATTACACTACTATTACAAAAATATTTACACTACGAAAATAGACTACTGAATCCGTATCGCGGAAGTTCAGCACTAAAGCCCAATTTAAAGGCAATGTTCCCGCGTTGGCGGAGACTGCATTCACGGTAAACACTGTATATGTCGGCTCAATCGGAAATGACCTTTACATTTCTACTGCACAATCTGTAACGCTTCAGCGATACAGATTAAATCGACGTAAATGGGAATAATAAAGGAATGTAATTACCGGGATCCTGATTAATTCCAGGATTCTATTCTTCATGTGTTCATCATTGCCTCAGCCAGTAATGAATACATAATTAATGTAATTACGTTCATTCATATACTCTGCTTATTCTGAATCATGTATGTGACTTGCCTAGTTAAATAAAGGTTAAATAAATCAATAAATGTGACTGCATGCCACTGACACACAGTGTAACCAAAATGACTGCATGTTACGGACAGTGTAACCAAATTGACTGCATGCTACTGACACAAAGTGTAACCAAAATGACTGCATGCTACTGACACAGTGTAACCAAAATGACTGCATGCTACTGACAGTGTAACCAAATTGACTGCATGCTACTGACAGTGTAACCAAAATGACTGCATGCTACTGACACACAGTGTAACTAAAATGACTGCATGCTACTGACAGTGTAACCAAATTGACTGCATGCTACTGACACAAAGTGTAACCAAATTGACTGCATGCTACTGACACAGTGTAACCAAAATGACTGCATGCTACTGACACAGTGTAACCAAATTGACTGCATGCTGACAGTGTAACCAAATTGACTGCATGCTACTGACGCAGTGTAACCAAATTGACTGCATGCTACTGACAGTGTAACCAAATTGACTGCATGCTACTTACACAAAGTGTAACCAAAATGACTGCATGCTACTGACACAAAGTGTAACCAAAATGACTGCATGCTACTGACACAAAGTGTAACCAAAATGACTGCATGCTACTGACACAAAGTGTAACCAAAATGACTGCATGCCACTGACACACAGTGTAACCAAATTGTGCTGCTTATTGATTTCAGATTCGCTGCTTTATTATCATCCAAAATACTGTAACACTTTCAACATGATATTCATTTATCTCATTATATGCATATAATCTCATATATAAGATATGGCACTTTCATGTACCTTGCTTGGTTTATTGGAAGTGTATCATGACAATACTGTGTGAATGTAAATGGTTAACTAAGATAAGGACTAGGTGTCATTTGCAGGTTTAGTAAACAGAGAGGATCATGGAATGGAAGCCGCCTTACCAACATTTGACCATGATCAACAGGTATAATTGCTTCCAAACATTTCTCCATTGTTCGGTTATTGTATATTTAACATACTGAGATACATTCTTCCTGTCAATTCTAATTCATTTACAGCAAACCTGAGCAATATGCATTGTAATCAATTTCCACATTTTCTTACAAGATCAAAGGAAATGCAGTGAAGTGGAAATAGTTCTTTTCAAGATGTTTTTATTTTATCTGACCTAGTGCTTTTTGTAAGATCCTATTCTCTACTTTCTATTTTGTGCCTCATATTGAACTCTTGAGGAAATATTTAGCTGGATGGTTTACGCCTGCTGTATTCTGTCAAATTAATAATAATACATTCAATTTATTGTATAGGCATGCAGGTGCAGAGTTTACATGTGTTTGTCTGTCTTTATAAGGAGTAAATATGACACCAATTGTTGTATGAATCCTGAAATATTGGAACACGGCTTCAATCTTTTACATTTACAATGATAGGCAATATCTTTGTGATTGTGAATGTAGATCCAGTGCATTCATTCATTGATCTTTAAACTAGCTCCCCAGGTCAATCTCTGTCCAGTCTCTGGATTAGTCTGCACCACTCTAGCCTCTTCTGAGTGATGTAGGCCGGGGTGATGGTCTGGACAGGGAGGCGAGGTGAGCCTTCCACTCTGACCCTCTCACACAAGGCCTCTGCGTTACAGATCACATACATGCCGCAGTCATAGCTGTTCTGCTGCGAAGGACAGGGTTCCTCCACAAAGGGCACTTTCCTCCCTGACCCCAGGAAGGGCTCCAGCTTCGTGGCAATGCGCCGGGCATGAAGCGAGTTGCCGCCACTCTGCGAGTCGTAGTGGGCAAAATGTCCGCCGTCGCGGCAGAACAGCAGCAGGCTCCAGTGAGAGCCGCCGGCAGTCTGGTTGGAGTTGTCGTTGACGGCCAGGAAAACCCAGCGCCGGGAAGCTAGCCCCAGCGGCTCCAGAAACAGGGATAGTTCCTCTAGGCAGGCAGCACACTTGATGAACTGGGTGACCTCGGGGCTGATGAAGATGGCCGCTTCGCCAAGGCCTTTGAATAGCTCAGCGGCAAAGTACTCGAATGCAAAGCCGATGACCTGGTCGTTGAGCCAGTGAGGTCCCTCCAGTAAGGCCACATCAGAGCGCCGCAGGAGGCTGTCCTGGTAGCTCAACACTACAGGATCCATTCTCTCCAAGGCAGGGTGGGGGTGGACAGGGTCAGTCTGGAAAACATGGAGGCACCGGTTTGGGGAAGATTAAGTAACACTACTATACACAATCACAAGTTGGCTGTCATCTTTTTCAAGACTGAGTGCTAGCTAATTCATTAGTGGAGTGTATGAGCCACAAAAAATTGATTTTCAACTAGTTAGGTAGGTGCTGAAAATACTTTACAGATAGCTAACGTTAGCTATGTTGGCAGGCTGATTAGCTATGACATAGTAACATATGCCCCAAAAAAAGAAATACACTTCAACTGGATATAATCTTCAATATCGCAATCAACACTATAGCTATAAAGCCTCTATAACAATACACTAGTTACAGCTAAAAAAAAAAAGCATACTTTGGTCAAAGTTGGCAGGGTTGTTGGCGCTGCTTTGCGTTTTGCTATGCTGGTAACTAACTAGTGTTGACTCCCAATCCAATGGGTTTGGTATGCACATTGTAAATAAAATAAATAAAAAACTGTGCGTTTACGATGTACGAAATTAATCAACAAACATTTTTTTCACATACCTTACAAGACACATTCCCTAAAAAAGTCCATTAAAAAATATAACCTTTTTTTCTCGTTGCAGTAAGAAACGTAAACGGGTACGAACTGCTCCACTACTGTAAACATTTTGCGACAGTACTGCGGGGCGAATGGGCTTCCCCGAGACATTTGTGCCCCGCTGTGTCCATGCGGGTGATTCGCTGAATGAGTCGGTACATCCAATCCCCTCGAATTTCTCTGGGAAACCCTCCCTCCCTGATTATTTCACCCCGCCTATCAAGTAGCGTGAGCTCGCACTGATTAGCAAGGGGGAAAGGCAGCAGTTTCATCGAACGTCACCGGGATAGGAAGGGCTGCGTTTTATACATTTTAAGAAGAGAATAAAATAGGACAAAAATGCGTCACTGTTTGGGACTGAACTGAATTTTGATTATTCTTTTCGGGGGAAGTTATTTGGAGAGAAGAACGAAGACGCAGTTGTTTTCGGAAACCCAGGGAATTAAAAGTCAGATTTGAGAGTTGCGTTTGTGCTAATTTCCCTGTCCCAAACGAGAAGGCATCAGCGCACAACATATTGGGATTAACGTTCAATTAAGTAATAAGGTAAGAAGGGTTGTTACTGTACCAAACGGGGCTTTCTCATGTGTCTGTAAAAAAATAATAAAAATAAGATATGCACTAATCACTGAGGTATGGTACCAATAGGCAACGTTTTGCTATTGACGATACGATTTTGGGAATTCCATTCATCGCGCAATGGACTACCATCCCCACTGAGCCACAGGGAGTTTATTGTATGTAGTTACCGTTGATTGTAACGCTGTATTAATTTATTGACTGGATGTATAGCTTGACCACTTTATGATTGCGCCTGTAATAAAGACACCGGATATTTGCATACATAATGTTATTTTTGCCTTGTCAGTAGAGGGACACCCGCTATTACAAAAGTGTTTTCTTTCTAGTAGTAAGCTATTGTCATGAGCTGTTAGATAACTGATGTAGTTTATGTCAAGGTAACCGAAAGCTTAACCTACGCTCTATAGTTTTTAAACAAAGGGATTTACAGTCAAATCAAGACGGTATCTGTCAGCGTCCGTGCAGATACATCATATCCCATCAGATGTATCAAGCACAACATGAAGGTTACAATGTCTCGCCAACTTCAAATTATCCCAGATCACCCTCTTTTGAGACAAAGTAATCGAAAAAGAATTGCGAGCAATAGCAGAGGTGTGTTGTCTGTCCTCAGTGTCTCTCTATCTGGGGCGGGAGAAATGAACAGCTTCTATCCCCAAGTGGAGGTCAGCCAGAATAGCTTATAATGCAGTACAGACTGCAAAGCAGTGGAATTGTAGAGGAGGTCTAATGGGGTGCATAAGTTGCTGAATCATGGGGCCTTCACATAGCAGCACTCACTCTGTTCGGCCAGTTGTGACGACACATCACTCCTTAGCCCATAACATTTGTTCCATAGCTTTATCCACTACTTATCCTTCAAGCTGACCGATCCTCGTACTGAGTTGATTGAGAATGTTCTCATGGTCTTTGGAGAATGTTATTGTTTGTAATGCCAGTGTAGAGGCTATAGCCTTTATTGTATGCACGTCTTCTGTAGTTTGGATATTGTTTAGCCTATAGATTATATATTTTTTATCAACAAGCTTCTCTGGAGTCTGATATGGGTGTGATGGGAATCGATTAGCCAATGGTGAGCAACAATGACACATTTTGAAATTACTCAAATCTAACAAATGTTTAACTAACTTTATTATTTCTTGTTGCGTTGTCGAGAGGGAACCTGCAAGTAAGCATTTCATTGGACGGTGAATACCATGTGTACGCTGTACATATGACTAATAAAACTCCAAGGTACTTCAACTATATTCCCCAGAAAGTTTGTTACTCGGGCCCATCCTCTGCACAGATGATCACAGTAGGTCTGTAATGGTTTGGAGGAATGCATTGGGACTGAGGAGACACCGCTGCCTGCTGGCGTAGCACCAGAGAGGCCTGCCCGCTGACATGACACCCTGCAGTCCTCGCATCTCTCTGACATTTCTGAATGGCAGACCTCTTGGATGTATCACGCCATGGGGTAATAGACAACTTATGCTCTAGTTAAAGCTATGGTTAACTTCCAATGAATAGTTAGCTCATGATATGATGTTCTGGTGGAGTGTTGATGGTTGGAGCTTGTATACCAGACACATGTAATAGACTGGGTTAGGACTAGGCTATAGGATATTTCTGATCACAACTGGATACATTGTGACGTTTGGGCTTGTATTTCATCTTGGTGAACTAAAGGCCTACAGGATAACATGGAAATCAAGTCATCAAACAGAGATGAAGGCTTGAGAAACAACAAGTCGTGCTGATATGAACCTGGAGAGGTTAAAAAGTGGGAGTGATTGTCAGTTGGAGCCAGAGATCAGAGACCTGATACAGTAGAAGCAGTGCAGATACAGTGTCTGAAGGGAACTACATCACTCTGTATGCAGTTTGGAAATGCTTAATCATCTGGGATAAAAATATTGTCACTTTATTAAGCTATATCACTCCTTATGACAATGGAATCTTACTGACTGAGGTGATGGAAATTGTTGATTATTTTATTTAACCTTTATTTAACCAGGCAAGTCAGTTAAGAACAAATTCTTATTTACAATGACGGCCTACACCGGCCAAACAGACGACGCTGGGCCAATTGTGTGCCGGACTCCCAATCACGGCCGGTTGTGATACAGGCTGGATTCAAACCAGGTTGTCTGTAGTGACGCCTCTAGCACTGAGATGCAGTGTCTTAGACCATTGCGCCACTTGGGCTCATCCTCTGCACAGATTATCACTAGTATGTTCTTAGGTGGGCCATGCTGTGGTATACTTTAGAAACCCATTATCCTTGAGGCGCCAGCATCGGTGAAATCAATGCAAATGACCATTTGGCTACACATTATTTAATCATTGTACGCCGCTCTGTAGACACTCCAAAGTCTGAGCTGTGGGGTGCTGGTTTGACAAATGGAAACAAGCTTAAAGACCATTGCATAAATATACAACTATTGCATCACCCTAAAGCTATCACTCCCTAACAACAGAGACTGTAGCCATCCTATTCCTATCCTGATTATTTTGTTCACTGGTAGATCGAGGCAACAAACCACTCCTCTGTGACCATGCTGTGCTTTTCCCATATAGGCCTACACAATGCCTGTGAGGATTCTAAAACCCAACGTGACCTCAAATGAGAGTGACCTCATCATTGCCACAGGCTTCTGTGGGGTTGGGTGGGATGGGGTGGTAGGTCACGTGCTGAGTCACTTGGTTAGCCGCACATGAAAAGTGTTGTGCGGCCCCATGGCCGGATTGTATGGCGTAAGTGATTGGCACGCACATGAAGTGAAGTCATTAAAGTGGAACATGCCTGTTGCACAGGAACAATGCTCCCCATTCTCTGTGTTCATTACACGAGGAGGCTATGGGACCTCAGAGGCTTGGCTTCCCCCATGGCTTTGCATTTCCCCTCATTGACTCCTCATGGTGCGCAGACTGGTCAGAATGAGAGTTTCACGTTTTAGTGTCACATGCACAAGTACAGTGAAATGCCTTTGTTGGAAACTCAAAACCCAACAGTGCAATAATCAAAAACAATGTATTACTAGAAAAAAACCCATAAGAAATATGTAATGCACAATAAAGTAAGTAAGCATACTACATATAGGAAATGTTTAAAAAGTCAGTTCCAATACCATATTTACATGTGCAGGGATACTGGAGTGATGGAGGTAGATATGTATAGGGGTAAGGTGACCAGGAAACAGGATATAAGATAAACAGAGTAGCATCAGCTTGTATGTGAGTGTGTGTGTTTAGAGTCAGTATAAATGTATGTGCATATTATGTGTGAGTGAGCAAATGGAGTGAGCGTTTGTCTGTATGTTGGAGTGGTGTGTGCGAGTGTGTAGGGCCCTGTGAGTGTTCATAAAGACTGAAATAAAAGGTCAATAAAGATACAAGGTTAACTCAGTCTGTGTAGGTATTTTGTTAGCTATTTATCAGTCGTATTGCTTGGGGATTGAAGCTGTTCAAGAGCCTGTTGGTGTCAGTCTTGATGCACCGGTACGTCTTGCTGTGCGACAGCAGAGAAAATAGTCTATGGCTTGGGTGGTTGGAGTCTTTGCCAATTTTCCGGGCCTTCTATTCACACTGCCTGATATAGAGGTACTGGATGGCAGGGAGCTCGGCCCCAGTGATGTACTGGGCTGTCTGTACAACCCTCTGTAGCGCCATGCGATCGAGGGCGGTGCAATTGCCATACCAAGCATTGATTCAGCCAGTTGAAGATTTTAGGGCCCATGCCATACTTTTTCAACCTCCTGAGGGGGACGAGGCAATGTCACGCATTCTTCACCACTGTACGTTTGGACCATTTTAAGTATTTTGTGATTTGGACACCGAGGATCTTGAAGCGTTCTACCTGCTCCACTGCTGCCCCATCGATATGGATGGGAGCGTCCTCGATTAGCTCCTTGGTCTTGGTTACTTGGCTACTAGCCTACTTGTTACTTGGTTACTAGCCTACTTGGTTACTAGCCTTCTTGTCACTTGGTTAGTAGCCTACTTGGTTACTAGCCTACTTGTCACTTGGTTAAGAGACTACTTGGTTACTAGCCTTCTTGTTTGTCACTTGGTAACTAGCCTACTTGTCACTTGGTTACTAGTGTCCCTTTAAAAGTCCGGAGTTCGCTCCTACAGTAGTTCTCCTCTAAAAAGGAGTCTCTGTTGTGGAAAGAGGACGAGGCCAAATCATTGTTTAAATCCTCTCTATTGAGAAACCCTTGTTGAGATTTAGTTTATATGCTTGAACAATCACAGGAAACTCAAAGGGCATGTAGCAAAAGTTGCCCCTGGAAGCAAGCCCATTAGTTAATTTTACCTACCGCTTCATCACTCTTAGCAAATGAGGTCTGAGGTATTTCATAATTTAAGCACTAGATTTGATTTGGCCTAAATGGTTATGTCAACTAAATGATTAGGCCTAGATGGAATGAGATTATTTCTAGAGACTGGAGGCTAAATGGCCTTTCGCTGTTGACCTGGCTGCTTAGGGAGTGAACGTTATCTATATTGAGGGTTACGTGGAGAAGATCGGACCTCTCTGAAATGAAAATGGATGGCCCTCCCTTCAGCAAAATATATTTTGCCTAAAACCTCCGTGAATGCTTGGGGGGAAAAAAACAAGTGACCCTCTCCTATACCCAAAATAATAATTAAAACATGCCTGCCGTTTACCCTCACTTCTTGGACAGACCAGATCCTTAGATATGCCGTTTTAGAAACGGTTCTTCTTCCTGTAAGCCTTACATTGCAATGCAGGAATTCTGATAGCGCACAGTGCTGCGGGCTAGAAGATTTTGGGTTCACGGACTACCGTGGACAAGAGTAGGAGTGGAAAGATCTCATTTATAGTAAAAGCATTTCATGAATCTATCATCGTATTTGCAGGTCTGAGAAAATATAGCTTTTTATCAAATTTCATTCGATTCAACGTCATTTTACATATTAGTGGAATCTTTTTTTTATACCACACAAATTACTGAAATTACAGTCTGAGTGGACACAGAGATAGACATACAGTATGTGTTCATCTTATCATATTTCTCCAATGCCAAATCAGTGTGTCTTGTTTGCAACAAAACTGACCCTGTTTGCAAATAATAGGAATCTGAGCATGGTACTTTCAAAAGTTAGACCTACCTTTCCACCCCAAACAGAGTAAGCCTACCGATGGAGAAAAATGTCAGATTTAACTGCTGCCTATTCTTCTTCTGTGGCTTAACCCAACGAGAGAAGGTTGTTTCCCTAAAAGTTGTCTGGGTTTAAACATCTTCTATTGTACAGAAAGTGAATAGCTTAATAAATTGATAGTGACTGAATTCAATGACTTACCAAGTGTATTTTTTGTCTCCTCTGCTATAGAAGGTTGTAGCTCTGCAACTGAATGTAAAAGAAACAAAACAATGATATCCCCATGTGCAGTCTTTCCCTGGTATTTTACGTCTTGTTTCTAGCAACGCGGATCAAAGCGCTGTTATATATCTGTTTTAATTTCTGTAAATCTTATGCTAGTAAGGGGTAGGCATACCATCTTGGTCTTTTTTTGTTTCATCAGACCAGAGGACATTTCTCCAAAAAGTATGATCTTTGTCCCCATGTGCAGTTGCAAACCGTAGTCAGGCTTTTTTTATGGCGGTTTTGGAGATTTTCAGGTTATGTCGATATAGGACTCGTTTTACTGTGGATATACAGGTTGAAGTCATTAAAACTCATTTTTCAACCACTCCACAGATTTCATGTTAACAAACTATCATTTTGGCAAGTCTGTTAGGACATCTACTTTTTGCATGACACAAGTAATTCTTGATGCCTCTTTGCTCGACATTATGGTAAAATAAAAAAATCAGCCAAGACCTCAGAAAACAAATTGTAGACCTCCACAAGTCTAGTTCATCCTTGGGAGCAATTTCCAAACGCCTGAAGGTACCACGTTCATCTGTACAAACAATAGTATGCAAGTATAAACACCATGGGACCACGCAGCTGTCATACTGCTCAGGATGGAGACGCGTTCTGTCTCCTAGAGATGAACGTACTTTGGTGCGAAAAGTGCAAATCAATCCCAGAACAACAGCAAAGGGGGGGGGTGTAAATCTTGGCCAATGGAATCTAAATAGGAGAGCTGGACTGCTGTGGCCCTCTTATTCAATACAGAACACCATTGTTCAAAGAAGGAAGCACCTGAGCTGTCCCTATTTTTGACGATAAGTCCCTTTTTGAAGACTCATTAGATCCCTTCCTGAAACAAGTTCCTGGCTAATTGGTCAAGATGCTAGTTGAATTAATCAATGTGAAACTGGCTGAGCTTTGATTCAGCGTAATCGCGGTTTATGGACAGATTTTTACACTAAATCTACACTTTGCTTTGGGCGGAAAAAAATGATTTGGGTAACATTACAAAGGTAATGTTTGATGTGGCCTCTGAAATACCTAGGACTGCCACGAGAATTGTGAAGCTCAAGTTTCTTTCCATACGTTCATCTCAAACAAATCATGGATCAATGTGGCCTCTACATCAGATTCCTTCTACCTCTCTCCATCCGCTGCTCCGAAGAAACCATTTGTCTCATATTTCAAAGAGCGTCGTCTGGCTGCAGACTGACAGCGATCAGGCAGGCCCGTCCTCATGTTGAAGAGTCTGAGAGAGCCCTCTGAACACTGACCTGTAGTTAGAGGTCATGTTGTTTCTAATGCGCTAAGCAGATGTGCTTAACATTAAGCCCTGCAATTAATGCCATAGCATGCCCATTGTAGTGTATATGATGAATATTGCATTAGTGCCATCATGGCTGCCTATGCATAGGCTATACTGTTTCGTTCTACATGGAAACTCAATGGTCATCCATAAAACATGCTTTTATGTTGTGCTTTTAAACCTCTGATAACCGTTGCTGGTATTAGAGGCATTGGCGATTCAAACACTGCCGCAAACAAACCAAATTCATTGTTGGTTTGAATGATAAAAAGCATTCATAGAAAATGCATCAAAAAGTCATTAGAGTGGATCCACTACCTAGCACATCTTACACTTAGCATTATTCCATCGCTAAAGTACCCTAGCTAGCTTGTCAAAGCCAGTCAGGCCAAGTGGATTTCCTGTGCCATCGATTAGGCTAGTACAGAAATGCATTAGTCTGCAGCCTTTGAAAGGTTATAACAAGCCTGGGAGGATTGGTTTGGTGTCTGGAACCTCATTGTATCTCAGCATAGGGATGTGCTATGTTTTTGCCAAAGACATGTCTGACCTCTAGCCCAGGGTCATGGGAAGAGGAGCTGAAAACATGGATTCTGTTATGGAGTGTGTGTACTAGGACTGCTAACGGCTCCAGTTGATTGAATTGAACCGGATACTTTTATGACGGAGATTACCTTTCACAGTATGACATTTTAGTTTTTTTTTTTTATACTAAAAGTTGTATGCCCTCCAGTATGGATTAGGGGTGTGAACGTAATAAAAGTCCCAAACTGAAAAATAGTTATTTTGCGGCAGATTTGTGTTGCCTAGTGTGGCGGAAACTCCAGGGCCGCCCCTGCCCCTAGTGCCTTCTGATCCAGTCTGCCTGGTGGCCAACCTGCCTGGTCATGTCTAGATGGGATACAGCTTTTGTCAAATTTAAAGTCAAACGTATAGTGTTTTTTTTGTTTTTGCATTTTACCTCTCTAACACTTTTCCTAACCTTAACCAAATTCCCCTAACCTGATACGTTAATTCTCTCAACCTGCTGTATAAGTTTTCCTAAACCTACGAAAAGTCAATTTTGGCTAAAGCTGTATCCCTTATAGACAAAACCGACCTGCATGTAATGCCCCCTTCCCTCTATCTGTCCCTCGCTAGCTCGCTATGAAAGATGCGAGTGTTCTTGGAAGTATGGCAACTAATCAGTCTCCTCCGTTCCAAAAATACTAAATCTTAGTAGTCGATTCCTAGCGAAAGATGTTTTCTTTCTACAAAATGTATTTGTAAGTCACAGTATTTAACAGACCGACAGGCTGCGTGCAGGCAGCGAGAGTTTATTTGATTGACAGTTCTGGTTGCCTGGTGATGGACGTTAGTCACGCATCAGAAGCGGCATTCATTTACAGACAAGTAAAATATCCTTTCAGTAGCGCTTCGAAACTATCTCCAGAGAAGGTTTCGTGACGGCTTTTAAAAAGCCTTCTGTATATTTTACAGACAGACAAACAAACATGCCGTAGCTGGGTGCTTTCAAGGGGATATATGACTGTGGTAGAGAACGTCATTGCCCGGCCCTAGCGATCATAGGTAATAGGACCATTATTCTGCATTGTGAATTTACGTGGAATTTTATGATTTTTCTTATCGTTTTAACGGAAACCCGATCAAAAATTCTGATTTTCAACGTTAAGCAAAATTGTCAAGTTGTCATTTGTCACTAGAATGGATACAGTTATGAAACAAGACATCACAAGTAACAACTGCTGTGTAGTTATGTAATGCCTCACAAAGGAATCATCCTGCAGATAATTCGATAAAAATCAACACCGTTAATTGACTGTGATGGTTAGTTTGGATCAGATCATCATACCCTTCAGGTGTAAAGACTGTTTGTGTTCAGTTGGTTGCATTACAGCGTAATTCCAAAGACCGACGGAGGCATCATGAGCAGGAAATAGACGATTTATTAGTTCAGATCTGTTGACACTGAATGTTCATGGCAAGCCAGGTTGTATCTCCTGGCACTGTAATTAGAAGAGCAGAAGTCCTCAGCAGACAGCTGTGAAACAGGAGATGAGTCCTGGCGTTTTCTCCCTGTCTTCTGTCTCTCTAACTTGCATCGTGTGTGAATCGTGTCTTGCATGCGCGTGTGTTAGTGAGAACGGTTACATGCGCACAATAATGCGATTATTGTGGATAATCACATTAATATAATAGTTTGATCAAAATATTGTCATGCTTTGTAAGAAGAACGATTTTCATAATAATCATGTTTACATGGACACATCTCAAATCAGGCTACCTGCAACCACTCTGATAAATGCAGAAAATCGGCAATCAAAATAAACGTTCAACCACAGCGGCCATGTTATTTTTGGAAAGCATATTTGATTCTGATTTTGGACATATAAAGTTTGTATGTGAAAACTATTTATAAGACGCATACAATCAGTTGTTCCGAACTCACTTCACTTGAGCTAAAGTTGGAGGCTCGCTTGGCTGGTGTTAGGACATGCACAGATCAAATACCCCACTTGAACGCCGATTAAGGTACCCTAATAATTCAAAAGATTGCTCAGAAAACCGTGTGTTTTAATCGGCGTATGCTTACTTCGATATTGACCTTACGCCGATTTAAGATAAGCAGAGTAAAGTGTTTACATGACTATTGAATAATCAGCCTACTGCCATAATCAGTTTAATATCAAACGATTACTGTGC
This sequence comes from Thymallus thymallus, assembly GCA_023634145.1. Lineage (NCBI taxonomy): Eukaryota > Metazoa > Chordata > Actinopteri > Salmoniformes > Salmonidae > Thymallus > Thymallus thymallus. The sequence continues at coordinate 18,736,589 of CM042381.1, forward strand.
ATGTAAACGTACTCGGTGTGAGCCTATGTATTTTCCAGCCAGTGTGTCTGGAGAAGTCCACCCGCTGGTGCCCAGCTCCTCCTCCTTGGAGCTCCCTTGCCCCAGGCCAGGGCCTGCTGAACTGATCCAGGCCTTGGCCTAATGGCTACCATTCTGAAGGGGAAATGGAGTGTGTGTAATCCAGGTCACTGATACCTCCTACAGTAGCCTCCCTGTGTCTTCTTCTTCACCCTCCTCTCCACTCCCTCTGCTCTTTCTCCCTCTGACCAATCCCAGCTGCTCGCTTTCAGCACTGTCAAGAGTGGACAGTCGGACTTCGCCCCACTCACTCCTCTAGAGTTTCCCAGTAGAGGCTGAGATGTTGGCATCAATTACATTTCAATTCAGGAAGTACACTGAAGTTCTCTTCAGAAGTTTGCCAAGTCTAACCTCTGCGAAGGTATCACCTCAAGCACAAAGCTGCCTGGTGGTGAGCTGCATGGCAAATGACTGTATTATGCCAAGCAGGGTTTGGGTCAATTCCATTTCAATTCAGAAAGTAAACCATATTCCAATTCTACATAATTGAAGAGAATTGGAATATATATATATATCTTTATTTTTCTCACTAATTGGTCTTTTGACCAATCTGAGGGTTGGAGCGAGTGGAGGGTTGGAGCGAGTGGAGGGTTGGAGCGAGTGCAGGGTTGGGGCGAGTGCAGGGTTGGGGCGAGTGCAGGGTTGGGGCGAGTGCAGGGTTGGGGCGAGTGCAGGGTTGGGGCGAGTGCAGGGTTGGAGAGTTGGAGAGAGGTTTGGAAAAGGCCAGAGCTCTTGTATGTGTTATTCTTCCAGGTTCCTGACAGGCCTGTCTACGTCCTACGCTGGTGCTCTGTCTGCAGCCAGTCAGAGGAGCGTGGCAATGGAGAGAGTCCTCCAGAAAAAGCTCACATGCTGTCTGACCTACGGACCCATTTGGCAGTCTGTCCATCCGTACTGTTTTCTAGGTAGTGTCTGTTGACAGGAAGCTCTGGCAGTCTCCTAACAGTTGGCTGTCTGCTGTGAGAATCCCTCTCAGGTTGGAATGTCCTGTTTGATCATGTTCCTTTCTGTTGTAGTTCAGAGGCAGACATCAATGTTGTTTTATTACCTCTTGTCTTTTTGTATAATCTTCTCTTTTCTGATTTAAAGGGAAGGAAATTTAAGAGCCCCTGTTGGCTATGATTTTGTAGCTAGATGTACAAAGTTAACATATTGCACCAATTTGACCCACAAAGAGTTAAAAGTTCCTCGAACTGGAAACATTATAGCATCAAACGGGACCCTTAAAAGTTCGTAACGAGGTTCATGCTTCACTATGAGTAGAAAGTGAAAAGGGAGCCGTAACAATGTCACGGTGGTGTTGTTGTGGAGAAACCCCCGGAGTCATGCTTCCTGTTTCGCCCATGTCGGGGTCATTGTCCTGGGAGTGGATGAAGGAAGTAGGCCTCGCCATCGCAGGAGTGGTCCTGTTTACTCTCCCTGTCTCCAGTGCTCTTTTCCATGCAAACCCCTTCAGTGGTATTAATAGCAGTTCCTTTCAGGAACCGGCCTTTGAGTTCACTGGCATGACAAAGCCTGTTGGATTGTTGGGCCATCCCTTTACTATATGTAGTGAGGGGACAACATATCCCATTGAAGACTGGTCATGTTGATAGGGATTGAAGTCCTGCTACCTACCTCGAGTTACAAAGATCAGCTCGTTAGAGAATGCTATTATGGTGCCCATCTTTGATTTAGGTCAGGGTGCCTTATTCTTCAAAGGTGGAGTCTTTGATTACGTTGACATTTAACAGCTGAAATGAAATGGTGTCCTTTCATTGCAAAGTCAACATTAAGAAAACAATTAACAGGGCTTAACATATGGCTGCGGGTGTAGTTATTCTTGGCTAAGTCGTGACATGCTCTTCCTGCTACAGATTCCTGTTGACCTGGCTTGTCGCTGGACAGGCTTGCAAGTTTTACAAGGCTGTAAAAAGGCCATTTAGGCTCTCTCCACCTTTACATTTAATGATAGATAAGATGGATAAGATAGATAAGATAGATCATTTTTTTATTACTTTTTTTAGGGGTAGGGGGCTGCTATTGTCAACTCTATAGCAACGGTAAGTAACAAACACATGGACCTCAGGACAAAGTACTGAAGGGGTTTGAAAGACGACGCTTACAATTAGTTTTGTTTAGCTCTAGTCATAATTCTGTTTTCTTCATCGAATGTGAAATTAGAGCCATTTTGAAGAGGATCAGCACAGTCTAGCATCTGATCATCTTTAGTGCACCTTCCCCATTTCTCTAACAAGCAAGCGCTCCTTCTTCTGTGACCGCACACTGTGCTAACTGGACTGTAGTAATAATAGCTCCAGCATGGCAAATCTCTGCTCTTATTTTAGCAATGACACATGGCACTGTCACCCTGACCCATCAAACAAGCTCATCCCAGCCTCCTCAGCGAGATGTCTTCATATTTGTGTACGAGTGCAAATCCACAGTTGTGCCATCACCACACACCTGTCAGCGTTTAGCGTAAGGCAATCATGTTCCTATTATAGCAGGCATGTGGGGGGAGTTAGCATGGCGGTTGTATTTCATTTAGAATACCCATGATTATCTCAGTGCTGTGTCGTGAAAACAGGGCCAGGGAGCCTTTGGTCGGCTGTAATTGCATTGAGAACGGTGTTTTGAAGGGATGTCAGTTGGGTTATCCTCATGCTAACATGCTACTCTGCTAGGTTAACAGGTTAGCGTTATTGCACTTTGTGTAAGCCCAAACGCTGCTTGACATTATTTCTAAATATTAAGGCCTAGGCATGTCTCTTTTAGACATTGTGATTGAATTACTAAGGTATTTGTGGTATCTTATCTATGAAGTTCTAAACAGGGCACCTGTTTGGCCCTGTATTTAGTGAGAAAGAAACTTCAAGTAGGCATAGGTGAAGGTGTGACATACAGGCTCCAGTCTCATGCTGTTTCCCCTTTATCAAAGAGTTAACCTCTTGGCCAAGTCGGAGAAGCTGAAGGATCAGCCTTGGCTCTCTGTTCCCACTCAGAGGGGAAGCCCGGTGACGGCCCAGCCCTTTAAGTAACTTGGCACAGTAGCAGTGTTTCTGTTGGCTTTGAAGGTGTGAGGGAGCCATGTTTCCTCTCCTCTCGCTGACCCCGGCCTACTGACTCAGGTGTCTCTTACCAGCTCACAGTTCATACGCTGTACGCAAATAGTTATGACAAGCCCTGTGTTAAGGTTCTGTCAGTGAATCAAAGAGACTGCATCAAAGTATAGCTACTATAAATGTTTTATCTTCTCACAGAATTCCTGGCTGCCATTTTGATCAAGAGCTTTTGAGAGTGTGTTTATATCAGAGCAGCAGTTGATGCCTGAACAAAGTTCTGAGAGGCCATGGTTGTTGTTTTCTCTGTGGCTGTAAGGAGTCCACATGTTGTTTCTTCAATGTAGTTGGCTCACATTTTCCTGACATGTAATTAATCAAAGTCTGGAGAGCCCGCATTTGAATAGGGCCCTTACTGGAAGAGGCAATATCCTGCTAGCCCACCAAGTAGGCTAGATTTTCAACCTATAACATTGTTTACTGCCGCATCATCCATTTTACAATGACATAAACACCTTAAAACAAGGTCATGGACATGGAACAATCTATTTGGTGCAAAAAAATATTTAGCTACAGGCAAAAAATGACTCAAGCTCTTTGCGTGTTTAATTGGTTAGACGTGAGTTTCACCTCAAAGAGCCGTGTTTTTAGAGCACGCTATTGGATTTACTATTGGGTGTTTTTGAAGAGTTGCCAGCGAACCACATCAGAAATGTACTACTAACAGAACATGTGTTCTCTACTTGAGAAACTCTTAAGTCAGATCTGCTTGGATTCACTAATGCGCTTCTATCAGTTGTCTCTTTAGATAGATAGATAGGTACTTTATTGATCCCCCGGGGGGGAAATTTCATTATCAAGCAGCTACAACAAAAACACAGGGCAGGTGCAAAATGCCACAACGAAAGTACACAAAAGACAGATACACGGTACATGATACATAGAGCGGCAGTATGAAAAAGTATAGAAATACAGGATATCTGGAGTGCAAAAAAAATCTATGAAAAGGACATTGCGTAGTATGAGTGGTTGGCTGAATATGTACACTATACATTGGTGGATGTTGGATGGTTAACTATACTATACAGGTTGATGGCAGAGAAATACTTCAGTAGCTAATGCGTATGATATGAGCGAGGGTAATAATAGTTTACTTAATAGACAGACTGGGTAAATGAACAGGTAAGTGAAAATTTTGCATGGTTAAATTAGCTGTACAGTTAGGTATACAGTTATATTTACAGATAAGTGAATACTTGCATGTTTACACAAACTGTACAGGTAAATGACAGGAAGAGATACTATAATAGCTAAATGTGTGTATGATATTATTGGGCTAGTAATAGTAATTCCCTTAAAATACAGTCCTTAGTGCGCAGGGTTTAATTACAGACAACTGCACTTATTGCACATTTGATATACTAAAAGCAATGAGAAAAGGTGCAACTGGCAGGATACTAATATGCATTCCTGAGTGAATGCCTAGGTCCAATAATTACTTACAATATTGCATGTGATATAATATAACAACTGTACATGGGTATGTATATACAGACCTGTATGAATAAGTAGGTCCTGAGTGGATGAGTGCTGACGGAACAGAGTTACTCACGGATGGATGCATAATTGTTAAACTAGGTCCTAGCACCCCAACAGTTCCAGATCTATGTTGCCGACGGCACGGCACCCCGGTGAGGCATTATATAGTCTCATAGCCGCCGGCAGGAAGGACCTCCTGTGGCGCTCTCTGGCACACCGTGGTGGGATCAGTCTGTGACTGAAAGAGCTCCTCTGCGTCATAACCATAGCGTGCAGAGGGTGGGTGACGTTGTCCATGATGGCCAGCAGTTTGGCCAGGATCCGTCTCTCCGCCACCTCCTCTAGAGTGTCAAGGCTCATCCCCAGGACAGAGCTAGCCTTCCTGATCAGCTTATTTACCCGAGAAGCATCACCGGCTTTGATGTTTGCTCCCCAGCACACCACTGCAAAAAAGATGGCACTGGCCACCACAGACTGGTAGAAGGTATGCAGTAGTTTACTGCACACGTTGAAGGACCTGAGCCTCCTCAGAAAGTAGAGTCGGCTCTGGCCCTTTTTGTACAGGGCCCCGGTGTTACCAGCCCATTCCAGTCTGTTGTCCATATGGACCCCCAAGAACTTGTATGACTCAACCATTTCCACATCCATCCCCTTTATAGGGACTGCAGTCAGTTGTGCCTTGGTTCTCCTGAAGTCCACCACCATCTCCTTAGTTTTGCTGATGTTGAGCTGAAGGTGGTTCTGCTCACACCACAACACAAAGTCACTGATTGTGCTCCTGTACTCCTCCTCCTGCCCACCCCTGATGCACCCTACAATAGCAGAGTCATCCGAGAACTTCTGTAGGTGGCATGTTTCAGAGTTATATCTGAAGTCTGAGGTGTAGAGGGTGAACAGGAAGGGGGACAGGACCGTACCCTGGGGGGCCCCTGTGTTGCTAACTGCCCGTTCTGACACACAGCTCTGTAGTCGCACAAATTGTGGCCTACCGGTCAGGTAGTCCGTGACCCAGGAGACTAAGGGTGCTTCCACTTTCATCCTCCTCATCTTCTCACCCAGTAGCAGGGGCTGAATGGTATTGAAGGCACTGGAGAAGTCAAAAAACATGACCCTCACAGTGCAACCTGCGTTGTCCAGGTGAGAGTAGGCCCTCTGCAGAAGGTAGATGATTGCATCATCCACCCCGATGTTGCGCTGGTATGCAAACTGCAGGGGGTCCATTGATGAACACACCAGGGGTCTGAGGTGAGCGAGGACTAACCTTTCCAGGGTCTTCATGATGTGGGATGTTAGCGCTACAGGTCTGAAGTCATTCAGGACAGTGGGGTGTGCCTTCTTGGGCACTGGGACGAGGCAGGATGTTTTCCACAGCACAGGGACCCTTTCTAGGCTCAGGCTAAGGTTGAAAAGACGCTGGAGTATTCCACACAGTTGGTCAGCACAGACCCTCAGCACCCTTGGGCTGATGCCATCGGGGCCCGCCGCTTTCCACTGGTGTAGTCTCTCCAGCTCTCTCTTCACTTGGTTGGTGGTGAAAGCCAGCCCAGGTAGGGAGGTGGGGGGGAAGGGGGGTGTTGAGGATCAGTCCAGGGGGGGCAGGGGCGGAGGTGGGGTCACTGACTGTCTCAGCAGAGGTGCTGTGAGCAAAGTGGGGGTGGGATAGCCGTGAGGGTGTGTGGTCTGGGGAGCTGGAGGGGAGGTGGACAGGGCCAGTATCGAACCTGTTAAAAAATTGGTTCAGCTCATTGGCTCTGTCCTGGGTCCCCTCCGTCTGCCCACTGTTTGACTTTTTGAAGCCAGTGATATTTCTCATACCCTTCCACACCTCTCTCACCTGGCTCTGCCTCAGCTTGTCCTCCATCTTCTCCTTATACACTCTCTTCCCCTCAGCAATCCGCAACTTCAGCTCCCTCTGGACGCATTTCAATTTGTCCTTGTCCTTCTCCTTGAAGGCCCTCTTCTTCTCATTCAGCAGGGCCTTCAGGTCGCTGGTGACCCAGGGTTTATTGTTTGGGAAACAGCGTACCTTCCTGGTGGGTACAGTGTTGTCTACACAAAAATTAATATAGTCTGTTATGCAGTCAGTGAGTCCATCGATGTCCTCCCCATGAGCCTCACAGAACACATCCCAGTCTGTTGTTTCAAAGCAGTCCTGTAGGACCTCATTCGCCTCCGGGGACCATCTCCTAATAGTCCTGGTGGTTGCAGGCTGCTGTTGGACCATAGGCCTGTAGAGTGGGGTGAGGTGGACAAGGTTGTGATCCGATCTACCGAGGGGAGGGAGTGCAGTGGAGTTGTATGCATCCTTCACATTAGCATATAACAAGTCCAGAGTTTTATTATTCCTGGTTGGGCACTTCACGAACTGTTTGAACGTGGGCAGCGTGGAAGAGAGAGATGCATGGTTAAAATCCCCCGAAATTGCAAAGAAAGCACTGGGATGCGCTGTCTGTAACCTCGCGATAACAGAGTGGATGACGTCACACGCTGCGTTTGCGTCAGCAGAGGGCGGGATGTAAACAATAACAGCAATGGCCGCCGTGAATTCCCTAGGTAGATAGTAGGGTCTCAGGCTAACGGCTAGCAGTTCAATGTCCGGGCTACAAAACTGTTCCTTAAGAGTAATATGTTTGGGATGACACCATCTGTTGTTAACTAATAAAGCCAGCCCACCACCCTTACTCTTACCGGAAGAGACGCGATCCCTGTCCGCTGTGATGGTCTGGAAACCGTCGATAGTGACGTTCTGTATGGGGACGTTATCGTTCAGCCAAGTCTCAGTAAAACACATTAGGCTAGCTTCCCGATAAATCCTTTGTCCACGAACAAGTCCCGCCAACTCATCCATCTTGTAATGTAGACACCTCACATTGCCCATAATAATAGACGGTATAACCGGCTTGTACTTGAACCTCCTCCTCTTTGCCTTACATTTCAATCCCGCCCTGCATCCACGGCGTCGTCTTTTCAATTCGTCCGGAATATCAAACTTTTCCCTGGGGAGCAGCAGCGCTGCGTGGGCTAAATCCAGGAGCTGGGCTCTGTTGTAAATAATAACAGTTGACGACTCCTGTCGACGTTCAGCTGCGATAAAATCCATAATCCTGAACTGTTATAGTTCGACTGTAGCAAAATAAAAAATAAAACTAAAGAAAATAGACGAAAGAAAACGAACTAAAACAACAATTAATGCACGAACAACGGGACAACGGGAGCTGCTTAAAAGGCGACCACTCAGGGCGGCGCCAAACACTAATCAACATTGTTGATTACATTGTTAACTTTGATCTTGTAGGTCAAACACTTTACAGCTTAAACTTGTCGATTTTTCAACTTCAATTGCAGCAAAGCTTCTGGTAATGCGTTTAGACAATGTTACAAACATTGAAAGACTTGGGTTCGTGTGACATTGATTGAAGTATGGATCACAAAGTTGAGTGTATATGGGCCACATATAAAGGGTTGGCCTACATTTAGCTAGCGTTTTCCTATTCCAGTTAAAAGCAGGGAGGAATAGACTGAGCTAGGCAGAGAGAGTGCTTGAATTAGACGTGGTGTGGAGATTCTGGAGCCTTATGCCTTGGTTGTGGGGATATTATCCCACAAAACATTTTCTTAAGCACCTTGGTCTCACTGTGCCCACACGACCACCACCAGCACCACCCTTATGAAATTTCCCCCCCGGGGGATCAATAAAGTACCTATCTATATATCTATCACAGAGGACTGATGGAGCATCTGCCTGTTAAACTCTCATTTCAGGGTAGGAAAGAGAAGAAGGCAAAAGGAACAAGATGGTAAAGGATTGAAGACGAGCTGAGAGGATCTAGGTCAGCAAGAAAAAGGACAAGGAATAGAGTAGAAGAGAGTGTGAAGGAGAGCACATGCATACTTCACACTGTATAGGGCTGTGGTGCGTTTTGACAGGCCGCTGACAGACTATGGGCAGGTCCTGGAATCTCTCCCCCTCTCTCTCTCGCTTTCTCTCTCTCTCTCACACACACACACACACACACACACACACACTTCCTTGTCATGAGGCCAGAATAAGGGCTGGGGGGGAAGACAGTCACAACCCACACAGCATACACGCATATGGTCAGTTTGACTCAAAATGTTTGTGGCACACTCAGTTCTTCTCAGTATGGAATTTCTGGTGGTGTGAGTGCACTGCTGAACTTATTGATGTGCTTGCCAGCTGAAGCACTACTCTACTCTTCACTACAGGGACACACTCAACATTCTGGAAGGCTGGTTGTACCCCAACTCCCTGTTTAAAGGACCTGAAAGTGCTACACTTAGCAACATTCCTGAATGACTGCTTAGAGCGAGAACGGTCTTAAAACCAGACTTCTTTTACTTTGAGGGATTCAGTTGCTTAATGCCACCTACTCATAGCATTGAAGATGTCTGGTATGTATATTGGTCGGGTTGAGAGACACCTCAGTTTGCATCAGGAGTTTGGGCACACGTCCATGCTTGCTTTTCCTCCAAGTCAAGAGATAAGGGGATTTGAATGTTTGGTATGTCCTTAACTCTGGGGAGAAGGCGTTCAAGCGCAATGTTGTCAGTTGAGTTGTAGCCTATACTGGGATTTGTGCTGTGAACTTGTATAGTGCCCCGATCCCTGGCACTTGCTGGACTTTGTTGGGCGCCCTGACACCTTCTTCACAACAATTTAACCTCTCTCCTTGAAGTTCTTGATGATCCGATAAATGGTTGATTTAGGTGCAAACTTAATAGCAGCAATATCCTTGCCTGTGAAGCCCTTTTTGTGCAAAGCAATGATGACGGCACGTGTTTCCTTGCATGTAACCATGGTTGACAGAGGAAGAACAATGATTTCAAGCACCACCCTCATTTTAAAGCTTCCAGTCTGTTATTCTGACTCAATCAGCACGACAGAGTGATCTCCAGCCTTGTCCTCGTCAACACTCTCACCTGTGTTAACGAGACAATCACTGACATGATGGCAGCTGGTCCTTTTGTTGCAGGGCTGAAATGCAGTGGGAATGTTTTTTGGGGATTAAGTTCATTTTCATGGCAAAGAGGGACTTTGCAATTAATTGCAATTCATCTGATCACTCTTCATGACATTCTGGAGTATATGCAAATTGCCATCATCAACACTGAGGCAGCAAACTTTGTGGAGACCAATACACGACTGTAAATGTTAATTAAGACTTCTCTCCTCTGACTCAGAATCCATAATGCCAAACATAAGTAACTTTAATTGCAGGCTTGCTATTGGCTGCTCAGAGTTTTTGCCAGTTCTGACAAACCAAAGCACTTTGAGCTTTGAGCTTAGTCCTCTGTTCTGTGTTTCCTGACGGTTTTTCACAAGTCATGTTCTCTGCATTTTTCTTTATGGCTGAGTTAAAGTACTGTTGTAATGTGTTTTTGTGTCAAGTGCAATTTCCTTTCTCTGACTTGTTAAGTGTTCAGTGGCTTTTTCCCCCCACAACTCTGGAGCCCTTGTAAAAGAAGAGTTTCATGAACAGTATAGATATTATGGAGGAGTCTGGCTCGCCACGCCCCATTAGGCCCTAATGCAGTACTATAGGTGGTGCATGGTACAGAACATAATGCTATGCCATGTACATGCATGCACACAGACACTCCTAATAAACTGGTACAGTAGATCAGCTGTTCAGCTGTCAGTGTGTTTGCGGTCGGTGACACTCCGCTTCTCAAAACCATTAAGTAATAACCTAAACTGACCGAACTCGATCCTCCACTTCTCTCAACAACAACGGCCATTTAATCATTCAGCACTAATACATTCTACTCTCCTCCTAGTGGGTGACCTTCTTATTTCTGTGGATACATTCTCTATTTGTTTCCCTGTTAGTGAGTCAGTTTTTTTACTGACTGAGTGTAGAGGGAACTTGGAAAGGACTCACACACACTGCGGGACGTTTTTGTCGCTGTGGGTTCAGTGTGCTGTGTCACACTGAGCCTACCAATAGAAAAGGTCCACCACGGGACCTCTTAGTCCCACAAACGGCAGCACCTCTCACTGTCCTCAGGCACCATGACATCATGTCTTAGATATTCCCCGTCCTCTGTCTCTCCCGAACTCGATCTCTCTCTCTGTTCCTCTCTCTCTCTGTTCCTCTCTCTGTTCCTCTCTCTCTCTGTCCCTCTCGGCCTCTGTCACTCTCGGTCTCTCGGCCTCTGTCCCTCTCGGTCTCTTGGTCTCTGTCCCTCTCTGTCTCTGTCCCTCTCTGTCTCTGTCCCTCTCGGTCTCTGTCCCTCTCGGTCTCTGTCCCTCTCGGTCTCTGTCCCTCTCGGTCTCTGTCCCTCTCGGTCCCTCTGGGTCTCTGTCCCTCTGGGTCTCTGTCCCTCTGGGTCTCTGTCCCTCTGGGTCTCTGTCCCTCTGGGTTTCTGTCCCTCTCGGCCTCTGTCTGTCTCTGTCCCTCTCGGTCCCCCTGGGTCTCTGTCCCTCTCGGTCCCCCTGGGTCTCTGTCCCTCTCGGTCCCCCTGGGTCTCTGTCCCTCTCGGTCCCCCTGGGTCTCTGTCCCTCTCGGTCCCCCTGGGTCTCTGTCCCTCTCGGTCCCCCTGGGTCTCTGTCCCTCTCGGTCCCCCTGGGTCTCTGTCCCTCTCGGTCCCCCTGGGTCTCTGTCCCTCTCTGTCTCGGCCTCTGTCCCTCTCGGTCCATGTCCCCTCGGTCCCTGTCTGTCTCGGCCTCTGTCCCTCTCGGTCCATGTCCCCTCGGTCCCTGTCTCTCTCGGTCTCTCGGTCCCTGTCCCTGTCCCCCTCGGTCTCTCGGTCCCTGTCCCCCTCGGTCTCTCGGTCCCTGTCCCCCTCGGTCTCTCGGTCCCTGTCCCCCTGTCCCTCTCGGTCCCTGTCCCTCTCGGTCCCTGTCCCTCTCGGTCCCTGTCCCTCTCGGTCCCGGTCTCTCGGTCCATGTCCCTCTCGGTCCCGGTCTCTCGGTCCATGTCCCTCTCGGTCTCTCGGTGCCTGTCCCTCTCGGTCTCGGTCTCTCGGCCCCTGTCCCTCTCGGCCCCTGTCCCTCTCGGCCCCTGTCCCTCTCGGTCTCTCTCTCCCTCTGCAAGGATTGTTCAGTTTTTGTTTGCCAGTCAAATGGATAATAGTTTCAGAATGCGGCAACAGCAATGGGATATTCTGTCCCTGGCCGTACAGGGTGTGTGCTCTGATTTCATATTGACACACTATCAGTGTATGTTGAAGGTGTAACGTGTTGTTCTGGGGTTACGAGTGTCTAGGCTACTTTAGTGTACTGCTATAGCCTAATTCTCCTGCTGGAAGGAATGTGTTCACTTGGGCCTATAGTTGTGTACTTTTAATGGCAGTAAAAACAGATTGCTGGTTGTAATCATCAGTGTGTATGGTCTACTCTACACAGTTTTTAACCTGGATAGTATGTTTTATTTGATTGAATACACAGTTGTCATGTACCGTACTACTACTAATCTATACACCGTACTCTAAGAAGTAACACTCACCCTCCTCTAACATATGCACTCCACCCTATAATCAACCTCAGTCTTGGGCTGACACAATCTCCCCCCCTCTACCTCAGCTGTGAATTGTGCATCTCCCCCAGACAGTTGCAGTGATTGCTAAAGGCTGGTGATTCCCTGGAGGAGAGCATTAGTTGATTGTCCTGATGTAGTGAACATGGGTCAGCATGGTCAGCCACGGAGGGAGACCTATCCTAAAATCTATTAACCCCTATCCTTTAAGCAGTGCACTGGCCATCTGCTCCGCCACTCGGCCGTCACACAGCCCAACACACACAGCGAAGTGCACCACTAATACTCCCAGTGTGTGTGTGTGCCCAGCCTTACACAATCTGGTTAGCAGGGGTTTGTGTGTTAGACGCATGCAGCCAAGGCTGTTAAAAACCTGGTGGGGGGGGGGGGTTGAATGTAGGCCGGCAGGAAATGGAGAGAAGGGTGCAGCATTGTATTAGAGCCCAGCTGGAGCCTGCACTCGACTTTGCGTGCCACCTATATGCTTCCCTGTTCCATTTCCTGTTTTCATTTTTTTCTCCCCACATGAAGGTTTTAATGAGTAGGAACAGTTTTGTTCTTAGCAACAGAAATAACACAAAGGAGCATCTGTGTATTTTTCTAGCTGGAAAATACACATCACATTGTGTATTGGACGTTCAATAATTACGTTGGCCTCAGCATAACAAATGACGCAACACTAGTGAATACCTGAATATCAATGCTACCTTTGTAGTTGTGTACACACTGTGTGAGGTATTGTGGATGGTTTCTGTTTCAGTATAGTCTCCAGGGGTATGAGCTATATACAGGAGAGAGGAGCCCAGACAATAGAGGGCTTAGTGGTTGGTTCACACACACACACACACACACACACACACACACACACACACACACACACACACACACACACACACACACACACAGAGAGAGAGACTGACCAATGCTTGGTTTATACCAATTTGTAGGCTATTTATATGGTCCATCCTTCAATCAAATGTATTTTATAAAGCCTTTTTACATAAGCAGTTGTCACAAAGTGTTAATGAGTTTAGGAGAGTCCAGTGGGACAGATGTTTTGTCTCTGACTCTCCCATAATGCTGTTCTCTTCTCTCTGTGGCCACCAGTCACCCCATCAGGACTTTGGGAGTGTGTATTAAGGTTTTGAATGGTGTTATTGTGTGTTCAGTGGAGAAGCTGGCAGCTGCTAGTCTTGGCATGGGGATGGACTGCTGCTGCTGTGCAGTATAATCTAGTGGGTCCAGATGCTGTTATCCCTGAATGATCCAGTCTTTTTATGTTGGGCTGCCAGCTATAAACTCATTTTGACATTTTTCATAGATTACATAATAACATGAAATGCACATTTTGTAGTGGATTCAGTTACTAATGATTTCCGGTGTTATACCTATCTTTCTGTGTGTTGTCTTGTCATCTCTAACCCTCATGTCTATTTCTGTCTCTTCCAGCGGTGATGTCTTGAGGCAGTCTCCCATCCGGCCCAGCGAAGGACGCGAGGCAGTCTCCCATCCGGCCCAGCGAAGGACGCGAGGCAGTCTCCCATCCGGCCCAGCGAAGGACGCGAGGCAGTCTCCCATCCGGCCCAGCGAAGGACGCGAGGCAGTCTCCCATCCGGCCCAGCGAAGGACGCGAGGCAGTCTCCCATCCGGCCCAGTGAAGGACGTGCAAGGTCAAGTGACTGCTAATGGGAACTCCTGTGCCACCATGAGCGCTCGTGATGGCGGCCACGGCGGCGGGATCGGAGGCGTGGGCACGCTGGGCAGGCGAGTACGCTACGAGGACTCAGAGTTCACCCTTCGTATCTACCCGGGCTCCCTGGCCGAGGGCACCATCTACTGCCCCGTCAGAGCCCACAAGAGCACCACGGCCGCTGAGGCCATCGAGCGCTGCCTGGAGCGCCTGCGTCTCGACCGCGACCGCTGCTACGTGTTAGCCGAGGTCAAGGAATTTGGCGGGGAAGAATGGATCCTGAACCCCAGCGACTGCCCTGTCCAGCGGATGATGCTGTGGCCCCGCGGGGCTCTGGAGCAGCGCTCGGGCTCGGGCGGTGGGGAGGACTACCGCTTCCTGCTGCGGCAGAAGAACCTGGATGGCTCCATCCATTACGGCGGCAGCCTGCAGATGTGGCTGCGTGTCACAGAGGAGCGCCGGCGCATGACGGAGCGTGGCCTGCTGCCACAGGAGGAGGCGAGGGGTGACCACGCCGACTTGTGCCGCCTGCCGGAGCTCACCGAGCGCTCGCTGCTGGACAACCTACGCTCACGCTTCCGCCAGGAGAGGATCTACACCTACGTGGGCAGCATCCTCATTGTCATTAACCCCTTTCAGTTCCTCCCCATCTATAACCCTAAGTACGTCAAGATGTACGACAACCACGCTCTGGGAGACCTGGAGCCGCACATCTACGCCGTGGCGGACGTGGCCTACCACGCCATGCTGCAGCGGCGGAGGAACCAGTGCATCGTCATTTCTGGGGAGAGTGGCTCGGGGAAGACCCAGAGCACCAACTTCCTGATACACCACCTGACCGCCCTCAGCCAGAAGGGATTCGCCAGCGGGGTGGAGCAGATCATTCTGGGGGCGGGGCCAGTGTTGGAGGTAAGGACACCTGTTCTATAAAAAATGCTGTGGAAATGGAATTTTGTAACATTGATTATTTTGTTCTCTGGTGCCATTTTCCTCTCAAGGATTTACTGTATTGATGAGCCAAAAGGCTTTTGTTCTGTTTCAGTCAGCCAGTCTGCAATGCTGTTTCAGTCACCCAGTCTGCAATGCTGTTTCAGTCAGCCAGTCTGCAATGCTGTTTCAGTCAGCCAGTCTACAATGTCTCTCATCAATCTATGTGTAGTGTAGGTAGTACATAAGCTGTGGTTGATAAAAAACCATTTCCATTAATGAAGAGACTGTTGCTCTATTGTCAACCTGATTTGTACCTAATAGATGGGATGACCTGTGTGTTCAGATTGTTGGCTTGGAACGTCAGTAACTTACGCAACAGTGTTTGGCCCCAGCTGTCCCTGTGGCCAGAGTTCTACTGCTCTATAGAAGGCTTATTGCAGCTTTCATCCAGCTGTGCAGGGATTATATTGTACACAGAGGAGCTTTTTCCTCTGCTCACAGCAGCTTCTGAATCGCTACAGTTGTTTCACGGTTTCCCCTTTATTTTTGGACGCCAAACCCAGACATAAACCCAAAGCACCATCCAAGGTTGCCGATACAAAATGGTTCAATGAAATAAATTCAGAGCAACTGAATCTGTTAAAATGGGCAGCAGCAACAGAGCTTGGAAGGACAATCTCAAAATGTGTTGTTTATTACTCAGTTGTGCTACTTTTGTCAGAGACATAGGTTGTCTGAATAACAAGCCCTGTAGGTTATTTTGGGGCACCCTCTATTTCTGAACGTTCCATAGACCGGAGATTTAGAGGGATTTACAGTAAACACAGCCTGGCAACTACAGCCACACAGCCTGGCAACCACAGCCACACAGCCTGGCAACCACAGCCACACAGCCTGGCAACCACAGCCACACAGCCTGGCAACCATAGCCACACAGCCTGGCAACCACAGCCACACAGCCTGGCAACTACAGCCACCCAGCCTGGCAACCACAGCCACACAGCCTGGCAACCACAGCCACACAGCCTGGCAACCATAGCCACACAGCCTGGCAACCATAGCGCCACAGCCTGGCAACCATAGCGCCACAGCCTGGCAACCATAGCCACACAGCCTGGCAACCACAGCCACACAGCCTGGCAACCACAGCCACACAGCCTGGCAACCACAGCCACACAGCCTGGCAACCACAGCCACACAGCCTGGCAACCACAGCCACACAGCCTGGCAACCACAGCCACACAGCCTGGCAACCACAGCCACACAGCCTGGCAACCACAGCCACACAGCCTGGCAACCACAGCCACACAGCCTGGCAACCACAGCCACACAGCCTGGCAACCACAGCCACACAGCCTGGCAACCACAGCCACACAGCCTGGCAACCACAGCCACACAGCCTGGCAACCATAGCCACACAGCCTGGCAACCATAGCCACACAGCCTGGCAACCACAGCCACACAGCCTGGCAACCACAGCCACACAGCCTGGCAACCACAGCCACACAGCCTGGCAACCACAGCCACACAGCCTGGCAACCACAGCCACACAGCCTGGCAACCACAGCCACACAGCCTGGCAACCACAGCCACACAGCCTGGCAACCACAGCCACACAGCCTGGCAACCACAGCCACACAGCCTGGCAACCACAGCCACAGTGCTGTCTCTGACAGATCTGCATAGCAAAAACCTGATGTACTCTTCGATGGCATAATCATATTTTTTCCATCTCGGCCATTTGCCGTCTGACCACAGTCTGTTAAAAGTAGCTTGGGTTTCGTTGAACGTGGGCTGTCTGACCGCAGTCTGTTTACAGTAACTTGGGATTCGTTGAATGTGGGATGTCTGACCACAGTCTGTTTACAGTAGCTTGGGTTTCATTGAACGTGGGCCGTCTGACCACAGTCTGTTTACAGTAGTTTGGGTTTCATTGAACGTGGGATGTCTGACCACAGTCTGTTTACAGTAGCTTGGGTTTCATTGAACGTGGGCCGTCTGACCACATTCTGTTTACAGTAGCTTGGGTTTCATTGAACATGGAAGTGCACACATTCCTTCTGACATTCTTCGAGGAGGACTTCAGAGTGGCACCACGCTCTGTGGGACTGAGGAGTGTATTATTTTAGGGGGCTTTGCAAAGTGTTATATTGTTTAAGGGGGCTATGCAGTGTACTATTGTTTTAGTGTTCTGAACTAATTGTAATAACTGGACAAGCAAGTGTTTTGGTCAACCGTAACCCTTATCCTGATTGATGTGCAGTACTTACTTGCCTCATTCTATATGAGGACATTAACACCTATACTGTAGTGCTATTACAAGTCAAGTGTTTGGAGCAATATTCATATAGATTCATCCAGCCGTACTGTTAAAGCTGTGTCTGATACCAGTCTGAAAGCCAAGTGCATGAAATGACAAAACGTGACCAAGATCAAGGGGCGCAATTTTTTAACAGCCTTCAGTTCAGCCAGCTAGCCTCCCATGAACACCATTTGTGGTGCCTGTCTCCACTCTGGAAAGCTAATGTGTAAGCGCTGTGGGTTAATCTCTAACACACCGGCACAATTGAGTGTTTTTTGAGTGCGGAGGTGCAGCATTTGTTTGCACAGTGAGATTTCGTATCTGCCCTTTACTGATTAGTATTGCTAGAGCCCAGGAGGGAGGGAGTAAGGGAGCTAGGAGAGGGGGAGTAAGGGAGCTAGGAGAGGGGGAGTAAGGGAGCTAGGAGAGGGGGAGTAAGGGAGCTAGGAGAGGGGGAGTAAGGGAGCTAGGAGAGGGGGAGCTAGGAGAGGGGGAGCTAGGAGAGGGGGAGCTAGGAGAGGGGGAGCTAGGAGAGGGGGAGCTAGGAGAGGGGGAGTAAGGGAGCTAGGAGAGGGGGAGTAAGGGAACTACTGCCTAGTCCAGTCCACTCTATAGCTCACTAGTACCAATACTGACGTCTTCCTTTCCTCGTCTTCTTTGCTCATGATCACTGACCATGGAACTGGCCCCATCCTTGGAAATGGAACACACCTCTAACCTTGGACCACTCTATAAGGGACATTGGCTTCTAGAGGTTTAGGGAAGTAGCATGTGAACTTGGCGTTAGGGTTTAAATCAAGAAGCTATTGATCCAAGGTGCATTTCTAAGAGCTGGTTGTGCAGAACAAAATCCTGCTTCCCTCTAAAATTCTTAACAGAGCTTTTAAGACTGTTAAGGTTGTATTAAGACCCTGGTAGAGTCTCCATAGCATACTCCTCTCTCATTGCCTCCTTCTCAAAACCCATTGGAGGAGAAGGTCAGAGGGGAGGGACCTCTGGCTTTCTCATCCAATGGGTTTTGAGGAGGCGACGAGGAGACTTGAGGAGTATGCAATTGAGATCTTCCCTGTCTTTTCATTCCTCTCTCCCTCCCTTTGATGGTACATTACCTTGACTTGACTCTCAATCCCACTCAAACATGGGGAGGGGGGCTGGGTCGGCTACCATTTCACTCCTGAGAGAACAATGTGCTACTGGTCTTCACGCTAATGTCAGAGCCCGCGGGCTAGCTAGCTAACACACAGCTAACCTTTGGTCTAGTTGTCAAGCACCACTCAGGCAGCCAGTCGGAAAGTATTTAGACCCATTGACTTTTTCCAGTTTTTTTTTTACGTTTCAGCCTTAATCTAAAATGGATTAAATAGTATTTTTTTCCTCATCAATCTACACACAATACCCCATAATGACAAAGCAAAAACTGTTTTTTAGAAATGTTTGCAAACGTATAATCCCCCCCCCCCCCCCCCCCCCCCCGGAAATATTACATTTACATAAGGATTCAGTACTTTGTTGAAGCACCTTTGGCAGCGATTACAGCCCCGAGTATTGTTGGGTATGGACGCTACAAGCTTGGCACACCTATATTTGGGGAGTTTCTCCCATTCTTCTCTGCAAATCCTCTCAAGCTCTGTCAGGTTGGATGGGGAGCGTTGCTGCACAGCTATTTTCAGGTCTCTCCAGAGATGTTCGGTCGGGTTCAAGTCCGTGCTCTGGCTAGGCCACTCAAGGACATTCAGAGACTTGTCCTGAAGCCACTCCTGCGTTGTCTTGGCTGTGTGCTTGGGATCGTTGTTCTGTTGGAAGATTAACCTTTGCCCCAGTTTGAGGTCCTGAGCACTCTGGAGCAGGTTTTCATCAAGGATCTCCGTTCATTTTTCCCTCGATCCTGGCTAGTCTCCCAGTCCCTGCCGCTGAAAAACATGCTGCCAACACCATGTTTCACCGTAGGGATGGTGCCAGGTTTCCTCCAGATGTGACGCTTGGCATTCAGGTCAAAGAGTTCAATCTTGGTTTCATCAGACCAGAGAATCTTGTTTCTCATGGTCTGAGAGTCCTTTGGTGGCTTTTGGCAAACTCCAAGCGGGCGGTCGTGCCTTTTACTGAGGAGTGGCTTCCGTCTGGCCACTCTACCATAAAGGCCTGATTTGTGTAGTGGTGCAGAGATGGTTGTCCTTCTGGAAGGTTCTCGCATCTCCACAGAAGAACTCAGGAGCTCGGTCAGAGTGACCATGGTCACCTCCCTGACAAAGACCGTTCTCCTCCGATTGTTCAGTTTGGCTGGGCGGCCAGCTCTAGGAAGCGTTTTGGTGGTTCAAAACTTCTTCCATTTAAGAATGATGGAGGCCACTGTGTACCTTCAATGCTGCAGAAATCTTTTGGTACCCTTCCCCAGATCTGTGCCGCGACACAATCCTTCAACCTCATGGCTTGGTTTTTGCTTTGACATGCACTGTCAACTGTGGGACCTTATATAGACAGGTGTGTGCCTTTCCAAACCATGCCCAATCAATTTACATTACCACAGGTGGACTCCAATCAAGATGAAGAAACATCTCAAGGATGATCAATGGAAACAGGATGCACTCGAGCACAATTTCTATTCTCATGGCAAATGATCTGAATACTTATGTAAATAAGGCTTTTTTTTTTTTTGTTCAACAAAATCTAACAAGCGGTTTTCACTTTGTCATTATGGGGTATTGTGTGTAGATTGATGAGGAAAATATTTAATTTAATCAATTTTAGAATAAGGCTGTAATGTGGAAAAAATACTTTCCGAATGCACTGTATAGTTGATTTTATTAAAACACATAGGGTGTGTCTATATATGGAAAAATTCACTTTTTAACATTTCTACCAATCGACTGGTCGAAAGAAGACTACTTTCGTTTAAAAAAAAATTGTCGGAGACATCCCTAATTACAACCACAGGTATTGAATACATTTAGCTTGTTTATATCCTGAAGCGGATCATCTCTGCATTTATATGGTCTTAATGAGGCAGGCAATCTTACTGAGGCAGTCAATGTACTATCATTTATATGATCTTAATGAGGCAGGCAATCTTAATGAGGCAGTCAATGTACTATCATTTATATGATCTTAATGAGGCAGGCAATCTTAATGAGGCAGTCAATGTACTATCATTTATATGATCTTAATGAGGCAGTCAATGTACTATCATTTATATGATCTTTATAAGGCAGGCAATGTACTATTAGTAAGTCTGACACAGAAACAAGTCATACCAGCAACCTAATTGGGTGAGAGTGTAAACACACCTTTAGCCTTTTCTGTCATCTATACGATGTTAGAAGAAACTGGAACTGAGCCTGTATCTCCTGACTGTTTAGTCAACCAGTCGATACTGTAGGACTATAGATACATTACCTTGTGTAAGCTCAGCACTCCCTGCCCACTACTTCACCTAAACACACACACTTCAACCTGGCCCTCTCAACCCCCCGCCTAACCTCAACCCTAAACACACACCCTAACCTCCTAACCTCACCCCAGGCCCTCAACACACACCCTAACCACCTAACCTCACCCCAGGGCCTCAACACATACACTATGACGCAAGGTGATTTTGTTTCACTCAATCAAATTGGACACACCAGATTCTACACCAGAAAGTCGGGGGCTCAATGGATCCCAATCTGTCTGGTCTTTCTGTTGCCAAAGGGAATGAAAAACAACCACTTCCAGTGGGCAGTAAAGCCCCTCCCCCATGTCTGCTGCTGACCCCGCCCTGTGTGGAGGGAGACATACAGTACAGCACTAATCCTGCTGAGCATTACAGGGCTAGAGGGTTAGTATTATGTGTGTTTGTGTGTGTGTGTGTTAGCAGGGTAGTGATGAGGGATAGAGCAGAGAGGAGAAGCTGCTGAACTGGGCTGACTCACTCAGGGAGTGTTTCTGTTGGCCGTACATGCCATAGGGGGAGTACAATAGTAGCGTGTAGCATTGGGCCAAAGACTTCCTACAGCCGCTCCATCCACATACAGTAACTAGCCTGACCCTCCTTACAGCCGCTCCATACACTAACTAGCCTGACCCTCCTTACAGCCGCTCAATACACTAACTAGCCTGACCCTCCTTACAGACCCTCCATCCACATACACTAATTAGCCTGACCCTCCTTACAGACCATCCATCCACATACACTAGCTAGACTGAGCTCATTTCGGGAAGCTTGTGGAAGGCTACCTGAAATGTTTGACCCAAGTTAAACAATTTAAAGGCATTCCTACCAAACACTAATTGAGTGTAAGTAAACTTCTGACCCACTGGGAATGTGATGAAAGAAATAAAAGCTGAAATAGATAATTCCCTCTACTATTATTCTGACATTTCACATTCTCAAAATAAAGTGGTGATCCTAACTGACCAAAGACAGGGAATTTTTACTAGGATTAAATGTCAGGAATTGTGAAAAACTGAATTTTTCAACGTGTTTGGCTAAGGTGTATGTAAACTTCCGACTTCAACTGTATAAGGTTGTTAAAAGTCCTGTGAGGTGTAGAATACATGCAGTGCAGTATATGGGAGTATGCAATGTATCAACCTGTTAAGAACACATGCATCTCTTCCTCTGCTGGTATGCTGTTTACATAGACTAGCCTCATTACAACGGCTGTGGTGAGCTGACCTCCTCTATCTGAGCTACACACACCTCCTCTGTCCTCCCAGTTACACAGGCTGTATTCCGCTCGTGTGCGTGTGACCAGCCAGCCTCAACTCTATATGAAGCTTCACTCAAACCATGCACACACAGTGATATTACTACTCATCTTCTAAAGTGTTCAAAAGTCCTATTGCTATACATGTAGTGTACATGCCAGTGCACTAACCTGTACCCCCCCCCCCCCCAAGCTGTCATCATATTGAATGATTTGCTTCAACCGATGCAGTCTTCCGACTGCTTCATCTCACCCCTACTCAGTGTCCCTCATTGAAGATTGAATTGCTAACTCTCTGGCTCAGCCATTCCTAGTAGGTAGAGGAATGCTAACCAACTCCCCTCTGCTTCTTCTCAACACTCCTTGTCTCCCCCAGGCATAGCCAGAGCAAAGCACAGTTTCTCATAGACACTGTGTAGGGTTGTAATGGAAGGCTGGTCTGGTGCAGCACTAGCTAGCTGAGGAGGGAGGGTTCGCTACAGTACCTACTTTGTCATCCTGACTCAACATTCATGTGTTTGATAGTATTGCAATCCTGTGTGATCTGTATGTGCTAGTACTATACCTGACACTACAAATAAAGTTCCCTCAAGTAAAATAAAGTTTTCCCTCAGAAGTTTCCTCTGAAAAAATAAGCTTTCGTAGTGGATCGATGCTCACTGCTGCTTCTCTCATTGGCTCAAAGAGCTGCAGCAAGGTCAACATTCAGTCAGACATTTTGTCTCCACATCGGATCCAAGTATCGTCAGAGTGAATTCTTTGAAGGTTGGGAGTGGTGTTTTGTGAGAGTCAACTCCCCTTACTAAATCAAAGGAAGGGATGCTCCAACTGGGCTCTTGAGTTAATCTGCTGCCAGACCTTCCCAAAACATCTCCATGGCCACATCCTATCTGTATGACTGGGGGTGCATTGTATTTGGGATACACTGTGCAGGTGGTGGAGTGTCTTACAAGAATACAGACTAATAAGTAATGTATTGGTCTGGAGAGAAGAAATGCATTGTTTACATCCTTGATCTGCTCTAGTTACTCACATTTTTGTGCAACTTTTTCTAATTGACATCAAGTCAAGATGATGCACAAATAATTTGATCAGAAGACCTTTTCTGGAGACAAAGACGTCTCAAACATTAGCATATTTGTTATAGCATTCACTTGCTCAGAAGTCTGCGCAGAAACATATCCGAACTGCAAAACAGTAGCCCAATCTCTGAACAGGCGTAGCATTAGCTGTCCAGGCTGATGGTAGTGTACAGGGCCTAGCCCTTGTCACAGTACTTTAGGCAGTGGCATATGCTATTGGTGTGTCCAGTCAGTGGCAGCTCAACAATGTGCTTGTGTTTGTGCGGCCTCAAAAGGCCTCTTTATTTAAGGGGAGCCACGTGAGAGTCCTCAGATGCCATGTCAGCAACAGTGTAGCCAGCACCTGCTGTCGGCATTCACTAGCTGCCCCGGCCTATTGCCTGTACTATACCTGGGTCTTTGTCAGTGTGGCCAGAAAGATAGACATATGGAATACTCTTGATAGATATATGGGAGAATAGATTAATGAAATATTCTTGACAGATATATGGGAGAATAGATTTATGGAATAGTCTGGAACAGAAAAGTGTGTCAACTCTATATGTCAGATTTCTATCTGTAGAAATAATCACTGTTTTATAATTGTCACCCAAAATCATAATAGCAGTCTACCAGGATTTCTGGAAAACCATGTTATTTATTTAAAGTTTCACTGAATGTTTAGGAATTACATAAAATACGGCATTTGAAAATTCTATAGCAATATAGAGTGGGAATAGACACTGCAGTAAATAAAACTTTATAAAAACAGCTGTCTTGTCCAGGACCGGATTCTACACAGACCGGTGCGCCATAGCCAATCAGAGCTACAGTAGGCCTATAAGCAATTTTGCCACACAGCCTACCATCATTCACTTTGAACTAGACTGTGTTTTACAGGCAGTAGCAACAGCGCAACTTTAGATCATTATAAAGCATTTGATAAAAGCTACAAAATACACCTGAAATGGATTCCTGCAAATACCATGGGAGTCCTCTTACATTTGGGAACTTTAGTCTTATTGATCAAACAACCATGAACGGGTAGGCTGTCTTTGAATCAAATGGAACCTATTTTTAACACCTCTTTATAAAGTTGGTATTGTAGCATAAACTGGGGATTTTATATACAGTATTTTACTGATATAATGACTCTGTTTGTTTCATATCTGCAAAGTAGTTAAAACGCTGTCACTTTAATGAATAGGCTGTATATCTTCCCAACAGCTTTAAGTAATATATGCAATGTGTCCCTCTGTTATTCATAGACATGCACTCACTGTCTGAGTACGATGTGGCAGTGGAAAATAGACATTCTGTATTCATTCTTTCCAGTTGAAATTACATGGTTCAATAATATCCGTTCCAATGCACTCCGTACCCCCAAAGAGTGATAAGGGAGCCAGTTATGCTTGATATTTTAGTCCTCATGCTTCCTTCATTGTAGAGACCCACAACAAAAATAACAACGTGAACACGCACAGGGACGATCATTCACCCACATCGCTAACACGCATCCTCTCTGTCCGTCTTTGCTCTTGCTCTCGTTTTTTCCTACACCCACCCTCCCAACACACACACCATTCCTCCTTTCCTCTGTGGCCTTGACTGTGTCCGTCTGCGTTTGGCTGTGTTCTCCAGCTGCTCCCTCTGCAGCCCTCCACTCCTCTTCTGTCCTGCACATGTAAAGGAGAGGATTTCAGTTTCTAAATGACTTCAATGTCTAGTTAGTCTATCTGATTTCCTTGAACTGCAACTCTGTAACCGAAATTGTTCCATGCTGCGTTTATATTTTTGTTCAGTATTCATCAATACATGGAGGTGACCTGAGTGGTGAGGTTCACATCTGGTCATGGGCTTCGTCGCGGCCCAGTACTCTTAGTCCAGATGGGGTTTCTCCATTTGCAAAGTGTGCATGCTGTTCCCTCCTCACACTTAAGCACAGACATCTGGAAAACAGCAGTTTTTTTTTACTAGTGAACAACATGAGGGACGTCACCCCAGAGTAGGTCAGTTGTGGAAATAACAGCACAGGCCGTAGACTGTGCTCTTACTGTAACCGTCCCGTAGTGTGGTTTAGGTACATACTGTGCTCTTACTGTAACCGTCCCGTAGTGTGGTTTAGGTACATGCTGTGTCTGATGTGGACTGTGCTGTTACTGTAACCGTCCCGTAGTGTGGTTTAGGTACATGCTGTGTCTGATGTGGACTGTGCTCTTACTGTAACCGTCCCGTAGTGTGGTTTAGGTACATGCTGTGTCTGATGTGGACTGTGCTGTTACTGTAACCGTCCCGTAGTGTGGTTTAGGTACATGCTGTGTCTGATGTGGACTGTGCTCTTACTGTAACCGTCCCGTAGTGTGGTTTAGGTACATGCTGTGTCTGACTACAGGCAGTTTTGGTTTGTGTCTTCGTCATACTTTTTAGTTGAAGAGTATAGAGCTCTCTGAAGTATGTGGACAGCAAGGTTGAGGTCAATTATGTTAAAATTTAATTGAGTTAATTTAGTGAATGCATTAAAACTCAATAAAAACTCATGTAGCATTGACCCTAAAGGTCGACAAGAAATGAATTGATGAGTAGCGCAGTGGTCTGAGGCACTGCATCTCAGAGAGGCGTCACTACAGTCCCTGGTTCGAATCCAGGCTGTATCACATCTGGCCGTGATTGGGAGTCCCATAGGGCGGCGCACAATTGGCCCAGCGTCGTCCAGGTTTGGCCGGGACAGGCTGTCACTGACTTTCCTAGTTAAATAAAGGTTAAATAAAAATAAATAATTGAAGGAAAGCTAGAACCGTCCGTCTGTTCTCCTGTCCTTCTCCCCCTCGCTCCCTCGCGCTCTCCCCCTCTCCCTATATTTATACACCCACCCCTCATTCTAACTGCACTCGACTCACTACCCTAGCCCTGCAAGATGATACGTGTCACTGCCATGCTAAGAATAAAGTGCTTGTCCACCTGGAATGTTGCCTGCAGTAATAGTAAATTACTTATTAACTGTCCACAACAATGACTACAGTTCCCTCCCAATGTAAAGCCTATATATACATTGTATCCAGACTTCACTGCTTTCTTCTGAGTAAGCCCTGGCCTTAACAATGTCCTGTTAATCCGTAACAGTGTTGTCTAGTGAATGTTTAGGTACAATAGGCCACATTCATTCTACATTAGTTTAGCTAATGTATAATTTAGCAAATCAAACTCACAGCCTACACCAGTACCTAGACACGGCATAGGCCGCCGGGATATACCCCTGAGAATTGGCACGGGATTGGTAGAAGTGTGTCTGAGATCTAACTAATGGGATTGACCTCGTTTCTGCTGCGTCCACGTGGGTTAGCGTTAGCCTCGTTGTGCTAAGTCACTCCCTTCACTCTGTCTATAGTTAGCCTTAGCCTAGCCGTAACCAGCTAATGCTTGACATGTTGTCCACATTGTGGGTTTGTTGCTGGCTGATAAGGCCAGCTGTTCTGGCTTTACCTCAACATATCCGGTTTAGCAGGAAGAGCTATAGAAACACCCAGAGCAATACATGTCCAGAATGTTGAAATGACAGTGTAGCTGCAGGAGGTCTCAATCTTCCCCCTCCTACCACTCCTCCTCCTCTCACACTTCAAGATAGCTTAGAATCTTAAGTTTGACACTTCATTTTTACTGAACAAAAAATATAAATGCGACATGCAACAATTTCAAAGATTTTACTGAGTTACAGTTCATATGAGGAAATCAGTCAATTGAAATGAATTCATTATGCCCTAATCTCATAATGGGCCTCAGGATCTCATCACGGTATCTCTGTACATTCATTAATATTTAATTGTCCGTAGCTTATGCCTTCCCTTACCATAACCCCACCGCCACCATGGGGCACTCTGTTCACAATATTGACATCAGCAAACCACTCACCCACACAACGACATACACGTGGTCTGCGGTTGTGAGGCCGTTTGGACATACTGGCAAATTCTCTAAAATAACTTTGGAGACGGCTTATGGTAGAGAAAATTCACTTTCAATTCTCTGGCCAATGCTCTGGTGGACCATTACTGTAGTCAGCATGCCAATTGCATACTCCTTCAAAACTTGAGACAACTGTGGCATTGTTGTGTGACAGAACTGCACATTTTAGTGGCCTTTTATTGTCCCCTGCACAAGGTGCACCTGTGTAATGATCTTGCTGTTTAATCAGCTTCTTGATATGCCACACCTGTCAGGTGGATGGATCATCTTGGCAAAGAAGAAATGCACACTAACAGGGATGTTAACAAATTGAGAGAAATAAGCTTTTTCTGCATATGAACCTTTTCTGGGATCTTTTATTTCAGCTCATGAAATGTTTATAATTTTGGTCACTGTAGTTATTGTTAGCTCACTTCGACAGAGTTTAGTGGATCATCTCTTGTTGTAATCAAGCAAGATAGCAATGGAAGCTGCACAGGAGCTGAAACCATCAGTGGTGTGGCTTTTACTGAAGGGTGTTTGCTGGGTAAATACTGGACTTGGATTAGGGAATGGAAGCTCTCCAAAGTAAACAATGTTCATGTGTGAAAGAGTTGAGGGAGAAACTTTAAATGGAGAGACAGAGAGAGGGAGTTTGGGAGAGGGATAAACAAAGGGCGGAAAGCCAAGCGGTCATTCTCCAGCACCTCCAATCAAAAGCCTAGCAATCACAGCACTGATAAAATCCATATGAACACAATGATAAAGTACCGGTTTCATACATTGCGTCTGGTGAATCCACATGGATTTCCTTGAAGTTTCGTAAGTGATTTCCTGCGTGGTTAAATATTTCCTGGCTAGTAGAATAGATGTCATAGCTGAGGCTTGAGGAGCAGCTACAGTCCTGTAGAGCAGGGGTTCTTAAACTTTTTCAGCTCGAGACCCAAATGTCAAATTGACCGTCGTCCCTTGACCTAAATCATCCTCCAACGAGCCAAATTAAGTAGTGTGTGATTGTATATTTATTCTCATATCTCGCGACCCACCTCTCACATGCCCAGGGCCAACTTTGCGTCCCAACCCCTGTTTTAAGGAGCCCTGCGGTAGAGTGTTGAGTGTTCAGTACCATTGACTTAATGTGGGCCAACTGGTTCCTGGCTGAAATGAGTTATTGACATCTGGCCAGAAAGCAGTGCAGTTTCCCTCCCAATCTGAGGCTCAGACGCAATCACATGAATGTCCTCATGCTAATCTCAACAAAGATAAGGCAGACTTATTTGGTGAAGTTGGATGCCTAACCTAAAACTACCAGAAGTACATCTTCAGAAGGAGAATTTTATTTTATGGAACATTTAGCTGACATCTTTAAAGCCTTGAGGTAAGGTTTAAAAAAACATCCACAAGAATCTACCTTGCACAAAATGGCTTTTCATCTGTTTTACAGATTCTGCTCTCCCTGGAGTTGATTGGAACGCTACTACAGTATTGGCAGGAAGCACAATAGTAGTTATTGTTCTACTGTCGCAGTGGGATACCCAAAAGCTCACTGTAGGTCTGAGAGAGAGAGAGAGATTGTGAATATTGTCCTGGCTTGCTTTGACTGTGGCTCAGTCGGTAGAGCATGGCGCTTCCAACTCAAGGGCTGTGGGTTCGATTCCCGCTGGAACCACCCATACGTAAAATATATGCACGCATGACTAAGTCGCTTTGGATAGAAGTGTCTGCTAAATGGCATATATTATTATTTTCTATGTTACTACTGCATGTCTTTGTGATTCAGTGTGTTTGAGAACGACTTTCCTTCAGCCACCTTTTTCACAGTAGGCCTTTACCTTCCACCGTCTCCAGTAACTCCATCCCTGTACACACAGTTAGCTAAGATAGTACTCTGGGAAAGCAGTAGTCCTAGCCCAGTCTCCGGCCAACACTGACTGATCTACAATACCAATTAGCAATAGCAGCTCTCTATGCTAAGAAGGAGACTGGCCTTACAAATACATGAGGAGAGTTGGGTTTGCATTGCTGCTGCTTAGGAATCCCACTCCATACTCTACTGCCTCATAGCTGTTTTCACAGTGCTGCTCTTTCATGCTTCACACAAACAGTTTTTCCTCCCAACATTTCATCTTTTTGAATAATGAGGTTCCTGGTGAAGGGATGTGTAGCTCCTGTTACTATTCAGCAGTGTGAGAAAGGGAAACATTCCAGACTGGCTAATCAGACTGGTAACACTTAACTGTAGGTGTCCTTATTCATGCAGTCATAAAGCCTTTATAACAGATATATAACACTTTCTCCCTCTCCCTCTCCCTCTCTCTGTGTCTGTCTCTCTCTGCTACGTTTCTTCCCCCACTATAGCAGCCAGATTTGGGAAGCTTCTCTCCCCGCCACCCGCATTTTCTCTGCTTGCGCTCGCGTCTGGGGGCTCCTTTCTTTTCCCGCATGGCGGCCCCCATCTTT
Source organism: Thymallus thymallus (assembly GCA_023634145.1). Classification (NCBI taxonomy): domain Eukaryota; kingdom Metazoa; phylum Chordata; class Actinopteri; order Salmoniformes; family Salmonidae; genus Thymallus; species Thymallus thymallus. Next base: position 18,765,810 of record CM042381.1, read on the forward strand.
AAGCCATCCTCATTCTACTCTAGCTAAAGAGGCATGGCTGGGTAATACTAGTAATCCATTGGACCAAGTGCATTGTGTGTTTTGGTATGAACACACACATTCATATACCGACAAGTATACAAACGTGCGCATAAATGCACGCACAGATGCGCGCACACACACACACACACACACACACACAAATAAACTCACAAGGATGGATTTTGGGTTTCTCTCCAGAGAGCTGAGAAATCCTTTAACAGTTCATAAATCCTCCCCAGAATTCCTTGTGGCACACCAAGGCTCTCTGAAGACAACTCCACATAGAAATCATCAGAGCACTGGTGGAGCTTTCTGTTCTCTTGTATAGAGTGGTCCTCTATGGTGGAGCATTCTGTTCTCTTGTATAGAGTGGTCCTCTATGGTGGAGCATTCTGTTCTCTTGTATAGAGTGGTCCTCTATGGTGGAGCATTCTGTTCTCTTGTATAGAGTGGTCCTCTATGGTGGAGCTTTATGTTATCTTGTCTAGAGTGGTCCTTCTATATCTTCTCAATATAAACCAGTGGAATCTTCATATCATAGCCATGTGCATCAGTGCCTCTTAGCAAGGTTTTCCCGTGTGGAACACTTTGCAAATGAACATTCTTGTTGGTCATATGGGTATTTCTCTAAAGTGCAGCACCATTTAGACCAATTTGTGTAAACATTTAATTGAAGATATTGTATTTTGATGAAAGATGGAACATCAGCTCTGTAGATGGGTATTTCACTTATGATCTTTACTTTTTGCCAAAATATGTTGAGTTGAGAGCTGCTATTGCCATTCATGTAGGTGGTTGTGCTGAAGTGACCCCAACATCGGGTAGTTTCACTTTCGTAAATCAGCTATTTTAAACCTTTTGTTATCCCTTCTCTTGTTCTTGGCTCTCGTTGCTTACTTTACGAAATTCCATGTCCTTCACAAGGGAGCTAAGTGGATAGGGGAGCCAAACCTCAGCAGACCAACCCAGAAGATGGTTGGAGTTGTTGACAAATTCCATATTGACACAGTCCTCCAAAGTGAGTGGGCTTTATTGTTTGCACTAGAAGATAGGGCCTGTTAACACATCACTGCCGGAGTGTGTGTGTGTGTGTGTGTGTGTGTGTGTGTGTGTGTGCGCGCCTGCTCTGCATGCATGTCTCTGCCATCGTGTGTGTGCTTTGGCACACACTCCTGCGCGTCACGTTCCACTGAAAGTGACAGATCAACATTAACTCCAGTGGGTTTGGAATGCAGATGTAATTCACTATTATTCAGGTCAGTCCAGGGACTAGAGGACTGTCTGATCTTGTTGATCCACTGGGCCATCATTGGCTTGACATAGAGTAGGGTAAAAAGCTGTGTCCAAATGAGTCTGTTGCAAAAACCTTGGCCCAGCCAATAGTTTGTGTGTTTTTGGAGTTTTTGCAACATTCATTTTCATAGTTCTTGTCATTGTGGCACATTACGTAAGTGCCACAATTGAGACTAATCCCAGCGGTCTATAGTGGCCTATATAGATCTAGACTAGACATAGGCCTTATTGTCCAATTGGAACCTCCTCTAGCCCTGGAACAAGAACAACGTCCCATGGCATTGCTACACCCGATAGACCTGACGACTCTCCTCTCAGAATGTTTTCACTAATCGAATAGAACCCCGTCTCCACTAATCGGATAGATCCCCGTCTCCGCTAATCGGATAGATCCCCGTCTCCGCTAATCGGATAGATCCCCTTCTCCGCTAATCGGATAGATCCCCGTCTCCGCTAATCGGATAGATCCCCGTCTCCGCTAATCGGATAGATCCCCGTCTCCGCTAATCGGATAGATCCCCGTCTCCGCTAATCGGATAGATCCCCGTCTCCGCTAATCGGATAGATCCCCTTCTCCGCTAATCGGATAGATCCCCGTCTCCGCTAATCGGATAGATCCACAAAACCCTTCAACCATAATTAGAAACGTACATCATCTCACCAATACCTTTTTCTCTGAATCCCCTTCATCTTTCTGGTGGCCAGATGGTTTAGAGTGGGGGGCCAGGCCAGATGGTTTAGAGTGGGGGGCCAGGCCAGATGGTTTAGAGTGGGGGCCAAGCCAGATGGTTTAGAGTGGGGGTGGGGGGGGGGATTAGGCTGCCTGCTCTCTGTCTCTCTAACTCTTTAGGCTCTGTAGTCAAATCAAATCAAACTTTATTTGTCACAATGCTTACTTACAAACCCTTAACCAACAATGCAGAATTTCAGATTTGCCAAATGGGGGGCGAGGGAGAGCTTTGTATCTCTGTGTGTGGAGTAAAGGTGGTCTAGAGTTTTTTCCCCCTCTGTTTGCACGTGACATGCTGGTGGAAATTGGGTGAAACTGATTTAAGTTTGCCTGCATTAACGTCCCCGACCACTAGGAGCGCCACTTCTGGATGAGCATTTTCTTGTTTGCTTATGGCCTTATACAGCTGGTTGAGTGCGGTCTTAGTGCCAGCATCGGTCTGTGGTGGTAAATAGACTGCTACGAATAATATAGATGAGTACTCTCTTAGTAGATGGTGTGATCAGCTTATCATAAGGTACTCTACCTCAGGTGAGGAATTCTTCGAGACTTCTTTAATATTAGACATTGTGCTCCAGCTGTTATTGACAAAGACACACTACCCCGCCCCTCGTCTTACCAGACGTAGTTTCTCTGTCCTGGCAATGCATGGTGGTGCTAATGCTCTGCCTCAGAGATATTATAGGGATACTCTTTACATAATATGGCCTCTCTCTCTGGGCGCGCGTCTTAAGATGGAAAAGTAATCATCTTTGTAGCTACTGCCAATACAGCCCCCCTCTCTCACACGCGAATTGACCATCCTGCGTCACTCCCCATCCTGCATCACTCCCCATCCTGCATCACTCCCCATCCTGCATCACTCCCCATCCTGCATCACTCCCCATCCTGCATCACTCCCCATTCTGCATCAGTTGCTTTGCCTCCTTTCTCCTGCTGCTCTCCCATTTTGTATCTGTATTGGGTGATCTCCCCCTCTCTCTCCCCGGTGTGCTCCCTCACTCTTTCTCACACTGATTTTCCCTGTTTTTCCTCTCTCGGACAGCTGTTGCTCTTGTGGAGGACAAAGGGCTCTGTTCGGTCCTGTGTGTGTGTGTGTGTGTGTGTAAAGGTTAGGGGGTTCAGTGGGCCCTGGTACACTCCCTACTCCGCAGCCTGCCTATGACTGCAGTCCACCGCAAACAAATGCCAAGACCAGTGTGTCACACACGTGCATGCACGTGTGTGTGTCACACACGTGCATGCACACTCAAAGGCCTGCAGGTCTTTCTCTTCTGCTGTGTTGTACTGCAGTTGAAGGTCAGGCGTTGAAGGGTTAAAGCCTCAGGAACACTGCTGGCTGGACAGGCGGTAAGGATTTGTCTGATGTCCTCACCTAAGGCAGTTTGCGATGGACCAATGTCACCTCAAAAGAAACTGCTGTTTGGAACCACAATGCTTCAAATGTACTTTGATAGGCGTTTAAAGCATCCTCTGAGTCCTACAGATGGAGACAGTGGTAACAAGACACAGTGATGCGCATTTACACAGTACATCTCTACACAGTGATGTGCATTTACACAGTACAGTGAGATAAATACGAGACGTGAGATGACAGAAACAACCTATTCCCCAACAACATCGCTAATACTCACGCCACTCTGGACTCGCCCATTGAGGACAGTCAGTCCCGCCCATCTCTGCATTGCTGCAGTGGCCTGGCACAGACCCAGGCTGGCTGGGCATTCCAGACTGGTCAGTTTGGATCAATATGTGTAATGGCAGATGCCCACAGCGGCACTTAGTGATTCACATGGGTCAGTTCTGCCCAGTGGCAAGGTTAGTCTGTCACTATATGTGGTCAGTCAGTACTGAGACTGAATTAGCTATGTGTCAGTGGGCTTCTGCATTAGGCCTGATATTCCCAGAAAACAAACCTACTATGCCATGGTAATGTGAAGTCCGGTGTCTTAAGATGACATCAATTCTGTATTGTAATGGCTGATATGATTCCTTACTCTACATGTCGGAGAGGCACAGGGAGGCATGTCTGTTCTATACAAGGGATTTCTATCTGAACGACCCCCAGCGATTTGTAATGGCTGTTTGGACACACCTCAGGAGAACTTGAGTGCTGCTACCCAGGGAGCCTCAACATCAGCAGGCTGCTACACAGGCCTAGCCCTGCTGGGCACCCTGCCAAGTCTCTCCCTCCCTGCACCACATACAGCATATCCACTCTGTGCAGTGCTGATACACTCTGTATGCAGTGCTGTGGGACTCTCTAGGGCAGGGCAGAAGAGACTGCTGGCTAGGGTAACAGTTTCAGCTTCCTGCAACAGAGTAGTCCGGTTCTATCCTGGGAGTATGAGTGGGTGCTGCTCTCTTACTTAATATCCAGAACTGTTGATATGTAGCTTTCTGGTTTCTGAGAAATCTGTTGTGTAACATGGGATTTACAGAGGAATTTGAATGGATTTAGTGTCAACCACTAAGTGCTTTATACAGCACTATTAGTGGGGGTAACTGAGGGAGAGAGTTCCCCTTTCTGTGTTCTCTAACCTCCAAGCTACTAGACTTGCCTATACATTGAGGCTTTGTTTATTTCTGGAACAATAGAACATTATCTTGTTCTCTGATCAGTAGGAACAGTCAGAATTTTGTCAAGGTTGGGTTGCCTTATCCAGGTAAGTATCGCAAGCCTCTTAAATCTCAGAGATTTTTTATAAAAACATTTATTTTACCAGGTAAGTTGAGTGAGAACACGTTCTCATTTACAGCAACGACCTGGGGAATAGTTACAGGGGAGAGGAGGATGAATGAGCCAATTGTAAGCTGGGGATGATTAGGTGGCCATGATGGTATGAGGGCAAGATTGGGAATTTAGCCAGGACACCGGGGTTAACATCCCTACTCTTAGGATAAGTGCCATGGTATCTTTAGTGACAACAGAGAGTCAGGACACCTGTTTTAACATCCCACCTGAAAGACAGCACCCTACACAGGGCATTGTCCCCGTCCCCAATCACTGCCCTGAAGCATTGGGATATTTTATTTTAGACCAGAGGAAAGAGTGCCTCCTACTGGGACTCCAACATCACTTCCAGCAGCATCTGGTCTCTCATCCAGGGACTGACCAGGACCAACCCTGCTTAGCTTCAGAGGCAAGCCAGCAGTGGGATGCAGGGTGGTATGCTGCTGGCAAAGCTGGTATCTGAGAAAGATCAGTGGTCAGTTGGCTGGACAATAGTCTTGTTGTAGGTCCGTGGGTTGGGTGGATGACTCAGAGTCTAGAGTTAAGCCCGTGGGTGAATGGAAGGAATGATCTCATCATGTGACTGTGACACATCAGTGCTTCCCGTCTATTTAGTTTTTAAGAAATGTCAATAGTAATAAAGATATAGGCCTAGAACACTTACAGTCGGTTTTTCATGGCAACCCACCCTCCTCAGGCTATAACTTAACTATAAACCAATGGAGGCTAAAAGGCTCTGTATGGTCAATCCGAAGTGGCCCTACAGCATTTACTGTGATGCAGCCTCCACAGACGTCAGGGCTTTCATACTTCTTGCGCTGAGCAGAGCAGAGCTATTGTGAAGGAAGTTGTCAAGAAAGTGAGTTTATGTTTAGGATGTAACGCCCCCACCTACCGTCAACCAATCATGTCAATGTGGAGCTATACGGAGCCCTCCACATTGTTAAAACATTTGAGAGGCGCACGGCGATGTGGTACAGAGCTTGATTTGGCCTCTGCATGCCTCCGGAGGCTCCGCATTTGCTTCACACCCTCCATACCATGCCTACGACCACATTTTTGGATCAAGCATAAATTAGCTTTTAGCAGCTAGGCTGGAAGCTAGGCTAGAAGCTAGGCTAGAAGCTTCCTCATTAAGCTGGCCGTGGCTAGCTGCTAAACAGCAGGTAGCTTCCACTACCCCCCTGCACACACACGACTCATTTACCATCACCCTGCTGCTCTGTGTGAACACGCTGTCAAAAGAGGAAGGCATTAGCAGAGTGCATCGTTTAACATAACTGGATAGCGCTAGCGCTAATCTCCTTAACTGCTTTGTGCCTGTGATGTCTGGCTAGGCTGGGCTGGGGTGTCATGTGCATTCGAGGATCACTCTGCAGCCTCGTCTCTTAAAGTAGACGTAGATAGGACATAGTGTACCAATTGTGTAGCTCGCATACAATATTTGTCTAGATTCTGTGGTGAGAATGATATGGAAGAGTACCGTATTGGTGCAACAACTGTGTGAAGTTGCCCATATACACCGTTCTAATGTCAGTTTCTGCAGAATCCTAACTAGTCCTTGTTAGTTAGGATCCAGGGAGGGAAAGTTGCTCCTTGATCTGTGACTTAGGGGTCAACTTCTACCAGGTATTGTCTGCTCCAAGCTGCCTCTGAGGTTTCTCAAAACAAGGTCCCTTCAACCGTTTGAAGTTTATCTCTCGCTCTCTCGCTCTCTCTCTTCCTAAAGCTCGCTCCACTTTCACTGAACACTGCACTATTGTTTATCTCGGAATGTCCTGGGAAAGTTTGTATCCAAAGAAGGAGCTTCTGCTCTCAGCTGACTTCCATCGTTGTTTGGGGCAGAATTCATGTTCCATCATGCTTCTTTGCTCCACATTTGTTTTCTGTTTGCTGCAGATGCCTCTCTGGATCAAGTGGGATAATTAATCACAAGCTCGGAGAGGAACTGCGTTTGAATGTGTCCCTCCCCATACCTCTCATTTCCCCATACCTCTCATTTCTCACACTTAAGGAACCAATCAGTCTTACATAACATAAGGTCAAAAGTTCAACGGGGGAAGAAACATATTGTGATTCACAATCACATGCCTCATCTAGAAAAACAACAAGGCTTTAGTTGAGGAACAGGAATGATGACCGGGTGAATGTTTGTCCAGGATATGACTTTAAACAACAGGGAACCCACTGTAAGCGCTGTGAGAAATAACATTGCATCTCTGGCATCTCAGCAATGTTGAAAATCAAAAGAGTGTGACAGCCGTGCCTAGAGGCTGAAAGGGGGCCTCAGGAGTGACCATGTGAGTCACTTTAGATCAGGGATGGGCAACTTTAATAGGGGTGGGGGCCACAAAAAATCAGAACTCTTCACGAGTGGCCGCAGTTGCTCGCAAGCCTGCGTACCCACGTGCATTTTTTTGATCCGAGGGCCGCCAGTCGCCCAACCCTGCTGTAAGAGTTGTGCAAAGTTAGTAGAATCCTAACCTTACTATCATGGAGAAAAGACAACAGCTGATCTCCTCAATCCTAACCTTACTATCATGGAGAAAAGACAACCGATGATCTCCTCAATCCTAACCTTACTATCATGGAGAAAAGACAACAGCTGATCTCCTCAATCCTAACCTTACTATCATGGAGAAAATGCAACAGCTGATCCTAGACCAGTGTCTGAAGGCAGCATCATCACTCTCCTGTGTGTCTGCAAATCAAAGAGCCCAGTTGAAATGGTCTGTGATTGACAGCTATAGGAGGTCCCGCCCGTCACTGTTTTAAAGCCTTTCTTCTCCTCTCACCACCTCTTTTATTGGAAGCTTCCAGTCGTGTTGACACGTTGCCTCCCGTTCCATGCCAGTGGCCACACACACAGCCAAGCTCAGTCATCAGCACCCCTACATTTTAGCTTTGTTGTACACTCACACACACACCTAAGCATCTGGTGACGAGTTTGTGTACAGAAAACATCCCCTGCTTTCAATGAGGAGTGCTCACGGGGGAATTCTAACCCAGTGGGGAACTTCAAAACAAAGATGGCTAACCTACAATTTAGGAGCCCTCGCATCCCACCTGCTTCAAAGGAATTCAGCCTTTTCAGTTAAACAATATACTGCAACATTAAATGGATGTGTTTTGTGATGAAGACCTTTCAAAACTATCTTTCTGTCGTTTCTCTTTAGAGCATGCATGTATCCTGAACTAGGTAGTTATTGCTGTTTGTAGCCCATTGCTATATGAGAACATTCTATCTGGATCAAATCAGATAGGTAATAGATGATAAACTACTAGATAATACAGCAGATTATGTGGTTGGCTGTAGATGGCACATGGCAGTGCTGGGTCCTATTTACTACACTGCCATTGGATGAATCCTTTAGTACTGTAGCAGAGGATTAGGGGGAGTTGGATGAATCCTTTAGTACTGTAGCACGGTATTAGGGGGAGTTGGATGAATCCTTAGTGAGTAATACTGTATTAGGGGGAGTTGGATGAATCCTTTAGTACTGTAGTAAGGGATTAGGGGGAGTTGGATGAATCCTTTAGTGGTATTTTTGTGATAATAGGAGCAGGATGGACTGTTTACATCACAGTTCTACGCCTCATTACACATGAAGAGATATTGAAAAGAGCAGGAAATGGTGTGTCTGCGTGTGCGTATCTGTGTGTGCATGTGTGACAGTCAGTGAAAGAATGTGAGATCCCACAGGAATCAGATGCCTGACCGAGGCAGTCAGAGGAAGCTCACAACACTGCCCTACTCCAGTTAAGGGAAGGTGGGGTCGAATCGTTTTGCTGACTCACTGGAGAAAGTCAAAGTCAGGTCCCTCTCTCCTAGCGTGTGGCCAGGGAAACCAACACAGATGGCAGGGCTGCCATCACCCCATCTTCCACTCCACTGAAACAGGAAATTGACACTTCCAGATGCCTATCAGTTACCGGTAAAGGCCAGATTACATACTCCATCTGTGCGGCATCCTTTTAGGCTTTAGACAGTGAGTCAATCCCCGGCACTTCCACTCACTTTTCTTACAAACGGCGGGGCGGGGCAGGGAGGTTTGTGTGTGTGTGTGTGTGTGTGTGTGTGTGAAATGCTAGGGACTCTGGCAGCTGCGACGGTAAACACTGTGTCACACTCTGGCCTGCCTAGCCCCATGTGGCTAGTGCTAACTAGCCTGCTGTGAGGGTTGTTTGCTTGCCCTGCTTGGCCTGCATAGCCTCGTGTGGCTAGTGCTAACTAGCTAGTTGAGAGGATCAAATCCAATGTATTTATCTCATGCTTCATAAACAACAGGTGTAGAATAACAGTGAAATGCTTACTTACGGGCCCTTCTCAACAATGCAGAGAGAAAAACAGAAAAATAATAACACGAGGAATAAATACACTTGTGGTTCACTATGAGAGTGTTTGTCAGACTCTTCTGTGGTTTCAGTTTCAAACCCAGTGTCCAGGACACCAATTCAGTGTCTCTGTTCTCATATAGTTCATACCAAGATATTATACCAAGGGTAACACCACCACTTAAACTGAATGGAGAAAGTAATGGTTGAAGGTTCTTGAAGTCTTTTGTCTGTTTCAAAGAAGACAGAATGGGACTTAGTATGGGACAGAGTATGGGGTTTGCCCCAATTTCCTGCATTGGCCAGGGTCAGTAGATTACTCATTTGAGCGCAGACTCATTTCGCATGCAAAGAGATCCTCATAAAGAGTTAGTTTGTTCCAGTGTAAGATCCTGTGACACTTGTAACATTGGGTGGAGATGTTTAATTGCACCCGGAGGTTGCTGCTTGACTTTCAGCGTTTCTCCTAAATTACCACAGTCCATGCTAGCGTTAGTGATGCTGCTAATTCCCTGAGGCCCACGATTTAAATTGTTCTCTTTTGCTGAGTTTGAACCGATTGGGAACAAAGACGCACAGAGCAAGATTCATTGTGGGGAATTTCCGTTGGAGAGATTTCAACCATTATTTTCTAGATAAAGGGTCAATAGTATTTTGTTTCAAGGGGTTTTTGGGATCACGTTGTGGCTTTTAAATTCATCTCATTAGTTGAATCTCTGTCTTTCTCTAGCACTCACTCACAGGTTTATTTAGTGAACCAACTCACCTCCAGCATTCTTGGCATAGCTAATATTCCCCGATTTGAAGATCCACATTTTTTAAACTTTTAATTAAGTAACACCTGGTAAAGTAATGATCTAACTAGTCTTAACAACATTGTTTTAAAATGATGTTATGTAGTATGTTAGTTGGCCTAATTGTTTTGTAATTTCATAATAATGGAGATCAGCGTCTTTTGTTTGTCACAGAAGAGCACCTGAATGTAGTGTTGACTAGCTTTGTCAATGTTCACTGTTTCTTTAGCAAGACCCTCAATGTCTATCACAAAGATTCTATATGAAGGTATCAGACTGGCAATCTGGTATGGATCTCTAGGAGGTTGTCTGTGAGCGACTGCTACAGTTAAAACCCATTACCTTCTTGTCTTTCCCTTTTAATAAACAGTCTGGAAAACATGACTCAAAATAACACTATGATTAATCAAACCACAGTGACCACAGCCACTTTAGCCAGAATTACCTAAGAAGGTTTGTGATTACAGGGGGAACTGTTAGCAGTTTGCCTGGGCATAACACTACCTGGGAAGAGGGATTTGGGTGGCACTCACTTGAATGTTCTTTAATTTTTAATGGATTTTTTTTATCAGCAGAGGTCAAAGCAAACGGATGCATTTTGGCAACAGCCTTCGTCAGCGTTTTTTATTTTTTAAACAGTATCTGCCCACACATACACACACTGTGGCATAAAAAACGGATCTGCCCCCACACACACACACACACACGCTGTGTCATAATTGTGACACAAGCTGAGTCTAGTCATGGACTGTTTGATCTCATTGTGAAAGTTGTTGAACCCTCAGATTGAGTCGTAGACATACCTTTGGATAATGGTAGGATGTGTTCAGGGAAGTTGTGTGAGTCAGTGAGCAGAAGTGTGACCTTGCATGTCTAAAATATCTGATGTGAAAAGATCTGATGAGTGGTCAGAAGACCAATAAGTGACCAATTAGTTTAATCGTAGCCAAAGACGAGACATCGAGGAACATGTAGTGAAGTACAGTAAGTAGCCTTCATCATCAGACTTGATTTTACTGTAACCCTATACAAGACAGCCGGATGCTAGGCAGGTGCCTACATGACTTGAAGCAGTATTGGGCCTGAAAATGTGCATAAACTATGTATAGTCAATGTATGGGGATGTTGTTGCTGTGTTCACTTATCAGCATCATGGAGGAAACTCCCAATACAACCCAGCGTGTAAAATGAGCTGATAGCTACAACCCACCAGATCTGGGCTAAGATTGTCTGTCAACTCATCCCAGCTTTTATTATCTTCTCCGAGGGCCCAATGTGACCCTAATGACACCTTTTAAACATGTGTGCACACACACACACACACACACACACACACACACACAACGGCTCTGTTCTACGCTCTCCTTCAGCAGGAGTCACTAATTAACTCATTCTATGTGATTTAAGGTCTGTGTCTCCGCTTGTCACTGCATGACCCAGTGCCAAACATCATAGTGTCCCCGACACACTAAGCTCTAATTATCCACCACAGATGGGAGGCACTAATGGAATTCCTACAGAATGTGGCAAATGTGTACGATCTGACTTGAACTGTCTTTATTTACCTTGCTGTTGAAAAGGAAGAGGATATCTCATTTTTTTCCATTTAATTTAACCTTTATTTAACTAGGCAAGTCAGTTAAGAACAAATTCTTATTTACAATGACGGCCTACACCGGCCAAACTCAATTGTAGGCCCGCTATGGGACTCCCAATCACGGCCGGTTGTGATACAGTCTGGATTCGAACCAGGTTGTCTGTAGTGACACCTCTAGCACTGAGATGCAGTGTCGTAGACCACTGCGCCACTTGGGAGCCCCCATAATGTCAATGTGACTCAATGTGGCTAATCTGTCTATGTGCGCTTCTACTTTGTAGATGGAATTATATTTTTAATTACGAGGACTTCTTTACTGTGCCCTTGCACTTATCAGCATGTTGCCTTTTTAATTAACCCTGCATCCAAAGTGTGTTGATGCATGTCACGATAGCTCTGTACTAGGTTACTCATAACCACAGCTAATATATTCTATGGAAAGTAGAACTGTGCATCTTGAGACTGATTATAACAACAACAACAGTGCTATGACTGTCTGTCTGTCCCCCACTCACTCTTTGGTCCCATGACCAGTTGCAGTCCATGACATCACACAGCAGTTGCTGCAGTCAGGGGTCACGTGTCCCTATCAGTGGCAGGACACTAACCTTTTATAACACAGCAGCCCACCCTTCCTCCAGCCCTTCAGAAATGTCCGCTAAACAGTCCCTCCCTGCGCTCTCTCTACTCTGGCTCCACTCCTCTGAAGCCCTCCAGAAATGTCAGCTAATCAGTTCCTCATGGTTCCTATCGAAAAAAGTTACGAAGTGCATATTTCTGCCCTGATATAATGCAGTTTGGCAGTGCTGTTTTTGTTTCTGACCACACCCCTGTTGTAGTCATAGACTTATACCTGTGAACCAATGGCATTGTGAGTTCGCTCTTTTGATCACTTGTCCACCTGCTTCTTAAAGGACCAACATCAAGTCTCTCTTGTTGCATGCTGGATGCTAGCCATGGTCCTGCTCCTCCCAATATTATCTGAGGAAGATTTACTGTGGCAGATATGGAGCTAGCCAAGCCTGGGGAACAATACATATGTTGGCGGCCGTAAATGTGTCCGCTCTAGGGAGGGTTTTACACAGACCAGTTGGATGTACACATGGTACATCCAAGTAAATCATTCAGAGTTTTTAATGGTTCCCACTCCGGTTTCCTGTATAACGTGGAATTTTGTGCATCGAAGAATACCTGGAATGTTCCACGGTCTGCTGTTTGTGACCTGGGTTTGCTGCCTTCACCATGAATAATGTGTGTTAGATTTGTGTGTGGGCTCCAAGATGCACTTCTCCTTCCTCTAGAGAGCAGGAAGTGAAGAAGGGATACTGGTTCCTGGTTGGCTCTCGTCTGACCTGTACTTTCTGGATGGGGCAGGTTAGATAGGACATGGCTAGAAGGGGTACAGGTTTTGTCACGTTTACGTTTTTTGCATTTTAGCTAACCCTAACCCTTTTCCTAACCCTAACCTAATTCTCCTAACCTGCTACGTTAATTCTGTGATTGTCTTAAAGCTCCCTGGTGCATATCTCATTTACAGCCCATCATCTAGCCTTTCAACATCTCACCCTTACTGGCTTCCACATCATCAACTCCTATCCAGTACTGCAATAGTATTGACTTGGTACTCGAATGCAGTTTCACCTCAATATGCTCAATATGGGAACATGGTGTATTAACTTTTCCTCTGTCTGCCTGTGGACAATTTGTCGGGCGGGTGAGTCAGAAATAGAGCTGTGAGGTCACAGATGTTGGCTGCGTGTTTGTGTGGCCCAGCCCTACCAGTAGCAAAGCGGCCAAATGTCCTGGGTTCTGCCGCCAGTGTAGCGTCCTCCAGTGAATATGAGCATAGAAGGTGTGCTCCCGCGGCCTCTTGCCTAATTTACTCTGACTCTCTGCCCATCAGGCTGCTCTGGCTCAAGCCGTCCTGGTGCGCCTCCACCTAGCCTAGCATTAGCACGCTAACCACCCTTTTAATAGCGTGCGTGTGGAGTGAACCGGGAGTGGACGGGGCGGTGATGTTGTGGACCGGGCGGCGCTATTGTTTTCTCCCCATTTCAGACGCACAAGGTGCAGCTCAAAAAGTGATTCACTGAGGAATTTGTTTACTTGCGGCGGAGGCTACAAATAACTGCAGGGTTTATATAGGGCGAATAACGACTTCCCCTCCAGGCAGCCGTACAACACAAACCCAGCCAGAGGGGGAATTACTGGACTCTTATTAAAGCACACCACTACACATGTTCCAGCAGGTCCATATGGATTGCATTACCCATCGGCCTATTTTTTTCCATCAGGGCTTCTTGCTGCAGCTCCATCATTTTTGGGGAATGTGTCTAACTTTAAACTGAAGAGCTTTGGAGTGTTCTGAAGACGTGTTTGGTTTATGTGCTGCTCCCAGTCTGTTGTGTGTCTGTTGTGTGGTGAGGCTCCTGTGTCAGCGAAAGGATACATTTCCTGTATAATGTATAAATAAATATTCTATGTTATTAATTCATTATTAGTATGAAAAAAATTTATGCACTAACTATAACTGTAAGTCGCTCTGGATAAGAGCTTCTAATGACTAAAATGTCAATGAAATATGGCTCTGAGGTGGACTTGATCAAAGAAATGTCTTGAGGTTGTTATCCCAGATTGGTTGACCCACAAACATGCCCACACCTACCAGTCTTTTACAACATGGACATATAACCAACAGTGAACAAAAATATAAACGCAACATTTAAAGTGTTGGTCCCATGTTTCATGAGCTGAAATATCCAGAATAAATCCAGAAATGTTCCATACGCACAAAACGCTTATTTCACAAACATTTGGTGCACACATTTGTTTACATCCCCGTTAGTGAGCATTTCTTCAAGATAATCCATCGACCTGACAGGTGTGGCATATCAAGAAGCTGATTAAACAGCATGATTATTACACAGGTGCACCTTGTGCTGGGGGCAATAAAAGGCCACTCTAAAATGTGCACGTTTTGTCACACAACACAATGCCACAGGTGTTGAGGGAGCGTGCAATTGGCATGCTGACTGCAGGAATGTCCACCAGAGGTGTTGCCAGAGAATTGAACGTTAATTTCTCTTTCATAAGCCGCCTTTTACTCAGTAAAATCTTAGAAATTGTTGCATGTTGCGTTTATATTTTCGTTCAGTATAGTTTCCTTGTCTAACGTTCTCCTGCATGGATTTGCTCTCATCCTCTCTCTCTTCTCTCTCCTCTGCAGGCATTTGGGAATGCAAAAACTGCCCACAACAACAACTCTAGTCGCTTTGGCAAGTTCATCCAAGTGAATTACCAGGAGAGTGGCACTGTCCGAGGGTGAGAAAGAGACCCATTCAGATCCAAGTCATTGTGTACCTTGTTTTACGTGCAGGTCATACATCCTAGTTTACTGGTTGTGTCACCTGGCTGTGTTCCCTGGGTCTTCGTCTATATTCGGGCACCAATGACGTGTACGTTGCTTAACGGCACCCCACACCTCTCTGATTTAGAGAGGTTGGTTTAGATGCGGAAGATACATTTCGGTTGAATGCATTCAGTTGCTGACTAGGTATCCCCCATCCCCTGTCCATCATATGTCCCCTGTCCATCATATGTCCCCTGTCTATTTTATGTCCCCTGTCTATTTTATGTCCCCTGCTAACCCATCTTTAGTCCTACCAGTCTATAGTCCTACCAGTCTATATGTTTAATACTTTTTATAGTCTTACCCAACATCATAGTGAATTTGGTGGCAGATTAGAGTGCATTGTCCAATGCCAATATCTGATCAAGTTGGTCCCGACTCCCGATCACCCCCATGTTGTGATTGACGCCGGGTCTGTGCTGTTTGTTCCAGAGCCTATGTGGAGAAGTACCTTCTGGAGAAATCAAGACTGGTCTACCAGGAGCACAATGAACGGTAAGCCCTCACATCCTACTGCCACACACACAATCATCATTCTACAGTATTGCACTGTAGTATCATATTAGTGCAGAACAAGGAAATGGTGTTGTATTCACATATAATCAGACATTGATCATTTCCCTAACTGTTTTGTAGACTGAGTGCATGTTGTGTTTTTGGATCACTTACACAGTAAACCCCACTGGGCAACCAAATACACAATGAATGACTAGTTGGAGAAGAAAATATTTTCAACCACAGTGTTAAAGAAGTGACCTTTTCTTTGTCTTTTTTTATATTTTATTTTTTTACCTTAACACTGACCTTGCAGTGTTTCTATAGACACTGATTGATAAGCTAGAATTCAGAATTGAGTAGCTCTTACAAACTAGGCCAGAATCACATCTCCTTCCAATGAGGTTGTCTTTGCTGAGAGAACTTCAACTCAGTGTGAATAAGCACTCCATTCTATATAAAAGGGATCATGTGGGAATGATTGTGCCACGTGGTATTGAGTGTCTCTAGACCCACACACACACACACACACACACACACACACACACACACACCAACCGACACTCACACCCACCAACCCACACACACACCCTCAAAACAGAGGGTGAAATCAATCATGATTGGATCCTACTGCTGCCACCAACCACCAATGCGTTTAGACGTGGAAACTTTCAGCGAGGAATGTATTAGTTAATTCGTGCTAGAAAGCCCTTTCCTAGAGTAGGTGTGTGTTTCAGTTGGTTACAGCAGGGTCAGTGAGAGAAATGTGGTGCCAGATTGATCCTGACACCAGTGTGGACCAGGACTGGAGCCTCCTGTAGTTAATGGTCCAATACTGTAGTAGCTGTCTCACAATTCACCCTATCCTGAAAACTCTAACAAATATGGAGTTCCCTTTTCCACTGTAATTCTGTGGTCCTTCACAGTTCACAATAAAGAAAGTTAGCGACAAGTATCGAGTACAGTTTGACATCTCAGCTGCCCTGAGAGGACCAGCTGCAGCACGGTTTTGCCCTCTGACCTCTTAGGCTATGTACACACACACACTCACACACTCACACTCAATGAGAGAACTTGTCCCTAATGAACAATCCAGTGTTTGTTTGTCTTGTTAGTAAAAACTAATGGTGTCATTGACTTCTGACCTGCTTGCCTTTCAGGAACTACCATGTGTTTTACTACCTGCTGGCAGGAGCCAGTGAGGAGGAGAGGAGCGCCTTTCACCTCAAAAAGCCTGAACAATATCATTACCTCAATCAGGTGAGATACAGTTGGACTTGTAGCCAAGACAGGTCTGTCTGTCTGTGTCTGTGTCTGTCTGTCTGTCTGTCTGTCTGTCTGTCTGTCTGTCTGTCTGTCTGTCTGTCTGTCTGTCTGTCTGTCTGTCTGTCTGTCTGTCTGTCTGTCTGTCTGTCTGTCTGTCTGTCTGTCTGTCTGTCTGTCTGTCTGTCTGTCTGTCTGTCTGTCTGTCTGTCTGTCTGTCTGTCTGTCTGTCTGTCTGTCTGTCTGTCTGTCTGTCTGTCTGTCTGTCTGTCTGTCTGTCTGTCTGTCTGTCTGTCTGTCTGTCTGTCTGTCTGTCTGTCTGTCTGTCTGTCTGTCTGTCTGTCTGTCTGTATCTGGGTTTTGTTTCTGTGTATATGGTCTGTCTGACTGTGTGTGAGCATCACGCAGCTGCCTGTTCCCAGAGGCCTATGGTGGCCGTCGACCAGACCTCTTTCTCTCCTTCTCTCTCCCCGTTACTCTCTCTCTCTCCGCAAACAGGAAGCAGAGGAAAGCGAAGCGCAGAGGAAACACATTTTTGGCACATGGGTGTTTGTTGGTCTGTGGAGTCTATTGTACATGTGGGTTTGCAGATGTCTTTTTGACTGTGTGCGTGTAGGTAGATGTGTGACCCTCTCATCCCTGTTAGACATCTGGCAGGCAGCACGACAGGGTCCCTCTCCTTGTCTCAGTCACACACACACTCCCTATGACAGTTGTCAATATGCTCTCACAACACTCTGCCACCTCTGTTATCCCCACTACTCTAATCCCAAGGGGATGCAACCCAGTCTAACCAATCACAAAAGACCACAAACTTGACTGGTGTACCCCGTCTGTCTACCTCTCTCATGCTAAGCTTAGTTGCTTCACATAACCAGGCAACCACACACACATTCACTCATACACAAACCGACATACAAACACACACACACACAAACCCATTACAAGCGGGTTGCAAAGTGTGGAATGTTGATGTTGTTCAAAACTTGTTGCGCCTCTGCCAGCTCCGTAGCTCAAATGTTCATATCATAATATAGAGATCCATTCTGAGAAGGGTGTGAATTCCTTCAGTTTCTCCGGTGTGCGGTCACTATGACTATCTATCTATCTCACTCTTTCTTTTCTTTCTTTCTTTTAAACTGAGCAAAATAATTTTAGTGGTTCTATTAGCTTATCATACCGTATGCATGGTGACAGGATTACATGTTTTATCCCCATTGGTTTCCGACCATTTGTTTTATGTCCCATGCTTCTGTTTGTGTGCATTTAGAGAGTGTGTGTGTTTCTTCATTGAGTGTGTGTTTGTAGGACGGGCCCCACTGCGAGGTCTAAATATGACTTAATTCCTTCTACTAACTGCATGTCCCTTCCAGTTTCTATGTGTAGAGTGTGTGTGTGTGTGTTGTGTATGGAATGCTGCGCTGCCTAACCCTAACCCGCATCTACTCTACCTTTTTAACTCTTTCCAGATGACAAAGAAAGTCCTGAGACTGCACTGGGAGAATTACTATGAGAGCGAACCGGTCAGTATACATCTCCCTCTCTCTCGACGAGAGTGTGTTGAGTGTTCACCAATCACCTGTAGGACTTTTGCTTATCAAAACTAATAATCACTTGCTTCCCCTTCACAACCACATTGTCCTCACAAGATCTTCTCATTGGCATATTTGGTCATTGACTAGATTGATTAGATGGAAAGATCTTCTCATTGGCTTATTTGTTCATTGACTAAATTGATTAGATGGAAAGATCTTCTGATTGGCTTATTTAGTCATTAATTAGATGGAAGGATCTTCTGATTGGCTTATTTGGTCATTGACTAGATGGAAGGATCTTCTCATTGGCTTATTTGGTCATTGACTAGATGGAAGGATCTTCTCATTGGCTTATTTGGTCATTGACTAGCTGGAAGGATCTTCTGATTGGCTTATTTGGTCATTGACTAGATGGAAGTATAGTCTTGGAGTTTACATATTGCACTGTACTATACAGCGGGTGAAATAAGTATTGAACACATCACCATTTTTCTCAGTAAATATATTTCCAAAGGTGCTATTGACATGACATTTTCACCAGATGTTGGTAACAACCCAAGTAATCCATACATACAAAGACAAAACCAAAACAAATAAGTTCAGAAATTAAGTTATGTGTAATAATGTGAAATGACACAGGGAAAAACCCCTTATCTATACCTACTGTACTCTCCCGCCTTAATGAGGACGCTACTGGTACAGTATGTCTAACACACACACCACACAGGTCTCCGCTCACTCAGCTATCTATCTATCCATCTATCCGTCTATCCTTCTTATCCTTCTTATCCTTCTTATCCTTCTTATCTATCTTATCCATCTTATCTATCTTATATAACGTATCTATCTTAGTAGATAGAGAGAAGGATTTATTTCAGCTTTTATTTCTTTCATCACATTCCCAGTGGGTCAGAAGTTTACATACTAATTGAGTGTATTTGGTAGCAATGCCTTTAAATTGTTTAACTTTGGTCAAACGTTTCGGGTAGCCTTCCACAAGCTTCCCACAATAAGTTGGGTGAATTTTGGCCCATTCCTCCTGACAGAACTGGTGTAACTGAGTCAGGTTTGTAGGCCTCCTTGCTCGCACACACTTTTTCAGTTCTGCCCACACATTTTCTATAGGATTGAGGTCAGGGCTTTGTGATGGCCACTCCAATGCCTTGACTTTGTTGTCCTTAAGCCTTTTTGCCACAACTTTGGAAGTATGCTTGGGGTCATTGTCCATTTGGAGGACCCAATTGCTACCATGCTTTAACTTCCTGACTGATGTCTTGATGTTGTTTCAATATATCCACATAATTGATGTCATCATGATGTCATCTATTTTGTGAAGTGCACCAGTTCTTCCTGCAGCAAAGGTACCCCCACAACATGATCCTGCCACCCCGTGCTTCACGGTTGGGATGGTGTTCTTCGGCTTGCAAGTCTCCCCCCTTTTCCTCCAAACATACAGTGGGGAGAACAAGTATTTGATACACTGCCGATTTTGCAGGTTTTCCTACTTACAAAGCATGTAGAGGTCTGTAATTTTTATCATAGGTACACTTCAACTGTGAGAGACGGAATCTAAAACAAAAATCCAGAAAATCACATTGTATGATTTTTTTTATAATTAATTAGCATTTTATTGCATGACATAAGTATTTGATCACCTACCAACCAGTAAGAATTCCGGCTCTCACAGACCTGTTAGTTTTTCTTTAAGAAGCCCTCCTGTTCTCCACTCATTACCTGTATTAACTGCACCTGTTTGAACTCGCTACCTGTATAAAAGACACCTGTCCACACACTCAATCAAACAGACTCAAACCTCTCCACAATGGCCAAGACCAGAGAGCTGTGTAAAGACAGATAAAATTGTAGACCTGAACAAGGCTGGGATGGGCTACAGGACAATAGGCAAGCAGCTTGGTGAGAAGGCAACAACTGTTGGCGCAATTATTAGAAAATGGAAGAAGTTCAAGATGACGGTCAATCTCCCTCGGTCTGGGGCACCATGCAAGATCTCACCTCGTGGGGCATCAATGATCATGAGGAAGGTGAGGGATCAGCCCAGAACTACACGGCAGGACCTGGTCAATGACCTGAAGAGAGCTGGGACCACAGTCTCAAAGAAAACCATTAGTAACACACTACGCCGTCATGGATTAAAATCCTGCAGCGCACGCCAGCGCATGTCCAGGCCCGTCTGAAGTTTGCCAATGACCATCTGGATGATCCAGAGGAGGAATGGGAGAAGGTCATGTAGTCTGATGAGACAAAAATAGAGCTTTTTGGTCTAAACTCCACTCGCCGTGTTTGGAGGAAGAAGAAGGATGAGTACAACCCCAAGAACACCATCCCAACCATGAAGCATGGAGGTGGAAACATCATTCTTTGGGGATGCTTTTCTGCAAAGGGGACAGGACGACTGCACCGAATTGAGGGGAGGATGGATGGGGCCATGTATCGCGAGATCTTGGCCAACAACCTCCTTCCCTCAGTAAGAGCATTGAAGATGGGTCGTGGCTGGGTCTTCCAGCATGACAACGACCCGAAACACACAGCCAGGGCAATTAAGGAGTGGCTCCGTAAGAAGCATCTCAAGGTCCTTAGAGTGGCCTAGCCAGTCTCCAGACCTGAACCCAATAGAAAATCTTTGGAGGGAGCTGAAAGTCCGTATTGCCCAGCGACAGCCCCGAAACCTGAAGGATCTGGATGGAGGAGTGGGCCAAAATCCCTGCTGCAGTGTGTGCAAACCTGGTCAAGAACTACAGGAAACGTATGATCTCTGTAATTGCAAACAAAGGTTTCTGTACCAAATATTAAGTTCTGCTTTTCTGATGTATCAAATACTTATGTCATGCAATAAAATGCAAATTAATTACTTAAAAATCATACAATGTGATTTTCTGGATTTTTCTTTTAGATTCCGTCACTCACAGTTGAAGATTACTTATGATAAAAATTACAGACTTCTACATGCTTTGTAAGTGGGAAAACCTGCAAAATCGGCAGTGTATCAAATATTTGTTCTCCCCACTGTAACGATGGTCATTTTGGCCAAACAGTTCTATTTTTGTTTCATCAGACCAGAGGACATTTCTCAAAAAAGTACGGAGTTACTCATGGATGGATGCATAATTGTTAAACTAGGTCCTAACACCCCAACAGTTCCAGGTCTATGTTGCCGACGGCATGGTACCACGGTGAGGCATTAAATAGTCTAATAGCCGCCGGCAGGAAGGACCTCCTGTAGCGCTCTTTGGCACACCGTGGTGGGATCAGTCTGTGACTGAAGGTGCTCCTCTGCATCATAACCATGGCATGCAGAGAGTGGGTGACGTTGTCCATGATGGCCAGCATTTTGGCCAGGATCCGTCTCTCCGCCACCTCCTCTAGAGTTTCAAGGCTAATCCCCAGAACAGAGCTAGCCTTCCTGATCAGCTTTACCCGAGAAGCATCACCTGCTTTTATGTTGGCGCCCCAGCACACCACTGCAAAAAAGATGGCACTGGCCACCACAGACTGGTAGAAGGTAAGCAGTAGTTTACTGCAGACGTCGAAGGACCTGAGCCCATTACAGCCATATAGACTCCCAGGAACTTGTATGACCCAACCACCCAACTTGTATGACCCAACCAAGTAGGAAGTTTACATACACTTAGGTTGAAGTCATCAAAACTAATTTTACTAACCACTCCACAGATTTCATGTTAACAAACTATAGTTTTGGCAAGTCTGGCAAATCTACTTTGTGCATGAAACAAGTAATTCTTCCAACAATTGTTTACAGACAGATTATTTCACTTATAATTCACTATATCACAATTCCAGTGGGTCAGAAGTTTACATACACTAAGTTGACTCTGCCTTTAAACAGCTTGGAAAATTCCAGAAAAGGATGTCATGTCTTTAGAAGTTTCTGATAGGCTAATTGACATCATTTGAGTCAATTGGAGGTGTACCTGTGGATGTATTTCAAGGCCTACCTTCAAACTTGGTGCCTCTTTGCTAGACATAATGGGAAAATATAAAAAGAAATCAGCCAAGACTTTTTTTTAGACCTCCACAAGTCTGGTTCATCCTTGGGAGCAATTTCCAAATGCCTGAAGGTACCATGTTCATCTGTACAAACAATAGTACGCAAGAATAAACACCATGGGACCACACAGCCGTCATACCGCTCAGGAAAAAGACTTGTTCTGTCTCCTAGAGATGAACGTACTTTGGTGTGAAAAGTACAAATCAATCCCAGAACAACAGCAAAGGACCTTGTGAAGATGCTGGAGGAAACGGGTACAAAATTATCTATATCCACAGTAAAACGAGTCCTATATCGACATAACCTATAAAGCCGCTCAGAAAGGAAGAAGCCACTGCTCCAAAACCGCCATAGAAAAGCCAGACTACGGTTTGCAACTGCACATGGGGACAAAGATTGTACTTTTTGGAGAAATGTCCTCTGGTCTGATAAAACAAAAATAGAACTGTTTGGCCATAATGACCATGGTTATGTTTGGAGGTAAAAGGTTGATGCTTGCAGGCCGAAGAACATCATCCCAACCGTGAAACACAAAGGTTGAAACATCATGTTGTGGGGGTGCTTTGCTGCAGGAGGGACTGGTGCACTTCACAAAATAGATGACATCATGAGGAAGGAAAATTACACCTCAAGACATCAGTCAGGAAGTTAAAGCTTTGTCGCAAATGGGTCTTCCAAATGGACAATGACCCCAAGCATACTTCCAAAGTTGTGGCAAAATGGCTTAAGGTCAACTAAGTCAAGGTATTGGAGTAGCCATCACAAAGCCCTGACCTCAATCCTATAGAACATTTGTGGGCAGAACTGAACAAGCGTGCAAGGAGGCCTACAAACCTGACTCTGTTACACCATTGCCTTTAAAAGTTAAAATTTTTAAAGACAATGCTACCAAATACTAATTGAGTTTACATAAACTTCTGACCCACTGGGAATGTGATGAAAGAAATAAAAGCTGAAATAAATAATTCTCTCTAATATTATGACATTTCACATTCTTAAAATAAAGTGGTGATCCTAACTGACCTAAAACAGGGAAGTTTTACTAAGTTTTTCACAATTCCTGACATTTAATCTGAGTTTATAAATTTATTTAGCTAAGATGTATGTAAACTTCAGACTTCAACTGTACCTCTAACGTCCTTGTTACTCGACACCGAGACATCCAAATAGTGTCCACTAGTTAATCTGACTCTGGGGAATTAGATGAAGGGCCTCATTGCCAAAATCCCAAAGTATCCCTTTAACATGCTGCAATTTAGCTGCTATCATAACTATTCTATATGCTGGCCAATGGACAAACAAATGAATGATACAGCTACATGTTGCTTTATACTGTACAACCTTATTCAAACATGCCCGTTTTACAATACAGTGCACCATGTCTCAATATTTAATACCAGAATCGTAGTTCAGCTTTTATAGTCTTGAGAACATGATGTCATGACTGTCCTCTGCATGTAATCATGGAGTTGGATGCCCTAGTTTACTGAAGCCAGGTGGATTAAACCTGTTAAAGAGAACATGCTACCTGCAGGGCTGCACACCACAGAGAGGTGTGTGTGTGTGCACGCCATATCCCTCATTCTACCTGTAAACACAAACTCTCCTCTTCCATATTGTTTTCACTCTCTGCACAGCCTTCTTTTGAGCACTTACCCCAACAGACCCTGTAAAGGCCCTTACCCCAATATAACCTGTAAAGGCCCTTACCCCAACAGACCCTATAAAGGCACTTAACCCAGCAGACCTTATAAAGACACTTACCCCAACATACCCTATATAGGCGGTCATAAATTGCTACTCCTCTTATTGTCTTTGCCAGCATGCCAAATTTCCACGGAAAGTGTAGCAGAAAAAGTCTGAGTGACTAGTTGAATTTTCCATTGCATGAGCAGAACATGCAAATGCTATCGTTCACCAGGCTCCTAAAATCTGGCCAGAAATTAATCTCTCGTCTCCAGTTTGCTAACTTCCTAATGACATGCACTTATAAGTCACTAAGCTTGTCTCTGTGTGTCATGCCACTGAGCTGTCTTAGGAGAAGGCCTGTCACTAAAAGTAATCTTCACTTCCTTGGTGGGTATTTTCACTGATACAGTATGTAGTGTTGTTGATGGTACAGCACCTACTGTATCTGCTCAGCTGAGCACACTGGGCTGACGTACTGTTTGGCAGTCACACTGATTTTGTGCTACAGTTGCAGTGTTTGAGACGCCATGTGGTAAATCCAAAATGGCTGCCATATGGACACTGATAACACCTGAGCTGTGTTCGAATACTCATACTAACCTCACTAACCGTACTATTTGTGGCGTAAATTGAGTATATAGTATGTTTATTGGTCATAGTATGGATATAGTTAGTATGCCAAAAATAGTACTACATTCGTCAAAATATGAGGTATACAAGGAGTGGACACTATTTCCGTGCTTTTAGGGCACATAATGCAATTCTTCAGAAAATGGACTTCACATAATTTTCAGATTTGAAGAAAATGGCGGAAAATATGCAGCAGAAGTCCAACGAGAGCTGATGCAAATTCATTGCTTTAACTATTTATGACAAATGTTAAGAAAATGTTGAGCAATGTAACACTTACACGTTATGTTGGCTGACAATTTGTTAGCTACGCTATCCTTACGAATAACATAGCATATCATTACAGCAGTTTGTACCGTATATTAGCTAGCTACCTAACATTAGTTGGCTACTAATACATCAAACATGCCAGTATATTAGCTATATGCTATTTAACTAACTACCCAACGTTTATTGACTTGATTATTCCCGTCATTCTTAGCTTAGCTAAGTGGTATAATCGTTGTGCATTCTCAAAGGACATTCGGGTGCTTTCGTAAATTCGCTTCTGCTATCTACTACGATTTCAGAGCACTCTGAGTGTACCAGAGAGCAGAATAACAGATGAATTTACGCGCTCAACACCCGTTGAATATGGCCGGTGCCAGCAGCACAGTCAGTCAGCTCTGCTAGGGCGTGTAAAAGGTTCAGAGTGAGATGTTCTCTCATTTGTGTCTGGAAGTAGCTAGCAAGCTAGCCAACGTTAGCTTGGGTGCTTGACTGTAGTTGTAAGGTCAGAATGCTCAAATCAACCCTACTCCTCAGCCTGAGCATCCAGTGTGCGCTCCGAGAGCGAAAACGGACAGTAATGTGATATGCTAGAAAGAGGTTGCATAGCAACAGCATCAACTTCCGGTAGACAGGTGAAGAGCTAGTACGCTCAGTACGTTTGTTTACAGTATACTATAATGAACTAATGGTGTATATAGTATGTGCTATATACTCATTAAGTATGTCGTATACAGTATGTTAGTATGGGCATTCAAACACAGCTATGGTCTCCTGTCGTTGGCCCGTGCAGGACTGCTTCACAGTGGAAGGGGAAGACCTGAAGCATGACTTTGAGAGACTGCAGCTGGCCATGGAGATGGTGGGATTCCTGCCTGCCACGCGCAAACAGTGAGTACACACACACGCAAGCGCACACAAACTCGCTGCTCATACACACACTGACACATTGACATACACTGAAATTACAAACACAAGCCAAGGAATCATAGTCACAGGTGGATTACCAGGATACACATGTTTCTGTAATGAAACAAGCCATGTTTCTGTGTTGAAACGAGACATGTTTCTGTCCCGCAGGATCTTTTCTCTGTTGTCGGCCATTCTTCACCTGGGGAACATCCGCTATAAGAAGAAGACGTACCGAGATGACTCTATTGACATCTGCAATCCAGAAGTCCTACCTACGGTCTCAGAACTGTTAGAGGTAAGCATGTTACTGTCTCAGAACGGTTAGAGGTAAGCATGCTACTGTTGAAATGATTCCTTGTTACATTTACGTCTGACGTGTTAGTCATTCTGCAGACGCTCTTATCCAGAGACACTTACAGTTAGTGCATTCATGGATAGCTAGGTGAGACAATAACACATCACAGCCATTTCTTCTCAGTAAAGGAGCGATCAACATAGTCTGTAGTAAGAAAAGACCTGTGTGAGTTTAAGTTCAAGAAAGGCAAGGTTTTATATTATTTTATTATTTTTTTTTATTATGGACACAACAGAAGTTGATTGAATGAGATACTGTACAGTCAGAAATAAGACCTTTGGGGAAGGCGTAGTGTGGAAATCTATTCCTCAAATGTGTTCCCATTCACACAAGCACTTTGTTACTCATACTGACATACTGTGCGCAAGGCTTTTCAGTACCAAGCCACTCGGTGGAAAATGCAATTCCTCAGTCAGGAATTTGGTTTGCATGCAGCGTATAATTACATCATTTCTAATTCTGTCATCCGTCTACAAATATTCTGTAGGCATAAGACTATTTCTCTCTCTCTCGCTGTCTCTTTTTTGTCTCAGTTTATGAATGATAGTTTTTCCATTGAACATGTAATGCGAAGGGACAGAAGTCAGGACTTATAAGGGCAGATGTATTTTCAGAATACTGATCCAACCATAATTGAGGTTTGTAAAAAGCAACAGAAGGAACAAGGCTTGTGCTCATGTGAAAGAACATATGCTCCCCAAATGGGTTACGTCAGAGTCAATCGAGCTGTGATTCCTCCACTAGGGTTGCAAAATTCCTTGAAGTTTCAGTAAATTCCCTGGCTTTCCTGATATCCCGGTTGGAGGATTCCTGGAATCAGGAGGGGAATAAGCAGGAATTCCATAATCCTACAACCAGGTTTTCTGTTAAACCAGGTAATTTATTGAACGTTCCAAGAATTTTACAACCCTAGTTGGGATGTTGTCTGCATCCAAAAGGACTGCACTGTGTTGGGACATAGTCTACACTATGTTCCTCTCTAGTTACAGGATGTTTATAGGATAGTGCAGGCCGCTGGCCCCCTTGTGTCAATAAATAGGAATAAGTCTTTCTCATGCCCCACTAAACAGAGCAGGGCTCATATCCACCCTCATTACCTAAACATTTGGCTGAATAAAGCTGTTGTAGGGCTTGGTGTGTGTAAAGTATCGGGATGTCCTTCGTGTTTCTGAAACAGAAATGACTTTCAACTGTGAAATGAATTGTGGTCTCTTGTATTTTCTGTACAGGTCAAGGAGGAGATGCTATTTGAAGCCCTGACGACGAGGAAGACTGTGACAGTGGGAGAGAGGCTGATCGTGCCCTACAAACTGGCTGAGGTGAGACCAAGTCAACAGCCCAAACCTGAAACTCATCCCAAACATTCTCAACCCTTAGTGCAAAGAAGAGGCACCTTTAAATACTCCACTTTACCTCAAGACGTACCATTCCTCAACCCAATCCCAAAGTATTCATGAAAATATGATCATCAAGACACTTACTCTGCATTATTCTGCATTGGTAAATGCTAAGGAATAGCCCGCCTATCTAAATAACGATATAAGGAAAACACTATGTCCGCTGGAGTCAGCGCTAGTCTGTTTGTCAGTTGTCTGTCTGTCCGGTTGAGTGAGTGAGTCTGTCTGTCTGTCTGTCTGTCTGTCTGTCTGTCTGTCTGTCTGTCTGTCTGTCTGTCTGTCTGTCTGTCTGTCTAGTTGGGTCTGTCTGTCTGTCTAGTTGGGTCTGTCTGTCTGTCTAGTTGGGTCTGTCTGTCTGTCTAGTTGGGTCTGTCTGTCTGTCTAGTTGGGTCTGTCTGTCTGTCTAGTTGGGTATGTCTGTCTGGCTGTCTGTCTGTCTCTGTCTAGTTGGGTCTGTCTCTGTCTAGTTGGGTCTGTCTCTGTCTAGTTGGGTCTGTCTCTGTCTAGTTGGGTCTGTCTCTGTCTAGTTGGGTCTGTCTCTGTCTAGTTGGGTCTGTCTCTGTCTAGTTGGGTCTGTCTCTGTCTAGTTGGGTCTGTCTCTGTCTAGTTGGGTCTGTCTCTGTCTAGTTGGGTCTGTCTCTGTCTAGTTGGGTCTGTCTGTCTAGTTGGGTCTGTCTGTCTAGTTGGGTCTGTCTGTCTAGTTGGGTCTGTCTGTCTAGTTGGGTCTGTCTGTCTAGTTGGGTCTGTCTGTCTAGTTGGGTCTGTCTGTCTAGTTGGGTCTGTCTGTCTGTCTAGTTGGGTCTGTCTGTCTGTCTAGTTGGGTCTGTCTGTCTGTCTAGTTGGGTCTGTCTGTCTGTCTAGTTGGGTCTGTCTGTCTGTCTAGTTGGGTCTGTCTGTCTGTCTAGTTGGGTCTGTCTGTCTGTCTAGTTGGGTCTGTCTGTCTGTCTAGTTGGGTCTGTCTGTCTGTCTAGTTGGGTCTGTCTGTCTGTCTAGTTGGGTCTGTCTGTCTGTCTAGTTGGGTCTGTCTAGTTGGGTCTGTCTGTCTGTCTAGTTGGGTCTGTCTAGTTGGGTCTGTCTGTCTGTCTAGTTGGGTCTGTCTAGTTGGGTCTGTCTGTCTGTCTAGTTGGGTCTGTCTAGTTGGGTCTGTCTGTCTGTCTAGTTGGGTCTGTCTGTCTGTCTGTCTGTCTAGTTGGGTCTGTCTGTCTGTCTGTCTGTCTAGTTGGGTCTGTCTCTGTCTAGTTGGGTCTGTCTCTGTCTAGTTGGGTCTGTCTGTCTAGTTGGGTCTGTCTGTCTAGTTGGGTCTGTCTGTCTAGTTGGGTCTGTCTGTCTAGTTGGGTCTGTCTGTCTAGTTGGGTCTGTCTGTCTAGTTGGGTCTGTCTGTCTGTCTAGTTGGGTCTGTCTGTCTGTCTAGTTGGGTCTGTCTGTCTGTCTAGTTGGGTCTGTCTGTCTGTCTAGTTGGGTCTGTCTGTCTGTCTAGTTGGGTCTGTCTGTCTGTCTAGTTGGGTCTGTCTGTCTGTCTAGTTGGGTCTGTCTGTCTGTCTAGTTGGGTCTGTCTGTCTGTCTAGTTGGGTCTGTCTGTCTGTCTAGTTGGGTCTGTCTGTCTGTCTAGTTGGGTCTGTCTAGTTGGGTCTGTCTGTCTGTCTAGTTGGGTCTGTCTAGTTGGGTCTGTCTGTCTGTCTAGTTGGGTCTGTCTAGTTGGGTCTGTCTGTCTGTCTAGTTGGGTCTGTCTGTCTGTCTGTCTGTCTAGTTGGGTCTGTCTGTCTGTCTGTCTGTCTAGTTGGGTCTGTCTGTCTGTCTGTCTGGGTCTGTCTGTCTGTCTGTCTGGGTCTGTCTGTCTAGTTGGGTCTGTCTGTCTAGTTGGGTCTGTCTGTCTAGTTGGGTCTGTCTGTCTAGTTGGGTCTGTCTGTCTAGTTGGGTCTGTCTGTCTAGTTGGGTCTGTCTGTCTAGTTGGGTCTGTCTGTCTAGTTGGGTCTGTCTAGTTGGGTCTGTCTCGTTGGGTCTGTCTCGTTGGGTCTGTCTGTCTGTCTGGGTCTGTGTCTGTCTAGTTGGGTCTGTCTGTGTCTGTCTGTCTGTAGTTGGGTCTGTCTGTCTGTCTGTCTGTCTGTCTGTCTGTCTGTCTGTCTGTCTGTCTGTCTGTCTGTCTGTCTGTCTGTCTGTCTAGTTGGGTCTGGGTGTGGATAGTTGAGGGATCAGATTGATGTCTCCACAGGGCCAGCGGAACTCACAGCTACACACACATATATACAGTACATACACACAAACGTGCACATGCAAGCCTACACCTGTACCTTTGGCCTTGGAGACACTGACTAGGGAATAGGAGTATAAAGTGGCTGTGTGTAGAGCTGTAAGTTCTGCTAGCCCTACTGAGCAGACCCCCTTTAACATGTGTGTGCTTGTAGCCATGCAAACACCTAGATATGGTTTTAAGTCAAGCAAACAAATGAGCTGGTTGGTGAAGTATCCTTGAGATGTGCATCCGCATTCAGCCTTACACTGAAAAAGTCCCTTTTGAGAAAGACTGCCACAGCTCTCATTCCAAAGGCACAAGCTCATTTTCCTTAATGCTAGAGAGCTGCTTAGTGTGTTTACAGAAACCAGAGAGGGTTTCTCTGAAAACAAACACACGAGACCCAGCTGAACGAATGACCAACCAGCTCACAAAGTGGAAATCAAAGGCCTATTCTTATAATTTCATGTTATTGTTTGTTGTTTACACCTACAGTATGTCCACATATTGGATGGGTATTTTATCTAAATCTTTTCAACAACTATCCTTCCCACAAGATCGCTCCTCACTCCTACCTCCCATTCCCCAACTAGGATGTGGCTATGCCATATCACAGCATACAACAAATATCCTCTCCACACAAACCTTTTTAGAATCCACAACACAGCTACTTTATCAACCGTATTATCAGAAACACAGCTACGCCCTGATTCCAACCATTAGTTGTTTAGGAGCCATTTTATATGAACAAACAGTGCTGATTGTTCTGGCAGCTCTTTGGGTGGTCTTTTCTGTAAACATTGTTGTAACGGTTGCAACAGGGAACTTTTACTAATTTTCTCTATAGTCTAAACTGGTATTTTACTACTTGAAAACTTGAGTACCATGGGTTTTCTTCTCTCTAATTGTCTTATCCATATGTTATTGAGGTATTTAAAAGATTAACGCTCAGCGGAATGTTTTGAATCCAACTTCCTTTAAATAATGGAAAGGCCTCTCATTTTTGACGACTCTTGCAAGCAATATAAATAGCATGTTGTATGACCTGTGGGAGTCTGTTGTCGCTAAAAGTAAACTAGTAAATTATGTAAAAGACAGTCGTCATTTGAACTTTTGCGGTACCGTAAAGGTATGTTTTGCAAGCACTTGTACTGGAAATGCACTAAACCAACTTCCCACACAGTTGGGTCACATTTCTGTGTGTGGTAAATCTATCTCACCTTGATTTAATGGACATTCAGGCATGGCAACAGAAGATGACAAACAGCCCTTCACTCTCTGTGATGGTATGAATGAGTGACTTATAATAATAATTATTATTATTTATTACATTAGTAAAACAATTTTTTCATTATACAGAATAATCTTAAAGTGCATAAAATAATAAATAAAAGGAATATAGGAACTCCGCTATAAACATAAAGCCTTTCTAAAGAGAAACTTGCTTATGCTATTAAAACGTATGTTGCATGTTTCGTGTCCATAGTCAATGTATTGTAGTCAATTGTGAAATTGCCCATTTTCCACATCCTACTTAGATCAGTAATACTTTGTGTGAAAACATCCTCTAGTACCTTGCTATTGCATCATCTCTCACTTTTTATTTCCATGTCCTTGTAAAATACATCGTCTCATGCTTTCACACCTCTGTGCTATCAGCTACCGACCCTCAGAGGGTAATGTTTTCATTGGTGTCTGTTCTACAGTAGATTGGATTGGTAGTGCCTCTGTCACTCTGATGGTCATTAGGCAGACTCATGTCATTAATCATGACCAGGAGAGGTAATACAGGGTGTTGTGGCCACTGGCTGAAGCACAACGCTGTGCTTGGAAAATATTGACCAGACTAGGAGCGCTGATCTAGGATCAGGTCCCTCTTGTCCATGTAATCATATTCATTCTGATCAACACGGCAATACTGATCTTAGACCAGCACTCTGACTCTAAGACGCTTAATGACTATGGCCCTGCTCACGGATCTCATGCGTCATGTTCATTAGGCACATGGAACGGGGAGGGCACTACCTGAGCGCATCCAGATTTAGTGTTTTTTTCATTTCATATACATAAGACAGGGACAGAGGACTGACAGGGACAGAGGACTGACAGGGACAGAGGACTGACAGGGACAGAGGACTGACAGGGACAGAGGACTGACAGGGACAGAGGACTGACAGGGACAGAGGACTGACAGGGACAGAGGACTGACAGGGACAGAGGACTGACAGGGACAGAGTACTGACAGGGACAGACGACTGGGAACATGACTCAAGTCTTTAGTCTCGCTGACTTAGTCATATGTCTAATATTGTCTGTCTCGCATATTCTGTGCAATTATCTAAAGTGACTTACAGTCATGCGTGTTTACTTTTTACGTGCTGGTGGTCCAGGGAATCAAGAACACTATCCTGGCGTTGCAAGCGCCATGCTCTACCAACTGAGCTACAAGGGACCACCACCAATTGGCATGCTGACTGCAGGAATGTCCACCAGAGCTGTTGCCAGAGATTTTAATGTTCATTTCTCTACCATAAGCCGCCTCCAATGTAGTTTTAGAGAATTTACCAGTACGTCCAACCGGCCTCACAACCGCAACCCAGTACCTCCACATCCGGGTTCTTCACCTGCGGAATCATCTGAGACCAGCCACCCTGATAAAACTGAGGGGTATTTCTGTCTGTAATAAAGCCCTTTTGTGGGGAAAAACGTATTCTGATTGACTGGTCCTGGCTCCCCAGTTGGTGGGCTTTGCTCCCAAGTGGGTGGGCATATGCCCTCCCAAGCCCAACCATGGCTGCGCCCCTGCCCAGTCATGTGAAATCCATAGATTAGGGCATAATTAATTTATTTTTGTTGACTGATTTCCTTATATGAACTGTAACTCAGTAAAATTGTTGAAATCGTTTCATGTTGCATTTTATATTTTTGTTGAGTATACATTGGAAGAGATTTAGCCTTGTTTGATTGCAATGTAGAAAAACAAGCAACAAATCCATTTTGATTTCTAGATGTTTATTTGTTTGAAGCCAAACCCGATGGTGCCAAGATGTTTGGAACATTGTATGCTTAAAGCAGGAAATCCACACAAGTGAAGTTGATTCCATTGTCTGATGGAGGTGTTTTGGGTATTCCATGCGTACCAAACTGATCATCCATGCCACCAGGGCCTGTGTTCACAAAGCGTCTCAAAGTAGGAGTGCTGATCTAGGATCAGTTCTGCCTTTAACATAGTGAGATGCAGTAGGTCATTTGCAACATGGATGAATAGTGAGATGCAGGAGTTCAGTAGCAACATGGATGAATAGTGAGATGCAGGAGGTCAGTAGTAACATGGATGAGTAGTGAGATGCAGTAGGTCAGTAGCAACATGGATGTGTTTTGGTGTATTCCTCCAGGCGGGCACGGTGAGAGACTCCATGGCCAAGTCCCTGTACAGCGCACTGTTTGACTGGATCGTGTTCCGAATCAACCACGCTCTGCTCAACAACCGGGACTTGGAGGAAAGCGCCAAGGTAAGACCAACGTGACTGCTATAATGCTTTGTTATGACATGCTTATTTACAGTTGAAGTCGGAGGTTTACATACACCTTAACCAAATACATTTAAACTCCGCTTTTCACAATTCCTGACATTTAATCCTACTAAAAATTCTGTCTTAGGTAAGTTATGATCACCACTTTATTTTAAGAATGTGAAATGTCAGAATAATAGTAGAGAATTATTTATTTAAGCTTTTATTTCTTTCATCACATTCCTAGTGGGTCAGAAGTGTACATACTCTCAATTAGTATTTGGTAGCATTGCCTTTAAATTGTTTTACTTGGGTCAAACGTTTCGGGTAGCCTTCCA
Source organism: Thymallus thymallus (assembly GCA_023634145.1). NCBI lineage: Eukaryota > Metazoa > Chordata > Actinopteri > Salmoniformes > Salmonidae > Thymallus > Thymallus thymallus. The sequence goes on from CM042381.1 coordinate 18,799,373, forward strand.
CAAGCTTCCCACAATAAGTTGGGTGAATTCTGGCCCATTCCTCCTGACAGAATTGGTGTAACTGAGTCAGGTTTGTAGGCCTCCTTGCTCGCACACGCTTTTTCAGTTCTGCCCACAAATGTTCTATAGGATTGAGGTCAGGGTTTTGTGATGGCCACTCCCAATACCTTGACTTTGTTGTCCTTAAGCCATTTTGCCACAACTTTGGAAGTATGCTTGGGGTCATTGTCCATTTGGAAGACCCATTTGTGAGCAAGCTTTAACTTCGTGACTGATGTCTTGCGATGTTGCTTCAATATATCCACATAATTGTCCTTCCTCATGCTGCCATCAATTTTGTGAAGTGCACCAGACCCTCCTGCAGCAAAGCACCCCCACAACATGATGCTGCCACCCCCATGCATCACGGTTGGGATGGTGTTCTTCGGCTTGCAAGCCTCCCCCTTTTTCCTCCAAACATAACAATGGTCATTATGGCCAAACAGTTCTATTTTTGTTTCATCAGACCAGAGGACATTTCTTCAAAAAGTTTGATCTCTGTCCCCATGTGCAGTTGCAAACCGTAGTCTGGCTTTTTTATGGCGGTTTTGGAGCAGTGGCTTCTTCCTTGCTGAGCGGCTTTTCAGTTTATGGCAATATAGAACTAGTTTTACTGTGGATATAGATACTTTGTACCTGAATATAGAACTAGTTTTACTGTGGATATAGATACTTTGTACCTGTTTCCTCCAGCATCTTCACAAGGTCCTTTGCTGCTGTTCTGGGATTGATATGCACTTTTCGCACCAAAGTACGTTCATCTATAGGAGACAGAACGCGTCTCCTTCCTGAGCGGTATGACGGCTGCGTGGTCCCATGGTGTTTATACTTGCGTACTATTTTTTGTACAGATGAACGTGGTACCTTCAGGTGTTTGGAAATTGCTCCCAAGGATGAACCAGACTTGTGGAGGTCTACAATTCTTTTTTTCTGAGGTCTTGGCTAAATTATTTTGATTTTCCCATGATGTCGAGCAAAGAGTCACTGAGTTTGAAGGTAGTCCTTGAAATACATCCACAGGTACACCTCCAATTGACTCAAATTATGTAAATTAGCCTATCAGAAGCTTCTAAAGCCATGACATAATTTTCTGGAATTTTCCAAGCTGTTTAAAGGCACAGTCAACTTGGTGTATGTAAACTTCTGACCCACTGGGATTGTGATATTGTGAATTTATAAGTGAAATAATCTGTCTATAAACAATTGTTGGAAGAATTACTTGTGTCATGCACAAAGTAGATGTCCTAACCGACTTGCCAAAACTATAGTTTGTTAACATGAAATCTGTGGAGTGGTTGAAAAATGGGTTTTAATGACTTCAACCTAAGTGTATGTAAACTTCCAACTTCAACTGTATGCTTATAACATGTCTATGTCATGCGTTGATGACATTCTCACCTGTCCGCTTCATTAAGATCACTTTATTGGTCACTTTTTATTGGTCAATTTCAAGGTCCAACCAAAATGTTACTTCCGCTTTTAACCCAAACCCTCCGAAAGAGAGACACACACACACACACACACACACACACACACACACACACACACACACACACACACACACACACACACACACACACACACACACACACACACACACACACATACATACATACATACATACATACATACATACATACATACATACATACATACATACAGTGGTGGAAAAAGTACTCAATCGTCCTATCTGAGTAAAAAAATCTAATGAAATGTTATTGGTCACATACACGTGTTTAGCAGATGCTATTGCGGGTGTAGCGAAATGTTTGTTGTAAAAGTAAAGATGCCTTAATAGAAAATGACTCAAGTGAAAGTCTCCCATTAAAATACTACTTGAGTAAAAGTATTTGGTTTTAAATATACTTAAGTATCAAAAGTTAATGTAATTGCTCAAATATACTTAAGTATCAAAATTACAAGTACAATCATTTTGCATTCCTTATATTAATTAAACCAGATGGCACACATTTTTTAACTTATTGATAGCCAGGGGCACACTCCAACAGACATAATTTACAAAGGAAGCATTTGTCTTTAGTGAGTCTGCCAGATCAGAGGCAGTAGGGACTATTTTTCTGTCCTGGTAAGCATTCAAAATGTAACAAGTACATTATTTTCTTTTGGACTGTAGTGAAGTAAAAGTTAAGTAGTACTTTAAAGTATTTTTATTTAAGTACTTTACACTACATACATACATACATACATACATACATACATACATACATACATACATACATACATACATGCATACATACATACATACATACATACAGTGGGGAGAACAAGTATTTGATACACTGCCGATTTTGCAGGTTTTCCTACTTACAAAGCATGTAGAGGTCTGTAATTGTTATCATAGGTACACTTCAACTGTGAGATCACATTGAAAATCACATTGTCTGATTTCTAAATAATTAATTTGCATTTTATTGCATGACATAAGTATTTGATCACCTACCAACCAGTAAGAATTCCGGCTCTCACAGACCTGTTAGTTCTTCTCACAGTTGAAGTGTACCTATGATAAAAATTACAGACCTCTACATGCTTTGTAAGTGTGAAAACCTGCAAAATCAGCAGTGTATCAAATACTTGTTCTCCCCACTGTAAATGTACTGGTTTTGGAGAGGTGTGGGGGGCTGCCACACTGGGCGCCCAGAGAGCATGCAGTTAAGTGCCTTGCTCAAGTGCACAACGTTTACCCTCCGTCTGCCAGCTCACTTCCTGACAGATTGTTTTCCGTCAGACCCGGCATTTTGAACTGGCAACCATCCTGTTACTGGCTGACCTCTCTAACCGCTAGGCTACCTGCTGCTCACCTCTCCACCCAGAATAACTGTGGCCCCGGTCATAGTGGAAGTACTGGATACACACAGGCTTTATGCTTCTGTTACAGGTGTTCAAATGGAGCATGAGCAACTTGGCAGAAACATGCTGTGATATGACAATGCTGTTTTATTGATTTAATAAATCATGGAATGAACCACCTTCTGAAAACAGTGACATCAGAGGTTTTGTTTGAATGGCTTTAACCTTGGTTGAGGTTGTTTGCCAATATGTGGCTTAGGATCTTTGTTAACCTTCTCATTAAGACTTTCACCAATATGGCCTTCATATTATTATAATTATTGTCAATTGAGATTTCACCTCACGTATCTCTCAGATATTTTCCATCGGCGTGCTGGACATCTTTGGCTTTGAGGACTACGAAAACAACAGCTTTGAGCAGTTCTGCATCAACTTCGCCAACGAGAAGCTCCAACACTACTTCAATCAGCACATCTTTAAGCTTGAGCAGGTAAGGCTTTTGACATTCCTGCACCCTTCCAGTACTAAACTGTACTTATGCAAAATGCACTTAAATGGAAGTTTGCTATACAGTGGTCCTTTAAAGACGCATGCAGGCTCCTCCAGTGGGTTATGCAATAGGGCTGACCACCACATGACTCACCTCACCTGACTACTGATTATTATGGATGTATGTTACCTCTCAACCCTCATTATGATGGATATGTATTACCACCGCAACCCTCATTATGGTGGAGTCTGTTACCACCTCAACCCCCATTATGGTGATGTGTGTTACCACCTCAACCCTCATTATGGTGATGTGTGTTACCACCTCAACCCTCATTATGATGGATGTGTGTTACCTCCTCAATCCTCATTATGATGGATGTGTGTTACCTCCACAACTCTCATTATGGTAGAGTTTGTTACATCCTCAATCCTCATTATGATGGATGTGTATAACCACCTCAAACCTCATTATGGTAGAGTCTGTTACCACCTCAACCCTCATTATGATGGATGTGTGTTGGTGTTTCGGTCATGATCAGCTTTGTAGGTAAACGTCATGTTTAACCACGATTGACTGAGTCACTTTTCCTTTAATACTATTAGGCTGCGTTCACACAGGCAGCCAAATTCTTTTGACCAATGACATCAGATCTGTTTCTAAGCTGGTCTGATTGGTCAAAACCTTTGAAAAATGTTCATAATTTGGCTGCCTGTCTAAACGCAACCTTAGTGAGTACAACTGAAACTGATTGGAGAGTTATTTTTACAGTGCCGTCTCGGCAATGACAAATACTGTATTTGTTCAAGGAGGCCTCCTGTTCAAAGGCACCCATCCATAAAGCCACTGCCGTCATTAACTTCCATGTTAAAAATTAGCCACAGCTTTTGAACATGTACAGCACTCACTCAACTTCTAAGAGGGTTTGTTTTCTTCAAGCTTTGGTGAGGTTGGCCCATTGTGTCGTGCTACTAACAATTTTAAGATTTACTGTTCCTCAACAGAACAAATGGCTTATGAAATGAATGGTCATAGAAGACCACGGAACTGAAATGAAGTGTTAGAGCTCAATCAAGACTATACTCCGGTATAGTTCTGAACTGAAGTGTTAGAGCTCAATCAAGACTATACTCCGGTATAGTTCTGAACTGAAGTGTTAGAGCTCAATCAAGACTATACTCCGGTATAGTTCTGAAGTAAAGTGTTAGAGCTCAATCAAGACAATACTCTGGTAAAGTTCTGAACTGAAGTGAACTGTTAGCCCAGTCAAGACAATACTCTGAACTCAATACTCATATGAGTGCCCTTATCTACTACCGTTTCTTGTGGTTATAAATGTTATCTACTACCGTTTCTGGTGGTTATTAATGTCCTTATCTACCTTTTTCAAAATTCAAAAAAAATGAATGACCTGCATGGTGGCCTACTGTACTGTACACAGCCAGCTAGCTTTTTTGTTTTTGTTATTTAACCTTTCTATCTAGGCAAGTCAGTTAAAAACAAATTCTTATTTACAATGACGGCCTACCGGTGAACAGTGGGTTAACTGCCTTGTTTATGGGCAGAACGACAGATTTTTACCTTGTCAGCTCGGGGATTCGATCCAGCAACCTGGTGGCCTACTGTACACAGCCAGCTAGCATGGTGGCCCACTGCACTGTACACAGCTAGCTAGCAGGGTCACTGTCTTCTTTCTGCTATTAGCTAACCACTATCATGTTGATAATCTTGTCTCATGTTGTTACGTTGTGCTGAAGTTGGCACGTCCATACTGTATACACAGCATGGGCCTTGATGTCTTTACTGACATAACTGTGGCTGATTTGAAGTCATTTAGTCTATAAAGCATCAACAGACCCTCAAAGTCACTGATTATGATTGACTAGAAAATGTATCCATATTGTGTGATCCTGTAAGTCACACTAAAAGGCTCTGTGCAGACTGGCATGTTCAGACCCTGTTATAGTGAGAACACACCAGCCCATCGTCAATATGTGACTGTGTTGATATCCAAGAATCGGGCAGTCATTGTGACCTACTTGAGTAGCACAAGGTTCATCGATTCTAATGCTTTCCCTTTTCCAAGCACTCACCGTAGTTGTCCAAGCATGTTTTGCCCAGTGCTTCACTTGACAGTAAGGTCCCATTGCAAATGTCTAAGTCCTCTGGGTAACAACAATAAGGACTGGGTTATTTGCCATGGGTTGGAGGCCAGGGTCAGCCATGGTGCAAAACCGTTTTAGCCTTGCTCAAGGGCGCAACATCAGGAGATGGCAGGTTTGTGCGCATATCTGTATTGTATTGTTCCGATAGCATGACTAACCTGCACTAGGGAAGGAAATCCACTATAAATAGTTGTAGGAAGCCAAAGAGATGGGAGGCTGCATTGTGAAAGCCTAGTGGTGGCCCTAACAGACTAGAGATTAACATTGAGAGCCTAGTGGTGGCCCTAACAGACTAGAGATTAGCATTGAGAGCCTAGTGGTGGCCCTAACAGACTAGAAATCATCATGGAGAATATATCGAGGTGGCATCTGAGTTTTTTTTCTTCTGGTAATTATTCTGTCTAAAGAGCTATTCAGCTAGCCTGTGTTTGCATTTGCCAACTCCTTTGAATATTGTTGGACTGTGAGATGTTTCCTTTGTATTGGATTGGGTAACTCTGACAGTGAGCAGGGGGAGGTGCTAGTTGCCCGTCATTGAAAGGGGGGGACACCACTAGTCTCTGTGTCTCTCTGTGTCTGTGTCTGGGTGTGCGCGTGTGCGTGACGGAACAAGCAGCAGGGGACAAAGTTGACAAACTTACAGGTTGGCTTTTCTCCAGCTACGTCTGGCAGGCATGACATCACCATCATAAATCGCTATACACTGGAGGGATTCTTGGAATATTCATATATACACACAGCCACACTCGCACACTCTGACATGCTCACACGCACAGACACACACGAGCGCTCATTATACGGTCAATGGTATGTGGTTCGGTATGTGTTTTTAACTAACCATTTATAGAGATCTTGTAAATGGAGTTTTATGGAGTTTCCATGTGCTACTAGGGTTCATTCATGTTGTTGGCCGGATTTAGGCTCATTGTAGGAGATGTGACGGCATCAAGAGAGGGAAGCAGATTGGAGGTTAACAGACAAACAACAGATTTAATATGGTCCACATTAGAGATGTAGGTTAACAGACCATCAGTAAATGCTGTATGTCATTTCAGTGGCAAATCAGCCTGAGCCTACCATATCTTACCTAACAACATGTTATAGGACCTTGTACAATGTTTGTGGTGTGAACACAATACGTGTATATATATATGTGTGTGTGTGTGTGTGTGTGTGTGTGTGTGTGTGTGTGTGTGTGTGTGTGTGTGTGTGTGTGTGTATATATGTGTGTGTATATATATATATATATATATATATATATATATATATATATATATATATATATATATATATATATATGCTGCCTTTTAGTCACAGATCTAGAATCAGTTCACCCTTTCCAAATTCTATCAATGAATACTGTCAGCTTGTTCGAAGTACAATATTCCCGGCGGGCAAATATTTTAATTTGAGTTTAGCGTTTAAGGACCGGGCCGTTTGTTCATTACATTCTTTTACAGACTGGGATCATAAACCACCGTATTAGGTTATTGTTTTTGCGCCCATGCAAGGCACCAATGAGGTTTGTTCTCAGATTTCCCAGTCCTTATTTGCGAGGACAGTGGAATAACAGATGAACTGGTTTGTTCAGCTGACTTGTGGGACTTTTGGCTAAAAGAGTGAAGGATTTAAAGGAGGGCTAAGTAGATTCCATTGATTTGATTAAACCCTGGCTGGATTATACCTCTTTATTGCTCCATTCTTTTTCCCAGCGAGTCACAGGCAGGCACAGTGGTGCAGGCAGGCAGGCACAGTGGTGCAGGCAGGCAGGCACAGTGGTGCAGGCAGGCAGGCACAGTGGTGCAGGCAGGCAGGCACAGTGGTGCAGGCAGGCAGGCACAGTGGTGCAGGCAGGCAGGCACAGTGGTGCAGGCACAGTGGTGCAGGCACAGTGGTGCAGGCACAGTGGTCCAGGCAGGCAGGCACAGTGGTCCAGGCAGGCAGGCAGGCACAGTGGTCCAGGCAGGCAGGCAGGCACAGTGGTCCAGGCAGGCAGGCAGGCAGGCACAGTGGTTGTTTGTCAGGGCAATCAGTTTCCCTTACTCTACCATCACATGCATAGTTTTCTGGCTTTGCAGTTGTTGTAGGAGAGGGATGTCCCATACAATGTTATGGGGCTCAGTGGTATTCTGTGCAAGTTGATAAGATTCTTACTAGACTTACTAGGACCAAATCTTGAGTGTTGAACCATAGCATTGTAAATGAGTAGTAAGATCACATCTTCATGTTTCTATTGTTTGTTTGTATAGGAGGAGTACAGGGCGGAGGGCATCAGCTGGCACAACATTGACTACATCGACAACACAGGCTGCATCAACCTCATCAGCAAGAAGCCCACAGCGCTGCTCCACCTGCTGGATGAAGAGTCCAAGTGAGTCCATCAGACCTCTCTCTTTCTCAGGTTCTCTCTTGCTCTGTCAGACCTGGGTCAAAATACGATTAGCATGATTCTACTCCATAAGACTGGCAATGAAGTGACTGTTACGATTGATGTTGTAGGGGAGACCAATGATACTCTGTAATGGGAGATATTCAGGTTGCATCATACTGCATACTCTATGACGTCTTAAAATATAGAGAACCTGATATCCTAACAGTTCTATTCTGATAACAGACAGTTTTAATTAATTCATAAGCATGGCTGAAATGGGACATTTTTGTTTCAATACAACGTCTTCGTCATTCCCTCCATGTGCTGTAACTAAATGGTGCGCTTCTTCTAGATTTTGGACTCTTGACGCACTGAATTCCTCCCACTTGAAATAGCTGGAAATCGAGTCCCTGGCACTCTGTTTTTGTTCTCCTCTTCCTGTAAGCTGTTGGTTTACTGTCAATACTTCTGGCAGGGGCCTGCCTAAATGATTACCGACCTTAGTACTCACGTCTGTAGCCATGAAGTGCTTTGAGAGGCTGGTCATGGCTCACATCAACAACATTATCCCAGAAACCCTAGACGCACTCCAATTTTGAATTCTGCTTAAACAGATCCACAGATGATGCAATCTCTATTGCACTCCACACTGCTCTTTCCTACCTGGACAAAAGGAACACCTACCTGAGAATGCTATTTTCATTGACTACAGCTCAGCATTCAACACTATAGTGTCCTCAAAGCTCATCACTAAGCTAAGAACCCTGGGACTAAACACCTCTGCAACTGGATCCTGGACTTCCTGATGGGCCGCCACCAGGTGGTAAGGATTGGTAACAACACATCTGCCACGCACGGGAGCCCCTCAGGGGTGTATGCTCAGTCTCCTCCTATACTCCCTGTTCACCCATGACTGCATGGCCAAGCACGACTCCAACACCATCGTTAAGTTTGCAGACGATACAACAGTGGTAGGCCTGATCACCGACAACGATGAGACAGCCTATATGGAGGAGGTGAGACCTGCTCGTGTGGTGCCAGGACAACAACCTCAACCCCTTAACATGATCAAGACAAAGGAGATGAATTGCCAAAAAAATTGCCAAAGACTCCAGTCACCCTAGTTATAGACTGTTCTCTCTGCTACCGCACGGCAAGCTGTACCGAAGCGCCAAATCTAGGTCCAAAAGGCTTCTTAACAGCTTCTACCCCCAAGCCATAAGACTCCTGAACAGCTAATCAAATGGCTACCCGGAGTAGCCATTTACTTCAGTTTATTTTAGTAAATACTTTCTTAAGACTTTTATTTTTCTTAACTGCATTGTTGGTTAAGGGCTTGTAAGTAAGCATTTCACTGTAAGATCTACACCTGTTGTATTCGGGGCATGTGACAAATACAGTTTGATTTGCTGTGCAGAGCCTCTAAAGGCTTGAGAGAAAGCAGGAGTTTTATCGTCCTCCTCTAGCCAACCACC